>OY292533.1:12291090-12835775 GCA_958496365.1 Subacronicta megacephala
CTTAGTCTTAAAACTGAAGTGTATAGGTACAGATAGGTTGACAAGTCCAGTCAAAATTTGTTCTTTGTGGTGAAGACTGATGGTGATGACGAGAGAAAAAATACAACATTTACTGACTAGACCAACGTTCTCCAGTTCGTGAAGAGGGGAGATTATTGCAAAAAGTGTTCCCAAAATCGTTCCCTGTAGCATCAATTTAAAAATGGCTTTGTTGAAAACAAAAAATATAGAAGATAATTTTGAAGTTAAAAGACTGAAACATTGAAAACAACTTCACATGCTAAGTGAAAATGGCTGCAGTAAATAGTACCTATGGAAGACAATTTTCAAACTGAAATGACTGTAACATAACTTGAAACTTAAAACGAAACATATAAAATACCTTCAAGCACAGTCTGAACAGGTAGATACCCGACTCGGGGATGCTTCTTGAAGTAACGAGCTGACTTGAACTTATTACGTAACGCCCGGGTAAAGTCGCGAACGTCTTCGCCTGATGTAGTCTGAAATGACACAGATGTTATGTTAAAATCTCATCAGAAATAAAAATTACGTGTTAATCTGTAGAATCATTAAATAACTTACAGCAGTGCAGTACTCTTGCATTGGATGTGTCAGCTTATGGTTCTTAGCTTTACGGCCGTTGAAGAAGCACTTCTGGCACATGTCAAAGTTGAAGCATTTCAAGCAACGGTATCTGAAAAGGAAAGAATAAATAAATAACCCTACAGAACTGGCATCGAATTGATACTGGTTAAAGTTACATTTCAATTTGAAATTCTTACCTAAATCCTATGATCGGATACTCTTTGCAGATATTGCACTTGGCCTGATGCTTGGCAGTCTCAGCCGCTGCCAAGCGATGCAGTACTGGCAGCCACACCATTGACTGCGGCTCCTTCTGCAACCACTGCAGGAAGTGGAACGCCTCTATGAACTGCAGCTGCCCGTCTGCGTCGCGCTCTAGTGTCTTGTCTTTGGATGGTTCTTCTTTTTCCTTTTCTTTTTCTGGAAGGTTCACTGTTTCTTTTATTAGAGAGAATTGCAGTTACTTCACTATCTTTTGTCCCTATAAATCTTGGTTTAAGGAAAATCATATGTCTACATTATAGCCTTCAATACTTACCAACTTTTCTGTCGAGAGTGCCTCCCTTATTGCCCTCTTTGGTAGCAGCAGAAGCCTGTTCAAAGCAACTCCTCACTGAAGGTTCTATATTAGACCCTCCAAAGGCAGCCACTTCACCCAGTTGTCTTGGTACCTGTTAAATGGGTACAGTGTTAAGAAGACCCGTTATTTATCCAAAGAACTATATTCATTTTTTAAATACATTACCTGTATGCAGTCATGAAGCAATAGTCCTAGTTTTCTTTGGTCAGCTCGACACGTGGGGTCTGCGATAAGTCTGAATAGATACCTGAAAATATAACCAACAACTTTTAAAACAGGATCCTTAATGGAACTTAATCTGTCTGTAATATAAAGTAAGTGGATCGGTTTAATGGATTACGTGTCTTGTACCACTTACCGATACTTCTCTTCTAAATGTCCCTTGCAGAGCAGCACGAGTCCGACTTTGAAGCTCAAGACCCGGATCTGGCCGGTCCTCTGACTGTCATACACGTTGAGCAGCCAGTTGATCGACAGGTCCAGACAGAGCGGAACATTCACTAGGCTTGGGTTCTCTGCTGCTATTACCTGGAACAATAAGAGGTGCCTTAAAGAGAAGTTTACCTTCAAGCAGCTGGCATTGCTTAAAACTATTATCTTATTGAATTGAAATAAGATGACTTTTTCGTTGTATAAAACATGCGATAATAATCATCATGATAAGATGCTTTCGAACGAAGAGACCTTCGACCTGGGTAACTGCTCTACTGCTTCTATCTGATAGTGCGCTGTGAAATTATGATACATCATGAAATTTGCCAAAGGGTACCTACACATGAGCTCTAGATATTTACCTCATACAACGAAGTAAGAACAGTGATCATGTCCGGAATATCAATGAGGCGGTCGTTCTGCGCACGCAGCCCGTGTGAGTCGAACGCCTCCAGCGCAGCTGGTAGCTGCAGCATGTGCACTGAAAGTAAAAACATATCATATAAGTTATGTACGCAAAAGTGATATTAAAAGTTGAATTTATTCGTCGGTCTTATGGTCGTCGGTGTTGTGCGTCGGTCTTATGTGCGTCGTTCTTACGGGCATCGGTCTTATGTGCGTCGTTCTTATGGGCATCGGTCTTATGTGCGTCGTTCTTACGGGCATCGGTCTTATATCGACTCATCCGTAGAATAAAGTCCGATCTGCAGGGTTGATAGTTTTCAGTAGAGCTTAGTGAAGTTGTTGACTTGAGTAACTCTTAAACGGTGAGACTTAACATTTTGAGTTTTTGATATGTTGTATCATCATCCTAGCCTAGTTAAATACTATGATGTATATATTTATTATCCTTTTATTTCACAAGATAGTGGGTTCCATATCAACATAGGACGTTTTATAGCGGAAGAGTGGAGGTCCGTAGTGAACATTAGACGTTGTTTTACGGAGACGTCTCGATTAAATGACGTTCTATATTACCATGTGTCATTTTTTGTTGTAATAACTCATCGCTTAAGGGTCCTTTGTGAATAATCACCATTGAATATTTACACATAATACTAGCCATATTACATTTTGGAAGTAGCAGTGTCACGAATCAGTCGACACGACCCATTTATTTATTTATTTAGTTATATGGGAGGGTAGTTCTTCCCCGGGGAAGTACTACCCTCCCATAAAATATCGACGTTAAGTAGCAGTATGCATGCTGTTGCGTTTCGTACGGTAATTGTGGAGCGCCGGATGCCCGATTCCTCCTTCAGTCCCAGTCCTTCTACTTTTTTCCTTCTCCTCCCTTTCCCTTAAATAGACTCGGCAACGCATCTGCAACTCCTTTGGTATTGCAGATGTTCATGGGCGGCAATGACTATTTACCATCAGGTAGCTCGTTTGCTCATTTATCCCATATAACTAGATAAAAAAGGGAAATAATTATTTGATATCGTTTATTGATTAAAAAAATCTCAAAATTAATAATAAAATTAGATGACATCACGGTGAATAGTAATCACATCACAGTTAGGTACGGACTTAAAGGTAGCATAGTCTAAAACTTACAGATCTACAGATTACAGACCTATTGGAACAATGCAGGAGACGCGCATGTAGAAATTTGAACTATATAGCGTTATAGTTAAAATCAAAAGTAATGATTCAATGCCCATAATTATCGTATCACGGCATAGGAACTAGGCAACCTGCGGCAGAGATTTAAATTGGCATCTTGAACTTATAAATGCACCTACTAATATTTATCCTAATAACGGAAAACTAGTAACTTAATAAAATCATCTAACAACCAGCATTTATAATTTTATCAGTCTTACATCGTGATCGTAGACCATCGACGTGGGTGCACATACTTAATAGCAATGAAATTGTACGTAGACAAACATTAAATTACTTAGTTGAGTACAATTATACTTATTATAATTAACATTATTTCAATCAGTGAACTCCACTCAGCAGCAGCAGCAAATATAAACATGATTTTTATTCCGATAGATCACCATCCGATTCTACAGAAACATCAACAGTGGTGTGATGTGGCAAAGAGTTAAAATATGGATGATACTCTAAGGGAATTACTTTTGAGCGGCACATATCCATTAAGTTTTTATATTTAGCAGCAGGAACCATAATAGGTTTAGAATATGCAGGATTTAGTTCAGTTTGTACGGAGTGCCTCGTGTTAACTCAAATCAAAAACATATTATACTCAGGTTGAGTCAAGTCTTATTTAAAAACAATTTGTTGGGATCACTATCATCTGTACTAACCGAGAAGATCGTGCAGACGGTTATTTCTCCAGTTAATCTTCTTGCCTTTAACGTCTTTCATCCAAACTTACTATTAACAAGTCATTTAACAGGCGGAGTGGACACTGGCCCGCTCTTTTTGGGTGTATCCCTTCTGTAGTAACCGGTGTGTAACGCATATGTTGAACTGTTTTGTGGCGGAAACGTATTTTGGCCAGCACAATTGTCTGACGAAAAAGCGAAAAAGCGAAACTCTTGGGCCCGTTGGTCAAAATTAGGCTGAATTAATTCAAAGAGGCAACTGCTCACCTCATTTTCGCCACGTTTTGCCACATATTCATCCCAGATATAGCAAACGGACTTCCTTTTACCTATGACAAAAACCGTGAAGTTAAGATGGAAAATAGCTTTCTCATACAAACCTACATACATATTGTCACGCCTGTCTTCACAACAGGGGGTAGGCAGAGACTATAGATTTACACTTGCTACGATCCTGGTACACTACTTTCGCGCTTTTTTTAAGAACATTCGAACATCCGAACAACAAAATAGTTCTCTCATTTAGTAAAAATGTTTATATTGCCATGAGATCGTAAAAGGGGTAGATCTGTGGTGAGAATCAGCAGCTTCTAACAGCTCTTCAAGCTGTATTATGGTAAATTTTCAAAACTAGAAGGCTCTTCTAAAGAAAATGTACTAAGTTGACTGCTGTAAACATCCTAGGCATTCAGATCAGACATGAAATTCGGTATTGAGCTGTCGCAGGTAATAAATCTTTAGGCCCACCATCTTCATACTTCAGAAGTACATCCCATATGATGCATTTCAGCTAGCTCCTGATTCATTTCGTCTGCACCTGGAGGTAAAGATGACGTTTGTTGAGTCATGCCGTTGTCAACTGAAATAATTAAAAACTATATAACTATTATAGGTATTCATATAATATGTAAACTATTGCAAGACAAAAATGTACATAGCAATTAGTTTAAGAAATTTTTAATAAAAAATCTTTATATTTAACGATATTTTTGAATGAACAACGTCCTAACTAATTTCATTATACCAATAAAAACGTCCCATCTTAATATCGAACCCACAAATCGTATTCCTGATTCCGTAGAAAAACGTTCTTTATGCCCATGAAACGCTTAAAAGTTCAATAATGTTCGTATAATATCGTCCAAATATTTCATAAGACTTCTACTTTTTATTGTTTATTATTACAGAAATAATGATTACCCTGTGAATATTCATTACGAAAGTCATATTTTCGCACTAAAAATGCGTTTCTATACCTCTCCGTCAAAAAACGTCCTACATACACAACGATCGCCCACAACTGTTAACTAAGACAAAAAAGCAATATAGATATAATGTTGTTTAATTTAAGAACTTAATAGTGTGTTTGACGAAATAATACAACCAAAATCGTTAACTTACCAGAATTAACACTTTTCTTCATTATAATCAGCAGGAACATGAAAATGTTGAACTAAGCTCAGGCCTTTCTGCGTATTTTTTAAACATATCCATCATTTCCCGTGATCGTGAAAACTCTAAAAATATGTTTTTTCATGCAAAACATTTGATAAATATTTATTTTTCATTAAACCGTCAAAAAGCTAAGCGCATGACTCAAAAATGCCCTCCCTCCAACGAACAACGGCCGAACCAACGAACAGACGGGGCGCCCGCACCACCCCTGCTCGCCACGGGCGGTCGCTTGATCACTTCGTACGTTTTTATGCGGAACTAAAGTCAGATTGAACGTTATTCGATTCTATATTTCCAAAACTAAATAAGATACTAAAATTCTAAAAACGTACTTTTGTAGAGTTCGTATTCCTTATATCATCTAGCTATTTAACTCGTTTTTGCTCTATGATCACATCGGACTCTGTTCTACGGATGAGTCGATATGCGTCGGTCTAACGGGCGTAGGTCTTATGGGCGTCAGTGTTATAGAAATTAATTTTATTATAAGGGCATTGGCGTCCTTCTTCCCGTTGGTCTTTTAGGCGTTGGTGTAATGGAAGTCAGTTGTTGTGGAAGACGTTGGTGTTATGGGCGTCGGTCTTTTAGGCATCAAGGTTATCTATAGAAGTCTATTTTATAATAAGCGTCCGTTTTATAGACATCGGTGTTAGGAAGGTCAATTTTACTATAAGTGTCAGTCTTATAGACGTCGGTCTTGGATATCGTTCTTATGGACGTCGTTTTAATGGGCATCAATGTTAAGGAAGTCGATTTTATTATAAGCGTCCATCCAGATATAGGATATCATATACAAAAAGAAATACTTAACTTGCGACTTGTAATTCTAGATATTAGAGCGTTTAAACAAACAAACGAGTCTTCGTCATTACTACTCAGATCAAATAAAAAGTTAAGATGGAACTTTGCGAACAAAGTGAGGCCGGCTAAAACTACGCCTTGCCGTGTACATGCACAATTACACGCACACACGTATACCGAAACTACGCCTTATCTTGTCAGTCGAGCTATTGCTGCACGTCTATCAAAACGTCATTAACGTATCACGTGCGTGTGTGCGTGTAATTGTGTTTGTATACGGCAAGGCGTAGTTTTAACCGTCCTCACTTCTTTGTTCGCAAAGTTCCATCTTAACTTTTTATTTGATCTGAGCATTACTATATTAGTTTATGATAAATAAATCATCTACTTACTGCAAAGTGCTTTCTGCACCGTCCTAAGTTTCAGCGCAGTTCTATAAGCTGAGAAGCGTACTTCGTTGAGATCCGCCAACGAGTTCATCAAGTCGATCATCTTAGGGTGGTCCCAGTGGGTCGTCTCCAATTCATGGCTGAGGAGAAAAATATATTTTAGTAGTAGTCAAGGAACAGAGTTGACTGTTGGTGAATTTATTGAAAACTATCTGACCCGACAGACGTTCTGTATTAAATATAAATATTCAATTCGAACTGGATAAAAAAATATGTTAAAAGCAAAGACGTATTATTATATAGACGCGTTATTCACGAACATTATCTACGGCTATCAAAAACACAACTATTGGATAGCGACTAATGCGCGCAAAGAAAGAGAAAGAAAATAAATGCCACCTCACGGTGTACCTGTCGTAAGAAAGAGACGAATATACATCTTCAGTTACGTTACGATTGAGTGCTGCATTCTAATTGGTCCATGTGCAACGCTGGTTGGTGCGTAACTAAACGCGATCCGGGCAATTGCCTTGATTTCTTGTTGCCATTTTAGAGAGCGGGTAACGCATCTATAGTTTATATATCGTTGGTTAAAATAGTCGTTTTCTTAAATTTTCAAATTTTCCGCGCAACTTCTTAAATTTTTTCTTTCGTAAGAACTGTCTCCTGACAATAACAAACCCAACAATAAAAGGATTGGCTTATTATTTTCCTTATTCTTAAACTGATATTATTTTGTATTCTGGTGTTCGGCTCCATTATCTAATTATCAACTTTTTTTTATGGGATCATGAAAAAAACATTAGTCAACTAGCCTATATTACGTAAGTATACGACAGATGTCATATTAGTGGGATGTGTCGTTCGTAACCAGCTATCTTCTATATATTACGCTTAATTGACACCAGATCAACTTACTTTATATAATAGGGTACATTAGCAGGAGTGACGGCTCTCTCCCAGGGAGGCTCTACAGAGCCGGCCAGGAAGCCCTGAGCGGCGCCCGCGCCCCCGTCTCTGGCGACGCCGGCGAGCTGGCGCACGCGCTCCTCGCCGCCGGACACTAGACCTGATACTCTGTAAAAAGACGAAATAATGAACAGGTTAGTTATTTGACTTCAGAAAGGGGGATGTTATCAATATTAAATAAATAAATGATATTTATTTCGGACATCAAAAAGATCCATAGTTAATTTGTAAACTAAAGAAAGAAGAAATATATTGAGCTGCCTAACCACAAATATTGATTGAATTCATACGGAATTATCTATAGGTATAGTATGCTAGTTGGCTAGGACCTACATTGTAATAACTGGTAGACTTTGATGTAAAACCGTTTGCAAAAAATAAACAAAATAACGTATTAATAAGATAGGATATGATGCCTCTTATCCTAGAATTGGCAAGGGTTTGATGGAGCTATCAAATTTATTTTCAAGAACTTGAGAGTGAAAAATTTCTTAACCGCCAAAGTCGTACTGCAAAAATAACAGACTTTTTTCTTCAACGATTTAATCATTTGAATAAGGTAATGAGTAGGTACTAAGCTTAGGTTAAACTATGACGTGGTAATGATATTCATATCTCTTATAAATGAAAACAATTTGATAGACTTTCAACATTTTGTTTAACATTCCGTACATAATGTAAGTATTATAATTATACATCAGACAGTCCTTTAATGATTGACCATTATGTAGTATCCTCTATTTTCATCCACTGACGCACGATTTCAAAGCAATGCAGAAAAAACGCTTGGTTTTGTATGTATTATCTGTGTGAATCTGCTGTCACTGTCACGTCACGGACTGTCACCTGGAAGTCATTCCTTTTTTTCGTGCAACGACGCACACCGTAAAAACTTTTCTTACAGGATTTAAAATGTTTTTACGACTAAAATAAGCAATAAAAGGCATTAACAATAATGCCTAAATGCAAAGTAATAGTGATGTGTATATTTTGAAGAAGTTTTCAAGGATTGAAGATACGACAACGTAAATTAATAAAATATCGTTACACTCGCCCTCCAAAGAAGACTGTTCCTTACTTCAGTGGTGATTTATTATACAGATACTTACCTAGTATCACCAAAGAAGAGGTTTTTTGCAGGATCCAAGATACTTATTGAGGTAGATGATAACCTCCTACATGGAACATGCAACACAGTTGCTATTGATTCAAAATGCACGAAATAAACAATCAGACCTAAGATCGAAACTGTGGGTTCGTTTAATGGTCGTTACCATGTCTAGGATCAACACTGTGGGGTTGTTCGAAGACATTAACACGCCAAGGATTGACACTTTGGGGTCATTCACGGCGTTGTTCACTGCCTAGGACTGGTACTGGGGGACCATTCGATGGCAATATTTTGATGCAACAAGGTGCACACTACTCAAGAAGTGTTCTAATTTCGTGCCATTACAATGTAAAGAAGGAGAAAAAAGGGGGGGGGGGGAGTACACCAGGCCAGGGATAATAAGGTATGTAAGTAGGAAACAGTTTTATTTTTCAGATGTGGAAAAAATATTGCATAAGAATGTTCTAAAAGTGCCTGGTACATACAATAATGTTACAAACCTGAACAAATGACCAGGAAAGAGGTCAACAGTGTGGTGCCATAAGGGCAACCTACTCTAAATAGTGAGATGGTCACGAGGCAGGAAAATATCTCACAGAGGTGTATTGACAAGAAGGACAACACATTCTTCTATCAGTCATTATACGGTAACAATGTTAATCACCCAATTAACTACTTATCTCCATAAACTATTTTGTATCTTGTTTGGTCATGGAATGTGCATCAACTATGAGGATTGATTTTACCATTGATTTACCTAACCTATGCTGGACATGCATACTATTGCATACAACTGAAAGAGTGTTAACAGAAGAGGCAACATAATTAATCTTAGACACTTCTAGTAGTATTGTACAACACTGGAAAATATTGTTGGTAATTTTGTTACTAATATATATTGGGAGATAACCTCTCTGAAAAATTCTCTATAATGGCTAAATCTGTAGGACACATAAGTCAGAAGGTAATACCATAAACTTAAGTCTACCGAATGCTATACTAACTAGAATTGCAGCAGGCACATCAAATGACATCTCTGAAGCAAGCTGCGACAATGAGAGAAGGTAGTCTGTAGCAGCAGTACCAGTAGCAGATCCAGGTGGTTGCCGGAGAGCATAACTACTTCAACAATCAGTGATCAGTGTCATCACAGACATACTGGCAGGTATAACATAAATATTTTATTATAACCAACAGAAAATCACTGAAGACCTTCTACCATTGTATTGGGACAAGGAAAATGATATATCTATCATTTTGTTAAAAACCAGTTTGGCTATAACAAGCATCTGGTACCTACCTAGCTCCTCAGGAAGAAGAAAAAGCAAAGGAAATCAAAATTTGTTACAGCGGGTTATTATATCTGAATCCATAAGGATGAGGATCTCAGGGCATTGTAGTAAGCAACCAGAATACTCTTAACATTAGAGTACTGATTATGTTGAGTCAATTGCTTACCCAGCGTATTATATAAGAATATTTTAAATAATATGCTTATGTTTTAAATACCACTGCAGAAACTTATCTTATAACTTGCATGAAAAGTATGTCTGCATTATGGTAATAATCAAAGATAATAGGAAGTACCTATCACAGGATATACAGATGCATTATATTTAGAACTAAAATAAATTTAATAGTTTAGCTTCTGCTAATCTATTGTACAACTACATCTTCACTTAATTCTAAAACAAATTGTACTATTCTGAGATCCTAAGGCTAAAAATTAACACCTTATCTAGATACATAGTTAATTCAACTTACCAGTGCAATTGTGCCAGTGCTGTAAAGTAACCAGAAAATTGCCTTATACACCATGAAATGACTAATTTACAGGTTTATATTTAATTCAAAACAATATGTACTAATTTCTGCACAAAAGAGAAATCATAATTTAAATTATTTAATTGACATTTACAAAAACAGTTCTTACACTGACAAACAACTCGGTAAGGATTTAAGTTTCCTAACCTCATAAATACCTAATCATTGTAATTGATTAGAGGTTCTAAGTCTTTGAGGAACTGTTCCTACATTACATGTCACAGTGATTATAAAAAGTCTCTATATTCAGAGCTTAAAACAACACACCCGCCTACATACATACATAATATATATGCCTGTATTCCCTGAAGGGTTGGCAGAGGTGTGCCAGTGTCAGTTCACTGGCATGTTTAGGTCCCATATAATATGAAATTGAACCATAGTACTTAATATAACAGAAAATCAATATACTTAGATTTATGAATCTGTAGCAAATGTTAAAAACACCATTTCCCTTTATTATATCAATGATACCTATTATAGAATGCAACCTTTGGATTGGAATGCTAACATTACAATCTTACTAATTAATTAGAATTAATTAATTTTATAATATTTAAATATAATTAATAATATTAATGAATTATAATTATTTTTCTAGCATATTATGCTAGAAAAGTAAATAAGGTAATTTAATAGGTATAGGAACTCAAGAGATATAGGTAATATTGGGAAATTAAATATTAAAATTAAAATCATAAATATGAATTATGATAATAATATTATTAATGATAACATTACATTTTACACAATGTATAGTTCTGATTTATGTAGAATCACTGGTGACCATTTCTATATTCTCCAATCAATTCCTTAATAAGTACCAATGGCAATAGAATTGTATATGGTATGGAAATGTGAAAATATAAATAATTAAATATTTACTTAACACATTAGCTGCAAAGTTTAACTTAATTAGGAATAACTTGGAAAGATTACTTATGCCTAATATAAAAATTAAATATAAATAAAAAGAATCAGAAATAATAATAGATTTTATAATAATAATGATTACAACCAAAATTATTTGAAATTTAAATGCTTAAAATATAAGGTGACATGGAAGAAGCTCATACAATAGATACTTTTACAAACTACGGGCCATTTTTCTTTTTAGGCCTTCTCAGCAATTTCCCTTAATGTACCTGAAATTAATTGTATGAGTGCCATATTGGATTGTTCAATCCTAGTACCCAATACTCATTTATGTCGATGCTTGTCTCACAAGCTATGATTGTTTCTCAGTAAAATAACATCTCGTGTTCAAAGAGTTCGCAACCGGATGCGTTAGCGCTCCGAATGCTAATATTCATGAGAGGAATCATGACCTTAACAGCTATTATAATGAATTTCATAACTAAAACAATCCTAATCACCCGTTACGGTTTAGTGTGAGTCCTATAATTCAAGCAAGATTGATCCTATTCTTAAAATTATATCTTCTTGCCCTTTGTTTCAAAAAAAAAAAAAAAACAAAAAGCTTATTAAGCTAAAGGTGTGCTCACACTGATTCCTTAAATATGTACTTATAAGTATCTCCATACAAATTCTGATATTCATAAGTTAAAGATTCTTTGAGACATGAGAGAGGTGTTAGTTTAATACCTATATTAGATTAAATTACTAGACCAACAATAACTGAATGTGACTTTGATGGTATGTTTATGTGGCTCCTTAAAGCTAGGAATAGCCTTTTCTAATAATAATTTGAACCTAGGACAAAGAAAATAGTAACTATAATAAAATATCTGTTTAATAAATCTTACTAAATATTCTTACTTACGTACTAGCTCATTACTCAATCCTCAATACCTAGTATATCTAGTTTATCTTAACCAATCATAAATCAAATTTATAAAATTCCAAATTAAACTATCTCTTTCCATCAAGATAAGCCTAAGATTTATCTTAGAAGGTCGTAGTTTATCTGCAGGCATCGAATAGGCATAGAACAAGGGAGCATAGAGATAGCATTAAAACTATTTACAGAACTTAAAAAGCCTTCTTATTCAATACTTACAGTACCTACTAGTCCTGCAATCACAGATGCCGAAAGTTAATCAGAACGATAAATTCAAAGATTCACCTTAACTGACTTCAACTTTAACTGCGCAGAAATAATTATGCTGTATTAAATAAATTTAATTTTACAAGAGCAGTAAGCACCTACTCAATGAAGGCTCACTCAAGATTTTGTAAAAAATTCCTTGCTCAACTCCATATTGCTAAGTCAGACACAGAGTAAAAGGTTGGAATAGGAAATGATTAGCCCTTTGGCTCTACATTACTATAAAAATATATTATAACATAGTAATGTGATTAAAAAAAAAAAAAAAAAAAAAAATTATATATATATATATATATATATATATAAATTAATAAATTAAAACCGAAATCAGTTATAATTATACTAAAAATAAAAGAACCTGTAGTATTCAAATACACAGTGAAATATAGTTAATAATCTTATAATTTAAAGTAATGAAACTGAATTTCCATTAACATAATAATGTATTTATTTTTACACATTTTATTACAATTTTAGTGAAGCTTTAAACATCTACATAATGGTCAATCATTAAAGGACTGTCTGATGTATAATGAGTGATTAAACGAACTTACCTGTAAGTGAAGTTCAATCATCATTATATGAAGACACTGTCCTTTAATGATTGGAGCAACCCACCCATGCCCATTCGAAAGAACCTATTCTTGTGTTCCCGATATAAAATTGTAAAAACTGTGTAGCTTTCAATAGAATGACTTCCAGGTGACAGTCCGTGACGTGACAGTGACAGCAGATTCACACAGATAATACATACAAAACCAAGCGTTTTTTCTGCATTGCTTTGAAATCGTGCGTCAGTGGATGAAAATAGAGGATACTACATAATGGTCAATCATTAAAGGACAGTGTCTTCATATAATGATGATTGAACTTCACTTACAGGTAAGTTCGTTTAATCACTCATTATGTTTACGTTGTAAGTACATTGAGTTGAGCCGAACGTGACTTATCTTACGTTTTCAATAGACATTACTCACGTATCTCCGATATTCACGCAAGAAGATTATATAAAGATTACGATGTTACGTTGGATACTTATAAGAAGTATCTCAAGCCTTTGGTATTATTGAGCAAGATATTTTAGTATTGAAAGGACTTTGAGCTAGAAATTTTATAAGGAGGTCATCACAAAATTACAATCACATCTACCTTCCTAGAGGTATACCTAATATAAACCTTATTTTAGTTATTTGACTAAGATATTAATATAGATACCTAAGTGGTAAATACTATACTTAATTTTCTATGAAAAAAAAAATAGAACTTAGCTAGAATCTGGTAAAAAAATCACTGGTCTAATGCGATATTGGCGCAAAACAAGAAGAAACCTTACTAATGATTGAAATTCTGATTCAGAAAAAACCTACTTGTTACTTTACTGCCGAAGTTAAATCAAAATTACCTCGTATTCAAGTCATCCAGTCTCGCAAGTAAATGATCAGGCAGTTGGATTTTGTCCCTCGCCAACTGTTGAGCCTGGGCATGGAGCTCGTCTGCCAGTCTCCGCAGAGGGGGTAGTTGTGCGCGTGCGCGCGACACCGCGTCGAGCTGCGCGCGAGCATCGCGTGCGTCGCCCGGCCCGCGCCATGACGAGCGCGCGGCTTCAGCGGCCTGCACGCGACCAGCAAGCTCGTCGAGTGAAGTTGTGAAGGATCGGACGCGCTGAAACAAAAATGCATTTTTTTTAAAATTTTACTAGCAATGTGAGTCACACATTACTAAGCTAAATAACGAGTGGGTTCACTTCGGTAGTGCAATGGGTGGGGTTCGAACCGGCAACCACATGATTGCAAGTCCGACGCCCTAGCCATTAGGCTACCGCCGCTTCAATTCTTAGATTGTTGTTGAAAATTGTTATGTTAAAACAATATATTTTAAAAGAGTGTCCATGGAGTTTCTTGCCGGATTCTTCTCCATGGGATCAACTTTTTGGAAGCGTGCAACTAGAGTCAATAACGTTTCATAAACGCTCGTGAAAGCTTATTTGAAATAAAAACATTTGATTTGAATTACACGAGAACATGAATAAATGTTAGAAACTCCGGGAACATAATATTATTAATAGGCAATCCAAAACTCATAATATCTATTATGTAAAGTATCTTAAATACTATATCGATTCCTATGAATAAGACTTGAAAAGTCGTGATGCACGTCTGTGTAATTTTTTTTTTGTTGATCATTTTGGCATTATAACGACCAACACCTCAGTCCACCCGTGACCATGGATGCTGTAAAGGATCCGAAACGTCGGGAATTAAAAATATAAATATAACGCGATAAAATCCGTAAAAAGTAGTTTTATTTCAATTATTTTTGTTTGGGGACACCTTTGGAAGGCGAGTGGTCTTTGGAGATTAGACCGGACAGTGTGGGATTTTTAACCACTAAAACCACCCCACTGTGTCCTCTTAATAAATAAATAAAAATAAAATGCATGTAGGTATTTCGTATTTAATTAATAGATCTCCTCAGGACCCCCTTATGCATCGCCTGTAAGGGACATCCCTATGGGAAGACTGTAGAGTCGCCTGACGTCTATGTACCTATAACTAAGTAGGTCCATGTTATGTTTACGTATAAGAAGTCATAAGTGTATCTAACTATATATAGTGTTGCTATAGTTAAATATTTTTTTTAATCATTTTAGTACGATGACCCGCTGGGGTGACGTTAAATGTTTTCTGTTGTATCTGCTAATTATCGACCTGGGGCCCTAGACAATGCCACATCTTCATTATAGATGACGACGTTCGATGTCAAAAATGTATGGATTTGACATAATTTCATCACGTGACATATCGAAAGATTATGCCAATTCCATACATTTCAGATTAATCTAACTTCGTTTTCGATATGAAAATGTGACATTGGCTAGACACCCTGGACATCATACGCATGTCACACACTTTTACATATTTATTTCTAAATGTATCATGTGACCCAAGCGACAACTTCATCCCTAGTCCACGGGACCGGTCGTCGGCAGTGACCTTGCCGAGTCGCGGCCTCACAGCGAGTGTAAGGTTACCTTACCGACGACCGCAAACTTCCTAACGTTACCTTACTGGAATGTAGACTGGATAAAAATGGTAAGTACGACTTATTTTAATGTAACCACAACTATATTAATAGTTGCTACGGTAAGCGGCGGTAGCCTAATGGCTAGGGCGTCGGACTTGCGATCATGCGGTTGCCGGTTCGAAACTCACCCATTTCACTACCGACGTGAACCCACTCGTAACACAAGCATTTAGCTTAGCACGAGGGGTTAACAAGAATACTAGTAATGTGTGACCCACATTGCTAGCAAGCTTTTCTTTAAAAGAAAAAAAAAATTGGACTTAAGTTGCGGTTGACATACTAAAGTATTACTTAAGACTTAAGATTACGAAAAGAAACAATGTAACTTCTTATGAAAACATTTAGTTTATCATTGGACTCAAACGAAAATTATCTATTCTAATAAGCGACGTGATTATCATCGCCTATACTTATCAATAATTGTGCCTCAACTCAACTGCCTCATTAGCGTAGTGGTTCTAAGTGCGACTGCTACGCTAGAGGTCCTGGGTTCGATTCCCAGGTCGAGCCTGTCAGTAGCAGGTCGGAGTCTGGAATTTGCATCGGTTAATGGCAAAAGGGTCGCCCCCGATTACATGGGACCTTAACATAGCGGCGAAGTGTGGGTGTACATTAGTACACCTCTGCCTTACCCTTCAGGAATTATAAGCGATAGTATGTATATTTTTTCGTTAAATGGTTTTGTCTATAGTCATATAGAAATCCCCTATGTTTTTATTACTTATCCATGTATTGTACAAAATCAAACATCTTTAAGTTTGGCGGCTAAGTTTTAGCTTTAGAATAAGCCCAACCTATATCACCACTACCCTACATGAAACATCTTGCGTGCAATTATTCTATTAACTCAATTACTTGTCTCTTCTACATTGAGCTAAGCAACCAAACGTTTGTTAACACAACTTACTATTGTTTTAAATTACACCATGTAACTGTTAAATTCATGCTGTAAGAGCATAGACTAGTATCGGCCGATCGAGGTTAAGCAGCACTTCAAAAGGTGTACCTTTACCTAGGTATACCTACCTATGTAGGTACACAAAAATTTCATCGGTATTTCTAGTTCCACTGAAATAGGGGGCGAGCCTATTGCCATTAACCGGGCATAAATCCAAACTCCGAGCTGCTACTGGGAATGTCATAGAAAAACCAATAAGTAATCACTTTGGTCGACTTGGGAATCGTACCCAAGATCTCTAGCGTATCTAGCAGTAGCGCTTAGGACCACTAGACTAACGAGGCAGTCTACTAGACCAAACTAGAATAGAGGACAGACATTTTTATTCGGGAGTTTTTAATAAGACAGATGTTCACTTGCCTTATTTACTCTACCTATATATTTCTATAAAATATCTTTTATTTTAGCTTTTCAAAAGTTCTAGGTAACCTAACAGAGTTTGACAGTTTAGGAATTCTCTCTTTCTAAGTCTATGGACGAGGTTTTAGTGACCCGAGCCAACCTTACTCGAAAAAGTCGAGTCGAGTCGAATCGACCACGCTGTCGCATCGCTCCGTGTGGGATCCAATTTGTGGTTGCTTTTGCCGTGTATACTATTAAAAAAAAACTTAAAGACTGTGAGCATAAATAGACTGTACATTTAAATAAGTCTACGTACATTCACATAAAATATTAGAAAATATTGTGTTAACCTATAATGAAGATGAAAGAGACTGGCCTCCACGACACAGGGTATCCTAGTGTGGAGGTCAGTGTCAATACAAACCATGTAACAATTTTCATGAACCAATAAAGCATTATTAAAGCATTATTATTAATTCTCCATCAAAAAATATGCGCGTCAATATTTTTTTCCTAAGAAAAAATATACCTTAATATCATAAATTCTTATCAAAAACTACCCAACATCAAATAGAACGGGAGAAAAAATATCAAATCTCAACTACATAGGTCCCTTGACCGTCGTGTGCATTTTACGAGATTTTCCCCGGATAACCGGCCTGGTACACTCGTATCGGGCATTATGCCCGGCTCGAGATGGCGAAGAGCGATAATCGCCCGCATTTACCCGACTACGAAGGGCTACGGGTGTATTATGTTATAATTCTACGTTAAGTTAGGGGTAGGCAACATTTAGTCTGTCTTTGAGACTGATAACTAAGTTTAAGAGCTGATTTTATTATCAGGACATCATGTACCATTGAAGAGCTAGAAATCCACGCTGTACGAGTATTCTTCATAATTAGATACGCCTGTATATTTTCTAAAGGGTTAGACAGAGGTGTATGTACTGTAGTGTACCCACAGTTCTTCGGTCAAAAAGGGGGCGATCCTATTGCCACTAAACAAACAAAAAAAGTTATCCTTACCATGAAAAAAACAAAAAATACTAATTATGTAATTTTTGACCTCGGTCTTAGCACTGGGTTGGCGCAAAACTCCAAGATCTGCGCCCGCGTGCGTTTCGGGCACCGAGAAATGGAATGGAATGGAGAATGGAAGAGTAATTCGACATCACAGGCAGTGGTCTCGGTAGCTTAGTTGGTAAAGCGTCTGGTGTACTTTACCAGAGACGCAGGTTCAAAACCCTGCCTGAGATCGAATATTTCGTTCACTAGAAATTTTCTTTCATTAGAAAATTCACCTTTGTGAACATTTCGCATTATTTAATGCTAAAATATAATAAAAACTAAGCAGTATGATAGGGTTAGGTACGTTTTGTTATGCAAGAGAGCCAAACAAGATAAAGAAAATATTAAGACTATACCAGTCTAATAAAATCTGACGCGGTAGCTATCTACTCTTGACATTGTTTGCGTAGTTCCCGAGATAAGAAAAAATGAAAAAACAGCCATGTCTCATGTACTATCCGCCTTCCCATCTCTACTTGTCCCCATGGAAACACATACCGAGATTGTAGAAATAGTATGAGTAGAAATAATACGGCAGTTTCTTGTGAATATCTTTTAGATTTGCCTGTACTATTTAAAGAGTTCCCTCGATTTCTCCAGAATTCAATCATCAGATCTTACCATGTTCAATGGGACCACATCGAGAGTATACCCTTTCAATTAAACAAACATACAAAACAAAAAAAAAAAAAACATACAGACGAATTGAGAACCTCCTCCTTTTTGAAGTCGGTTGAAAAATATATATTTTCATAATCGGTTCGCAATTGACGGCTTAATCAGTGAACGTAGGTACATAGAAAAAAAAAAAACAAATATACAGACGAACGTGTAACCTTCTCCTTTTTTAAATTTCTAAACTCGATAAAAAACCAGAACTTGGACTGATTAAGGGACAGTATTTTCCTCTATTAGAAAGATTTTTTCAGGATTCAGTGTAAGTACTTAAGTACCACCATTAATCACTGTCATAACTAATCAAAATCTCACTTACTTGAATACTCAGATCAAATAAAAAGTTAAGATGGAACTTTGCGAACAAATATAACAATACTGTAACTACGCCTTATCTTGTCAGTCGAGCTATCAAGCTATCGAAGGCTCGACTGACAAGATCCTAAGGCGTAGTTTCTTTCTTTCATTTCTTTGTTCGCAAAGTTCCATCTTAACTTTTTATTTGATCTGAGCTTGAATAAAACAATTCAAATTAAAAGACAAAGTTCAGGACAAGAGTTTCGCTCGCATTTCAAAGAACTTTCCCAGAATAAAGCTGGCCTGTGTCCGTCTCCAAGATATATCAAAATTGATCATAATAAGTATCGCGATTTAGGAAACAAACAAACGTACGGACTTACAGCATACCTAACTTTCGTATTTATAAGATTAGTATGGATTATAATGAGCGTGACAATTTATAATGCATTGGTTCCATTAATAAAAATAATAGTGCACAATGATTGTAACATTTCCATAACAATTCGTGCACAATCGGCTATCGTATTGACTCCTGCGCACGTGTTGGTTTCACGGAGTTGCGACACTGCACAACTATGGGTGCGCCCGCGCCGATGTAGGGCAATGCGCTCAACAGACATTTATTGTGTGACTTTCATAATTTCAGTACACTTTGTTCTGACAAATGGTCTTATTTTGACCATAAAACCATGGTTTGATGTAAGACTGTGTGCTACATTACATTATTTTATTTTCTGTTCAGCAATTGATTATAAAAAAGTTACCTGCAATTTTTCTATTTCTTTGGAGAGCAAAATGACGATAACTATGTTTTTGACATTAATCTCAATTAAGTAGTTAGGTACTTTTTACTTCGACTCCATTTTATAAAATATATATTCGGTCTCTTTAGTTTCTTAATTATTTTCGAAACCTATTGCTAACAATATTGGTTAATTAAAAATTGAATTGAATTTTTAAATTTTTAAATTATTTCAAAAGGGAAGGTCTTCCCTTTTGAAATAATTTAAAAATAATTCACATCTGGCAAGCCATTCAAGCCGAAAGACACGTTCAAAACCTTATTCACAAAAAAAAACGAGAGCCAACACAATTACGTTACGACCCGGAAGTTCTTGAGATGTAAACAAACAAACAGTTAAATGGAGCACGCAAGGTCACCGCACACAGCGAGTGATTCATGGGCGGCGCCCGCGCAGTGTGCGTCGCTCATTATCAGATGTAATAGGCCAATGAACTGGGCTTAAGTTTTTGATGTGTGACTGATTCTTATCGTATTGTTCATTGTATGAATTTGTATGGGCTATATTTTGGTTGTAGGTCAAAAGTATAAAATCATTTATTCAAGATATGCTCACTTTTTAATTAATAACACCCACTATTCAACAAGATAAAAAATGTATTATTGAAATAAAACGACTTTTTACGAATTTTATCGCAATCCGTAAAAAGTAGTTTTATTCCAATGTCTAATATTCGCGTAAGTGTTCATTTATTAAGGCGTTACAATATACATAAGCAATGCCGGATTTGGAGGTCTGGAAGCCTCGGGGCAACAAATGAGTTGAGGACCCCTGGCCCCAAATTATTTTCCAAATAAAATGGTAATTTTTTTTTCGAAGTGTCTACTGTGGGGGCCCTTATTTTGTGGAGGTCCCGGGGCTGTACCCACGGTTGCCCTCCCCTAAATCCGGCCCCGTGCATAAGTACCTTTACACAATTTCATAACTTTTGCATAGGGTTTTTACTTAAATTTTCATCATAACATGTTGGCTAGCACGTACACATTATTTATTATGTCAACGAAATCGATGCTAAGCCAGCAATATTAATCAACTAAAGAAATGTAACGTCTTTAGTTCATAATATAACCTACTTAATACAATATCGATCACAAATAGGCACTTGTAACTCATTAGTAGCAACATGAGCAGTCGCCCCCATATAAGTTGTGTACTATTGTGTACTGTGTTGTGTACAGATGTACTGGACTGATTGAGGTTACTGCTTCCCGATAACGCTTATCTACTGGTAACCGCTTCCGTGTAGTAACTAGCTTAGATTTGTTTTATATTATGTAATAATCTGTAGAACTAATCGAAACTAGAAGCTAGTATTTAGTATTTTACTGTAACACTGAAAAACCTTGCTCGACCCGGGAATCGAATCGGGGACCTTTCGCAATGAAGCTGGTCCTCCTTGTAAGCGAAAAGGAAAAAGGAGAAGGAAGAGGACTGAGGGAAGAGTTAAGGCTACGGCGCTCAACACAGCGCACCGAAACCCAACAGCATGCATAACTGCTACTTAACGTTATTCTGTTGGAGGGTAGTACTTCCCCGATCATGCCGTGGATCGGCATGCTCATGCTCATTCATGCTGGTATCTAGGGCATGCCAGGGGAATATAATAAAATTTATATTTGACAAATTGAATTGTTTAACAATCTATCATAAGATAGGCTGCATTTAATCCACACTAACGTCTACTAAAACTCCAGTTTTCCTATTCAAATGGTATTCCTACACACGCAAGCAGTACGCAAGTTGCTCGTACGCACCTGACCTGACCGAAGGACGACAACTCACTACGTCCTTCACTACATAACAGTACCACATACTACTCTGAACTCGGGACAAACACGACTGGTACAAGTCTATCCGTTACCTAGTCATACATGGAAAAGTGGACGCTTCTAAATATGTATGGTAATTAGGGATTAACCTGAATCTGTTGGTGCCTTTGTTCGTTGACGCTGGTTAGAGTCGGGGAACTAGTTGATATATTATACCATCACGCCTGTATTCCTCGAAGAGACAGGCAGAGTTGTACTTAATTTCGCTTTATTGTGTAATAGGAGCCGAGCCTATTGCCATTCGCCGCGCACATATCCAAACTCTGAGCTGTTACTAAGAATTTCATACAAAAACACAATTACACTTTGCTCGACCCGGGAAGTGAAGATCCCAAGCGTTCCTACCAGTTGCGTTTAGGACCACTAGACTAATGAGGCAGTTCAATGATATTTTATTTCTTTATGAAACGACACCGCCCGAAATAGGTGATAAGCGATATATCGTGAGGAATTTTATAAACTTTGATAAAACTACTGCGCCTTCTTCTTCAGGTTTAACGGCTATTCTCGCGTTAATAGAGATTTGCAAGTTTTAAACTGTCTCCATGATCCCGTCTATAAATTCATCGAAATCAGTTCAGCGATTTAAGCGTGAAAGCATAACAAAAAACTCACTTTAACATTTATTAATAACACTGGAAAAAAACAGAATATAAAAGTGTATGAGGAAGAACTCCCCCTTGCTTTATCCCAACTAACGGCTGTAACGGCTTTCAGTCTAGATGTGGCTGAACATCAGTATTTTACATGAAGCAGCTCTCGTCAGACCTCCGCAACTCAATTTCTGGGCAATACCGATATTCGAAGCATAGACTGGTTGTCAGTCTTTTCCGAGTGTGTCAATTACAAGGGGTTCGGAAACTATAACGGCAATTACAACGGTATTCCAAGCTCTACATGACACGGAGGGGTCTCGAAGTATAAAGAGTGGTCACCCATCCAGTCTTACCGCGGCAAGTGCAACTTTACCTTGCAGCTACCTTGATCAGCGTAATTATTCTTACTCTTATAGACTACTCAACACTATTTCCTTTACAAAACTGGTTTTATTAACGTTTCCTGTAATCTGCCTATCCTTATCGGTACCATAATGAACGTGTTGGTACCTAGGTATTACACCCAGGAAGAAATCGCAATTGTACTTCCTAGGCACCATTTAAGTACAAGATAATACGGTTAATAAGAGAAACATATCACTACAGGGAATCGAATCTGCGCCAACTGGTTGACTCACTAATTGGCATACGGCCAGTTTTCACTACCACTAGTGATGTGTTATTGGTTGTTAAGTATCGATAAGTGTTGTCACATTGTGTAATTGGAATATGAAATTGTTTACGTTTTGATTTTGATCCGTTTTTTATTTATACGTTTAGTAAGTAACAATTTAATTGGTACATTTGAGTAGTATGATTTACGTTATTCATAATGATTGTATGCATGCAGAACTGTTACCTAGGCAATTTGGTGTGTTTCTATTACTTAAGTATATTTTGAAATAATGATTTTAATATTCAAGTACAATTTGTACCTAAGTATTTGTATTTTAGTATATAAAATTCGTACCTACTTTGTTTAAATAATGAGAATGATGAATGAATTCGATATGAATAAATTCAATAAATTTATTCATATCGAAACTCAATCTTTTTTCGTCTGCCTAAAACTTATTTCGCATTGTTCAATTTAATAAGTACTTTACTGAGCCTTGCAAACTTAATTCCATTCTACCAAATTGCTTACTTCCATTTCGGAACCACATCGATAAGTCCGTTCCGTATCGATGTCGTAAATACCAATTATAGTTTCGCCCGCACAACACTACTGCGCGGTGAGTGGGTGTTCGAAGTGGTTGGTGCGTGGGTAGCTGACATGCAGGTCTTGCAGTGTGCATAGCTGGCTGCTTGGCTTTTGTTAGGGGGTGGGCAGGAATGATGAGCTTGGTATGAATACAATGTACCTTTAATTTATGAAAGACCATAGAGGGTTTAAACCTAATAGGGATAATCGTAAACTTAAGCTTAACTCTTTTTAACATTTGTTTTTTGTTGCTAAATTTATTTTGGGATCTGTTATTGAAAATGACCTTCACTAACATTGAAGTATCTGCAGTGAATCCAAAAAAATAAATAAAATATTATGGCGAAGTGAATTTAACCTGAATACCTATAAGAACCTAATCAGAATACTTCCAACACGAGGGTTAAGAAATCAAAGCGAATCATAAGTCTTCTCCATATATCAACCAAGGCACAGCCCAAAATACTGGCTCTAAAAACAACAAAATATCTAGGAATTATGGAAAACTTCCACGAGATGGATACGAAGTTTTTTTTTGGGAGCTACGATGCCACAGCCATTTAAACACGCAAAACCATAACACCTCTCTTTTTGCGTCGGGAGTTAAAGAAGGATGAGAAAACCAAGATTTACTTACATAATAAATACGTTTCAGTCTTGCAGCAAAAATGTAACACTATATTTTCTGGCTACAATACCCTCAGATAGTGCAATATTCTCTCTGTGGGCAATTCGACATTTTTCTCTCCGTCCGGCTTGAGATCCCCGTTTCATTACACGAAGAAATCCGGGTATCGGCCGTTACCCGGTTTGACGACGGACGGCATCCGGTTTATGACGTCAGAACCCGGGAGGGATTTGCCCGTATATCGGGTATATTAGAGAAATATTGGACGAATAAATAGTGGAGTCAAGGTTTATTTAGTGATAATATTGATTAATGTTTTGTTCTAAGACAGACATTAATTATTGCGACAAGACCCGGATAGAGAACAAGTTTGTTGGGTCTATTTTCAGCGCAGATTTCTAAACAAAATGTGTTTCTATTATTAATGTGTCTACAATTACGAGATTACTAAAAAAATCCATTTACTTGATTTTTTTAGTAATTTATAGCGTAATAGATCAATTCTGTTTTTAAATAGATCAATTTATTAATCAATTACCGTGCGTTGGTCTCGCAAAAACTCAAAAATGGCTCAACCGAATTGTTTTTTTTTTGTTAGCTTTGCCTCCATGTTTTGGTTGATGTTTTGGAAACAAAAACATTAGGGATGCGAGTGTCCCTAATTGTGGGCAACATCAAATCTTCAATAATGTATAGCATGCGTTAATGCCAAATACTTACATTAGAAATATGTAAACTTCTTTGAAAAAAAGCCTTTTAAACATTTTTCAATCATGAGATTGAAAAATGTTTAAAATATAAAATAGTTCCAATATTTACTATATAGTCTTATCTAGTAAATTTGACAAATAGTAATTTAATAACAATGTCAAACGTGTACAAAATAAAAAATGTGAAGAATGTCGAATCTCGAAATTAGAAAAGTTTTAATTAGTTCGCCTTTCATAGACTGACTGAGACTAGCGCTGCTTAACCCCTTATACTTATATAAGCCACAGACAGTGATTGACTTTTTCTGCGGTTCTCACATTATAAGAGATAAAAGTCTGGACTTCCCAAAGCCGCAAATCAGTTCTTTTATGTAAAAGATCTTGATGAAGCCCTAAAAACTATTAACGTAAGCCGACGATTTGAGGTCAAAATATAAAAAAGAGACCCGTAACCTGCCTCCAGAACAAAGGTGACTCACGCCTACCATATGTCGTGAATGGAAACCATCGAGCAATACAAAATACATCTTAAACAACTGAAAGTAAAGTTCAAATTCATACGACACTTTAATAATAGGAATCCTTATACGGCACAATTTTCTTAGAAATTCTGCGCTAAAAATAGACGCAACAGAACTTGTTCTTTATTCGAAACTGAACTTAACTGAGTATAGTCAAAGTGTATATTTGAATAGTGAGGTGCTTAGGACAAATAGTATATTTTTTATGATATGCGTAAGCAAAGATTTTTTATGGTTTTGTTAGAGCTTTGTTCTTGCATAAATTAATGGTGATTATCGGCAGTTTAACCATGTTCAACACGTAAGCTCGGAATCGTGGGAAAACTTAGCCATTGTTGATATTTCCTGCTGCTGAACGAGAGGGCCTGGGATCAATACAGTTTGAGTAAAATACTACCTAATCGATTTTAAGGTAAGTAGTGGGAATTAAGGTAAGAATTTGTTTCCGATTAATGGTAACACAATTATGCAAACGAAGCGCAATTAACACGACGGATCAAATGATCTTTAAGATTATTATTAATAACCAAAATTCATTGCATAACTCGATAAATACTTATATGGTAAAGTTAGATTTAACTGGTAAGTAGGTAAGTAACTCAATTGCATAAAAGGACATGGCTACCATGATATAACACTAACCAAGCACATATGGAAAGTTTATAACCCATAAAAAATATTTCAATTTCAGCTCAGAACATACAGACAGACAACCTCACGTTTATTATGACATTTTAAAAGTACCAAATATGGCAACTCTCAAGATTAAAATCTTTTATTTGGTGTGGTAACCTGTGTTACGAAATTTGGAGGTCAAGGATTATAGAAAGACGCCGAAATGAAAATATTAAAATATGACATGCTGGTAACCTTAAAGTTGTTATTAGTAAGGTTCCCTTGACGAAAAAAAACAGAGATAATGCAAAAAAACGGTTTAAATGCAATCAAATCCGGGTTAATTTAGTTCAAAGCCAGATATGAATCTATCTGTTTATAACGTTTCTTAACGTAATACGTTAAGAAAATCTTTTTACTACCCGTTTTTAATCACATTTTGCGCACAGAGGCATATGAGTTTTCGCATAGTTAAAGTTCTCATGAGAAGGAGTGATGAATCCATATTAGAAGTAACAGTCTAATGCTGAAGAGAGATAAAACTTCCCTCCTAACTTTTACGACTTGATAGGAACCAGCTGAAGTCGCCACCAGGAGTATTATTTTACGTAGTTTATGGGTAAACAAAATAGAATTTATTGTAAACGCGTGTTTTGTTTCAACATGCTTTTCTATTCGCACTTTGTTCGTTTTAGATTTAGATTGATTGAAAGCATTTGTGTGAAGTATAGTTTGTGTTTCGCTGGTACCTGGTATGTTTTACCCCGCGTCACCATTGACGACAAAACATGTTGCAAACATCTATCTAACTCTCAAAGAGGCAGTGGGATAGGATAGGTATCTGTTTGCAACATGTTTTGTCAACAGTGGGAACGCGGGGTTTAGTAAAATCATAAAAGGGTCGAGCAAATTACAAAATTCAAACTCCGAGGTGCTACTAAAAACCGATGGCTTTACTTGCTTCCCGAGGCACTGTACATAAGTTCACCTCTAACCCTTCGAGGAATACAGGCGTAATGGTATGTTATGGTATTAGCCTTTTGCACGCCAGAGTATAAACGTATCGCCGTACCCCTGGCGCCAGGCCACTTTTTCTGTCAAATTCCACAAAGTAGTGAAAACACACTAAAGTAATGATTAAATTATTTATTTCATAATATGGTGCGACGTATATTTGTCATATATTTGTGACGTTGGCGTTCAGGGTAAGATTTCGTTTGTCACATATATGTGACAATGGCGTTCAAAAGGTTAAGAAGTTAAAAAACAGGAGAAACCACAGGTAAAAACTAGTACGCTAATAATAAGTTGATACCTAACTCCGTTTGAGACTGGCCTCGAATGTCGATTGCTTACTCCGATTACTGTCACCCCCACAGGCAAGTATAGTTGCACCGTAGTTAACGACAGATTAAGTTAACAAAGGTTCAAATATTGTATCCCTACATAATAGTACTAATATTGAGATAAATCATACACGGGAACTTAAATAATAATGAGAAGTCTTTAACCCGGTAAATGTAGTTTGCACAACAAGTGTGCAAAAAAAATTGCGTTTTTTTTTATCATGGAGGTTCGTAAAACTATATTTTTCCTGCTCTAATTTGTAAAAATTGTAGGATAGGAAACGAAAAGGATGGCAATAATAGTCATAATGCACCTGCATACTGCACATTTTTGCATAGGTTGCATTCTAATCGTGGGAGAGGTTAAGTTTATACTTACCGCACCATTTATACAATCATCTTATTAAAGTGAAGAATTACAACTCTTTCTATCGACTTTGCCAAATCATAAATTTTTATGTTTATGTAAATACTCGTAAATTGATTATTATGACAGAATTATTAGTTGCTATCTGCTACGATAACGGTTTTATGCAAAAATTTTAGCACTTAGTTATAAATACATTATAGTTTATGAGGCAATTCCTACTGCCATAATAAACCCAAAAAAACAAATTTCGCGGTCAAGGCGAGCGAACTGCCTTAATATAATGAAAGTCATGATAAATGTATATTGTATGTTATTTATATTAATTTTAAGACCTTTACCATTGGCCTAAGTACTATGTTCACAAATAAAGATTAATTTGATTTGATTTGATAAAATATTCTCCGGTATAAACTGCCGTTTAACAATGGTACAACCAACCCTACGTTGGTTAATCTTGTAACCTGTAAGAGCCAGTCATCCCTGCAAGTTTATCTGCAATCTGCTGATAAGTTTGCTGTGCAAAACTGGAGAGTTATTTCTGTTATTATAATATCAGGATTATGTGCAAGTTATGCCGTTGTTTTTGTAGACTAAACCTTAAAATTAACCTGACCTTTGCCGATCTTTATACCCCTTAGGTGAAATACTTGTCATTTGCATACCTGTAACAAGAATAAACAAAAATTAATATATAAAGCTAATTGGTTAACAAAAAAAAATGTTATCAAATGTTGGATTAAATTATTCTACTTATATTAAACATAAAAAGACAATATTTAGATAGTTATATATTTTTTCTTATTCAGAGGTTGTATCTGTTTACATTTTTAATTTAATTGTTTGTGATGCCTATATGTTGCTCACGTTGATTTCGTTTTTCCTAGTAGTTCTCTAACTAAGCAACAGTCATAAGGAGATTTGATACATGCCAACAGGTTTGTATCCTATAATAGTTTTCATGGTTTGTCAAAGAGTGGTATTTCGCTTTCATGTTTATAGATTCGAAGCTTTCGGTTATACCTACGAATGCTTCAATTTCGTGGAATCAGCCAAAAATGCGCTGCCACAGATTTGCATTTCCTTTGAAGTTGTATAAGTATTTAAATTAAATTATTTATGAAGCTTTGATACAGACTCTTGTATGATAATTCCTTTACCACTGACCAATATGTTGAACAAATTTGTATTAATTATTCTGAACACGTTTCAAGACATGGGAACCAAGATACTCAACTTATGTCTAGAATTATTTAATAACTGATGACAACGGTTTGACCTGATGGAATTACCATAACGTACCATCACGCCTGTATTTCTGAGGGGTAAGGCATGTGCCAAACCTCTTAACATACCTACTGCTGAAGTATGGGTTAAGAGGTGGTAACCCATGTGGGTTACCACCTCTTAACCCATACTTCATGGCAAATAAATGGCAACTGAAATGTTTCAGTTATGTTAAGATCCCATACAATATGGGGCCAGCCTATTGCCATTAACCATGCATAAATCAGAGAATTTTAAAAATACCTAACAGTTTGCTCGACCTGGGAATCAAAGCCAACTAGACTAATGACGCTGTAATGTGACGGTGGAAATATAATGTGAGTAAAGTAATTACATACTTCTATGAAACTGCTAAATAAATTCATCGCGTTACACTTGAAACCTATCCCTACAGAGTTGGGAACAGGCTATGAGGCACATGATAAATAACAGTTCCAAGAAGAGCTACTAATCATCGTCACTAATTAACAGGTTTCAGATGAAGTCCCGTTCTTTTCCATTCTAATCACAGGCGGGTAGCATTTCAACTGTTTATTATCTCCGAATCAATTTTTCACACCTGTCATCTCGAAAAAGCTCAAATACTATGGTTATCTATTTGTCAGTGTCACTGTACGCGCAGGAAACGTCAAATTTGAATTTCGAATGTGAGAACAATGCGGTGTGCTCGTCGCGTGCGCATGACTCAGTCTCGGGAATGTTTTGACATTTCACTTATTTTTGTATCTTCGAAGAGATGTGATGTCATCGGTGACATGGTTATGATTTTACGATGGGTTATGAATAATTCTGAGTGGAACCCATATAAGTTGAGTCAGTAGAATCCTTGAGCGGACGGAAATAGGCCAATGACCCGAAATAGGAAGGTTGGATTGGACTTGACCTGTCAGCTGCGCTGCGGTAATTTAATGATGTCGTTTTTAGTAAATAAATAATTTACTTGGTAATATTCCACCAGTTACGCAAAAGACAGTATAAGCAATTGTATAAAGAATGTCTCTTTGATGTTTTTCGCAAAAACAGATGCGTAATAATCACATATTCAAAGATAAAGGGTAATAAATAAACACGTTGGTTCCTTCTCATTATACTGTTTAATATATTAATTCAAATAATTATTCAGTGTTAATTCCAACGACAATCTGATTAACTTTGTCTTATAAACACTGTCCAAAGAACTAATAAAATTTTTGCAGCCCTTAAAGTATGAAATGTATGTATCAACATGAAATTTGAATTAAAATTATTTAATTAATTAGATTATCTTAAAACTCGAGATTGGTCGAAAAAAGTTTGAAAGCACTAAATTCCCAATAAAATGTTTCCGAATAAATCAAGTATTATGTATTGTAATAAATAAAATGAAGTGAAGTACCGCCAACAATCATAAATATCAATAAATACTTACAATACTTATAGGTACATTGTACAAGTTGTAAATACATCAAATAAATTAATGATGACTGTCACTGAACGGCTCCGTGACTGCAGTCAGCTGCTCTTTTACAAGACAAACCGCTCTTAAATGCCTTGAAGCGATGACGGCATTGTCTGTTACACATATTCTCCGAGTTACACCAATTTCGCGAAACAGAATGCTTGAATATTGCAAGATTATTCAGATTTGATAAAGATCGAGCGAAGGATGACATACCATACATACAACCATACTGCAGCCAAAGAAAGATCTGTTGGTTTTTAACATAATACATTAATAAAAAAAATAAAGGTACTTAGCGCCAGAATATATTCATCCATCTCAATACTACAACTAGTAACCAAAGGAAGCTTACTAGCATGTGGGTCGCACATTACTAGTATTCTTGTTAACCCCTCGTACTAATCTATATACTTGTTCGTTATAATGTTACGAGTGGGTTCACGTCGGTAGTGCAATGGGTTGGTTTTGAACCGTTAACCACATGATCGCAAGACCGACGCTAAACGATTTATTGTTACATTATTCGATAAGTATGTTACATTAATAGTTAAATAGCTGCTCTTCCTCTTTAAACGTTTCACCTTACAAATATAATAATATAAATCGTTCCCCGCCCTTTCAAAATCCACACGCGAGACAGCGATTTAAAAAATAAATCCCCAAATTTTGTATCAGAGGCAACATCGCGTGCGCGGAGCCTTTTATATCACACTGTGATTTTAACAGAATTCACAGTTCATACTGAGACTGCTCCGAATTCGTTATTATTAAATAACTGGTTGCGCTACAGGCCTATGAGTTGGCTGATATTGGCACGGAATTGTCATAAAATAAATTCAAAATTCGAATGACGATTTAAAAAATTAATGCAAAATATTGAAATATTTCAAAATGCAATTATGAATTTAAAACAATTTTATAACTATAAATTTCGCAATATTTAATGCTAAAAAATAATAAAAAATAAGCACAATTTTATAACTGTTTTACTTGATTAGGTATTTTCTTAGAAAGAATAGAAAAGTTATTTTTCCTTCACTAAAATAACTTAGTAATCTTTGCATGGCAAATGCCGAAAAAATACAAAAAGAAACAATAGAAAAATCCGTGTTGACAAATGATGTTGTCCTGTTGTCTGGTGGTTCATTTCATAACACATATATGTAAGCATAACTTCACACTTGTATGGTGTCAATAATGTTGCAAGACTTCATTAAGAGATTATGTCAGAATTACCAGTAACAACATGGACTTTAACAAAGATAATAATCATGCAGTAACTTCATTAAGTAGCATTTCAGTATAACATTTTTATTAAAAAATAAAGTTGAATTAATTAATAGCATTCTGATTCTGATATTAAACAGAGGTGTACCAATTTACAAAATACCTGGTACACACGGCTATAGGTCAACCTCTACAAATCCAGTTGTACAGGCTTCCGATACAATAAGAGGCCAGCGTAAACTGGTTTTGTATAGGTTGACCTGTAGCCGTATGTACCACAGTTCAGTGGTATGTTTAGGTACTGTAGGAGTTTGTAACAAGAAGTTTTTAAGTGCGCGTCCCGGCACGTAGAATATTTGAACAAAAAAGTAAGTAGTGTTTGAAATATGTCTAGAAAATAATTTTATATTAATGTCAGAAGACTAAGAATTTTCCCTTGAACGAATATAGAAGTCGTGATTTTCCTAATCAAGTGTTTTTAACGTAGAAGCATTACGATCCCATAATAATAATCCTGGTGCTTCTACAGTACCATGTAATAGGCGGTGAGCCTATTTTCATTCATCGGGCACATATCAAAACTCCGAGCTGCTACTGAGAATTTCATAGAAACATCCAATTACGTTTTGCTCGACCTGGGAATCGAACCCAAGACCTCTAGCGTAGCAGTTGCGCTTAGGACCACTAGACTATTGCGGCAATATGAGTAATATTATAATGATGTTATTGCTAACGATCTTGGCAAACATAAAGTTGCAGAGATAAAGGCAAATAAATAAACTATTGATACCACAAAACTCGATCCACAGAAGTACCACTTTACAGAGGTACGAAATCTGCCGTTTCACGTTGCAATACGTGCGCCGGCGCCGCTACATCGAGAGTAGTATTAATGTCAAAATCGATAAATATGTCGATAATTCAAAGGAATAGTACAAACATACCATACCATCACGCCTGTATTCCCCGAAGGGTTGAGGCAGAGGTGTTCTAATTTAATCCAAAGTTCGCTGGTATATTTAGGTCCCATGTGATAGGGGGTGAACCTATTGCCATTAACCGGGCACAAATCCAAACTGAGCTACTATTGAGATTTTTTTAGGAAAACTCAGTAGGTAACTTTTTGCTCAATAAAAAGAAACAGTTTGAAAGTATTTATTGCTACTATTTTTCTTACAACAATTTAAAACTAAGTAATTGTAAAAGCTTATTTATCTGCAATAATTCTGTCGCCGTAAAATACGTATAGATAAACATGAGAAATAAATTCACCACAGCAATATTATAAAAGTGTTTTTCAAATATTTCGTGAACCATTGGGAGTGAAGCTACTGTTTCCACTTTACTTTAAACTCACAGACAGAATATGTCGTTATATGTATATGCATAATTTTGGTGTGAATGACCCCGATACACTTGTGGAACGAATTTTGCGAAGTAAAGCCTGCTTCACATGACCACAGAACCAGTAGCTTTATATTTATAGTGACAAACAGTCAATAATGACCACACAATCGAAATATTTTTAGGAAATCGATATTTTAAAATTTTATTAGACTCGTGTGTTTATTTCGTAAGGTGCGATTTTCTAGAATTCTCAAAGGTGGAAAAGTTTGGTTTTTACCATTTGTTATGCGTTTATTATGATAATTATTTCATACTTTTTATTAGCTACACCAACACAAAAACAAACATAACTGTACACTCCCCTAACACGTATGGTAATTTAATTCACGTTTGTACATTAATTAGCATTGAATAAAGAGAATTGATGAATCCATTACTAATTCTATGTCCCTCATTATGAGTACTACGCACATGGCGCATGTTGCGGCTGTCAATAACAACTTGTGAGTGCGTTAATGTGGTCGCTTACTGTGGTCGTGAATCATAATGACAAGCTCTTGGGAGTGCAAATAATATACCTAAGATTCATCAACTAGTTTTGTCAAAAATTAAAATGTAAATAAAATATTAATAATTTTATTCAAAACTTCAGTATAAAGATACCATTCCAACCTTTACTGGTCAATAAGAAAACAAGAACAGTAGGCAGAAATAGATCAAACAATTTAAATAATTTAATTCCACCTGACCACAACAATTCAATCAAACGGTATAAAAACAAGTACTTAAATCACAAACCAATATTTCGCATAAGTACTAAAATTGCTTGACCAGCTTCGCGACCATAGACGAACGTTTTGCTAAATAAAAACTGAACGAAAATAATGACCACAGAATTTTGTGGTCAATGTCAAACGTGAGACGACACTGTTATCTGGTTGAGTGGTACAACCCAAATATCAACAGGTTTCTCATAAATCTTTGGGATATAATTTGCGATATAATCCCCAAAAAAGAAAAAGGACCACACTTAATACCTAACGGTCTCGCATAAATAATGTGGTACCATTTATATTAATAGCCATATTAGATTTTGAAACGATATTTATGTTATAAAGAGATTGATAAAGAGGTTCAGACCACTTTTTTATTAGATTTGTTCATATTGTAATTTGAATTTATTATAATTGGAGCGGCACTGGAACGCTTCAATAAAAAATAATCTTAATCTGTGTCAAATCTATAATCTATGAAATCTATAAATCTATGGTTCGAATATTCTTCCGGAAATTGAACAAGAAGCAACTCTTCCCTTTTACTTTACGACGCCGACGATGTACAAAGCACAATGAAGATTGGAAGATATAAATCAAAAACCCAAGGAATACAAGAACTACAGTAAAGTATTAAACGTATGTTTTATTACAAAACATAATTTGGCGACCACGACAGGACGAAATAAATATTACAAAAGAAGACCGGCAAGTTGGATCAAAGCTAAGTGTCCATTTTGTCCTTCCCATACAAAGTAACAAACCCTAAATACCCTTTTATTGTCTTCACTGTGTATCTAGAGCTCACAAAAGGCAACAATAATCGATCTTCGGCTATAGTTGTTGTTTTAACTATTGTTTTTGTTAAAACACGTCCATTGTTACAAAGTTCAAGCAATTAACAATTTTTATAGGTATCTACCTACTTCAAAGTATTTCTACAAAAAATTACATATTATTGCTTATTTTCCGCATAAATACGGTTTTCTATTCGTATTCCATAATACTAGGTGGAATAATATACCATTTTGCTTCACATAAGTAAAACAAACCCAAAACAAAGTAATTCTTGCAATATTAACAACTATTTCAAGTTATATTAAAACATTTCTATGTACTTATTGCTTTATGCAATATAATCACCTAGAATTTATTCAATAGCTACCAAGCTAAAACATCCTCAAGATAATTATTGTCATAACTTATACTTTTTCCCACAGACAGCCATCTTTGTAGTAGCTGTTGTTTTCTCAATTTTCACCCATTCTCCTGAAATTTCAGATTCAGTGAAGGAACAAGGCCAGTGCAGTTATTGTGATTCATAAGCTGTGTGGAACCGGTTACTTTGCTACAAGTGTTGCTGAACGGAGGAGAGTTTAACATAATTAACCTAAGTGCAGCTAAGTGGTTAAGCAGTCACTAATTTATTTGTTTATCTCTTTAATTAAACAATAATGGCAACCGAGTTAGATAAATCTAAATACAAGGAATTAAGTGTAAGACGAAGTTCTATAAAAGGGCAAATAACAAAATTTAAAAATTATTTGTCATCTTTTGAATCCTTACTTTCTAACATAGAACTTGTGGAGCTTTCATTAAAGTTAAGCAAGTTTGAGGGATTATCTACTAAGTTTGATAATTTACAAACAGAAATTGAAGTTCTTAATGCTCAAAATTTAGATTCAGAACTTGATGAGCGCGATGACATTGAGCAAGATTTTGTTTCATGCATAGCAACTGCTAAGAGTCTTATTGAGAATGCAAATATTCAATCTGAAGCACGTCGTAAGTCATCACCGGTCTCATGTCATCATAATCAACACGATACAAATGATTTTGGATTTAGGCTACCGCGTATTGAGGTTTCCAAATTTGACGGAGCATATTTTCGTTGGCTTGAATTCCGAGATACCTTTCAAGCTTTGGTACACAATAATGAACGCATTTCCGAAATACACAAATTTCACTACTTAATATCTTATCTAGAGGGAGACGCAGCACGTATTATCGCTAATCTGGAAGTGTCTTCTTCAAACTACAAAGAAGCTTGGTCATTACTGTGTGGACGATATGATAATAAGAGATTGCTTATTAATTATCACTTATCTGAATTATTCAATATGAAACCCATCTCCGGTGAATCTGAACGAGCTCTAAGGTACTTATCTGATCATTTAACAAAAAATCTACGTGCGTTAGCTAATCTAGGCCAACCCACTGATAAGTGGGATGTCTTGATTGTTTTCATGATGTTGTCTAAGTTAGACAGCCATAGTCTCACAAAGTGGGAGGAATTAAGAAATTCACTTGAAGACGTCCCTACGTTGGCTCAGTTTCTCAAATTTGTAACAGACCGAGCAGGTGTTTTAGAGGCCTTAAACCGCAATAAACAAGAAAATACTAATAAAACACAAAGAGCACCGTCTCGCCCTAATTTTAGTTCAAATAATCAACATACATTTTCAAATAAAAAACAAATTAATTATAATCCAAATTATAGACATGAAAAGGCTCCTCATGTGAATACTTTTAATAGCACAAGTCAATTTACAAAAAATAAACCAATTTGTATAATTTGTCAGGATTCGCACAGAATATATGAGTGTCCTGCATTCAAAAATAAAAATATCAATCAAAGATTAGCAGATGTCAATAAACATAATTTATGTTCTAACTGTTTAAAGCAAGGCCACCAGGTGTCCAATTGTTGGTCAGGACCATGTAGGGAATGTAAAGAGCGCCACAACAGCCTTCTGCATCCATCTCAAAATTCAATATCAACTAATGTAGCTGATGTAGTAGCCGCATTTTCCAATCAATATACTCAGGAAGTATTTTTGTCCACTATAGTAATTGAAGTGTCAAATCCTGTGACTTCTGCCACAGAGAAGGTACGGGCCCTCCTAGATTGTGGGAGTCAATCTTCTTTTATCTCCACACACCTAAAAAATAAATTACAGTTAAAAACAAATCAAATTAAGAAAATTAACATAGTTGGAATAGGAAACAACATCTATGACAAGGTTACTGAAGCATGTTCTATAGTACTTAATTCAATCAATGATCCATACACTATTACCTTGTCTTGTTTAGTATTGTACGAACTGACAGGTGATCTTCCGAAGGCACCTATTAATATGGAAAACATTAAATTTCCTGACAACTTAAAATTAGCTGACCCCAATTATAATGTACCAGCAAAGATAGACATAATCCTTGGGGCAGACATATTTTGGGAAGTCATAGGTACTGAACAATATTCACTAGGACCCAAGAATCTAAAACTAATTAATTCTAAATTTGGCTGGCTTGTTGCTGGTCCTATCTATTCTAGTTACTCTAAACATGTTCAATGTTGTCACTCAATAACTTCCTCTCAATCAGACAATTCACTAACAAATATTGACAAAAACTTAAGTAAGTTCTGGGAGCTAGAGGAGCTTCCCAATAAATCTATTCTAACTCCTTTAGAAAAACAATGTGAGGATCATTTCATAGCAAATACCACGCGACTAAATTCAGGCAGATTCTGCGTCAGGCTACCATTGCTTGACAATCCTAATAATCTCGGGGATACCTACAATTTAGCTAAAAGGCGATTGCTAAACCAGGAAAAACGATTTCGCAAAAATCCTAACTCAAAACAGCAATATGCAGATTTTATCAAAGAGTATGCTAACTTAGGACATCTATCAGAATCTAATGTTGTAAATCCCGTACCAAGCTATTTTTTATGTCATCATGCAGTGTTTCGTCATGAAAGTGAATCCACCAAAATAAGAGTGGTTTTTGACGGTTCTGCCCCATCCTCCTCCGGCCGCTCTTTGAATGACTTGCTCATGGTTGGACCAAATGTTCAGGACTCGCTTTTCTCCATCTTGATCAGGGCCAGACAGTACAAATATCTGCTTACTGGCGATATTGAGAAAATGTATCGCCAGGTTGAAGTGCACAATGATGATAGAAATCTCCAACTGATCTTGTGGAGAGAAGACGAGTCGCAGCCTATAAAAACTTACCAATTGAATACAGTCACTTACGGGACAGCCAGTGCAAGCTATTTAAGTACACGATGCTTGTGGCAGGTTGGAGACGAATGTAGTGATCATTTCATTAAGTCTATCATACAAAACGATTTTTATGTCGACGATCTTATCACCGGTTCAGACAATGAAGATGATCTGCGCTATATACAAAGGTCCGTTTCAGACGCTTTAAATAAAGCTGGTTTTCCGTTGCGCAAATATAAAAGTTATTTAAGTACAATCTTGCATGACCAAATAAATCAAAATGATAAACTCATATTAAGCGAGTCTTCAAATACACTGGGACTAGGTTGGAACCCTTCTAATGATCATTTACATTTTCCAATTAAATCTATGCCAGATATTAAAATTGCTACAAAGCGACTCATAATGTCAAACTCACTTAAAATCTTTGACCCACTGGGATTACTCAGTCCATGTATAATAGTGCCTAAGATCATGATACAAAAACTATGGATTCTCAAACTAAATTGGGATGATCCTGTTCCCCAAGAAATTCAAGCGTCTTGGGACGAATTTTCTAACAGTTTACAATATCTTACTACCTTACAGATCCCTAGAGGTGTCATTTGTGACTATGCAAAGGATATCGAAATACACTCATTCAGTGACGCATCACAAAGTGCCTATGGTGCGTGTATTTATATAAAATCAATTTCTAATCACAACGAAGTAACGATAAATCTATTATGTTCAAAGTCTAAGGTCTCACCTTTAAAACCGATGACCATCCCGCGCTTAGAGCTTTGCGCAGCTTTGCTCGCTGCCAGACTTACTAAAGCCGTATGTGACGCGATTAAATACAAACCTTCACGTGTTGTCCACTGGTGCGATTCCAGTGTAGTGCTTGCTTGGATTCATAGCGTACCTAGAAATCTAAAAACATTCGTAGCAAATCGTATAGGTGAGATAATAGAAATAACACAACCATTATCATGGAGGTATGTTCCTACTACTGATAATCCAGCTGATCTTATCTCTAGGGGTGTTGATCCCAGCGAGTTGTTAAAATTGAAATTATGGTGGCATGGTCCTAAGTTCTTAGCTAACGAAGAATGTAATTGGCCTACTTTGAAAAATATTGTAAACCAAAATGACTTACCTGAAGTAAAATCCAATTTAAGTACCGTCACTGAGTCACTAGTCAAATTTAAAAATTATTCTTCATTTACTAAGCTTCTACGAGTATTAGCATATGTTAAAAGATTCATTTATAACACAAGGAATTCTAAATCCAAACGTAGTAATATTTTAACAAGTGACGAACTAAAAGATTCTTTCAATAGTCTTTGCTTTATAGCTCAACAACAATCCTTTTCAACTGAGTTTAAAATCCTTAAAGAAAATAAACCTCTGCCTCATAAATCTAAAACTTTATCTCTTTCGCCATTCATAGATGACAACAATTTAATTAGAGTTGGTGGCAGAATTCAAGCCTCCGACTATCCCTATGATAAGAAGCATCCAATACTCCTTGATTCATCACATCACTTAACTCAATTATTTTTCCAACACGAGCATCTTCGCCAAATGCACGCTGGACCACAACTCTTGCTAGCCACTGTTAGAGAAACCATTTGGCCAGTAAATGGAAGACGTCTTGCTCGGCGTACAGTACACAACTGTGTTATTTGCAGAAGGTTTCAAGGCAAAACCCTGCAGCCAAAAATGGGCAATTTGCCTGCTCACCGTATCACAGCGGATTTTCCATTCTTATCTGTAGGCCTAGACTTTGCTGGCCCGTTCTTCATCATAAATCGAAAGGGGCGTGGCGCAAGTTTGCTTAAGTGCTATTTGTGTATATTCATATGTATGCGTTATAAATGCGTTCATTTAGAGGCAGTGAGCGGTTTATCTAAGGATGACTTTGTCATGACACTCCGACGCTTTATTTCACGACGCGGCAAGCCGGCGGAAATATTCTCCGATAACGGTCGAAACTTTGTCGCGGCGGCTAAAGAACTAGGTTCATTTTTAAAATCTCATAGCATTTCGCTATCCGACTTTGCTGCACAAGAAGGTATTCGTTTCAATTTTATTCCCGCTTACTCTCCTCACTTCGGCGGCATTTGGGAATCAGGAATAAAATCCGCCAAACACCATATAAAACGTGTTATAGGACAATCTCATTTAACTTTCGAAGAGTTACAAACTTTATTTGCACAGGTGGAGGCAATATTAAACAGCCGACCCTTATGTCCCATGTCGTCCAATCCCGATGATTTCCTGTCCCTCACCCCAGGACATTTTCTTATTGGAAGAGCACTGACCACGTTTCCTTCTCCATCGCTTGAAGATTTGGATCCCAATAGATTGAAGCGATATCAAAAATTAGAGCAGATTTGTCAGCATTTTTGGCGTCGATGGCAAACAGAGTACATTAACGAACTACAAACAAGACAAAAATGGAGAAGGGAAACTTCACAACTCAAAATCGGTGACTTGGTCTTGATTAAGGAAAAACACCTACCACCCTTATGTTGGCGGCTCGGGCGTGTGACTTCATTGTTCCCTGGACCTGACAACATCACGCGTGTGGTTGAATTGAAAACTGCGGCTGGCCGTGCACGACGAGCCTTAGTGGACCTCTGTCCATTGTTACATGAAGAAAATTAACATTGTATTGGTTGAAAGTACAGGGTGCTTTCAACGGGGGGAGTATGGAGCGGCACTGGAACGCTTCAATAAAAAATAATCTTAATCTGTGTCAAATCTATAATCTATGAAATCTATAAATCTATGGTTCGAATATTCTTCCGGAAATTGAACAAGAAGCAACTCTTCCCTTTTACTTTACGACGCCGACGATGTACAAAGCACAATGAAGATTGGAAGATATAAATCAAAAACCCAAGGAATACAAGAACTACAGTAAAGTATTAAACGTATGTTTTATTACAAAACAATAATTTTATTTGTTCATAGTAAAATTGGGTCATAGGCGTAGAAAGGGAGTATTCCTCTTTCGGCAATCGGCACCAATTTTTTGAGCACCTAAGGTTGAGCACCAAAAAATTGGTGCCGAAAGAGAAATACTCCGTAGAAAACTTACAGAAAAATAGATAGACAAAGTTACTTTCGCAGTTATAATTTTGGTATGAATTAAGAATGTGTGTGTAATGAGTTACTACTACGTTCCGTATAATAACGAGCGTGTCCTACAAGGCTCTGCAGAGATTATCGCTTAACATTAGCCCTTTACAAGTTTACATGTCGGTCATTTGCTATAAGTTAATGGTTAAGGCAATTTTCCATAAATATCAATGTTCTTTACGTCAGCGTCGCGACGTCGCTGCATCGGAGCTAATGTTTTTAACGTCTATTTTAAAAAGAAGATACGTGTCTGTCTGTTGCATCGTTACCTCTAAACGGGATAACGTTTTTAATCTAATTTTGTTGTGTTTAAAATGTGATTTGCAGACGTTTTGAAGTCATGCCTGAAAATGATAATAATGGCAGGGGAAATTGTGTATTACTCAACGTGTTTTTAAATTTCTAAATGTAAGTATTACTTATTCTCACCGTTTCCTCTTCTTCCAAGGCCCTGATGAGTTCATAGTACAGCATCTCAGCCTCCTGAGATATCTGTACTTTCTCCTCACAGTTCTTGTACGTGATTTCGCACGATAGATCCGTTTGCAGGTGCATCTTCATTTTTTTGTATCACAAACACTCACAAATAACACTTCACTAAATATTATAATAAATATATTTTATATGTAGGTACTTGTTTTGTAGTCTCAATCCATTGTGGTCATAATTTCTTTGGTTTGGTGTGTTTTAAAAGATATTTGTCTATACAAAAATGATTGAAATAAATTGAAAGCTCAAAATAAATCAAGTTAACATTCAAGGTATATTAATCAGACTGCAGATAGAATACTGCAATATTCCAAGTCATCGTTCATTACTGGTCATTTGATTTAAATAATAATCGTAATTTCTTAGCATTTTTAATAAAAACTAAGTAAGTGATAAGTTAAGTTGAAGTTAGTCAAGAAATTCATAATTATTTTCTGAATACACAAATGCTTACAAAACAGGATTCAAATCTCGTTGGAGGAAGTTGCATTGCAACTGGCAACACTAAATCATTTTACTCTTTTAACACTTGCAGTGCAACGCACTATGAAAATTGGCAAGACTTCATAGCGCCGCCAATAAAAACAAGAGAGCATTTATGCTTAATTCAGAAGTTCAAAAATAATTAATTCTGTCTCGTCTCCATCCTGTCCCGAAGGACCAAAACTCGTACTTTCAAGACAGCCCATAAATATCATAATTCGTTATGCTTAAGCAAAACGTCGGCGGATTTCATTGGGTTATTCTTGACTTGCAGTTGGCTCAATCCTTAGATTACTTAGGAATGTGGTAATCCATGTTGATTTCCGGATTGGTGAAAGATATTATGGTGATGAGTTTGTATTCGGACAGCTAAACATTACTAAGTAGTGAGGAGTCACAAATACACATCAAGTGTCCTAATTGGATGTGATAAAATTTATTTTTTATTTACCGACATTTGCAGACAAAATAATAATGTAAAGGAGAGTTATCAAGCATCCACCTTTAAGATACTCCGATCCTTTTTGCATAGCTCGTTACAGCCCGAGACGGTACTGATTTAGACTCGGAATGCCGACACATACGTACATACATACATAAGTAATATATGTACTTGAGCATCCTTTGAAGTATCTAGTAAGAGCGTTGTAAGGCAATAAACATGTTGGCCGTGATTTAAGCGATAATAAAGGATTAGAGAAACATTAGTCTAAGAAACCCCTGAGTTTAGGTGAAGGAATCGTGGAGAACTGTGTTATAATGGAATAAAATCACCAACCGATAATGATTCTTCTCTGTATTTGAAGAAAGGAAGGATGTGATTGGGAAAATTTCAACATAAGTCAATAGAAATGACTATATATATATATTAACAGATACTAGGATTCTGTGGCTACCCATTTTTATAGTATTTCAATAGTAAGTCCAATGAGAAGTTAAAATCATAACATCACGCCTTTATTCCCTGAAGGGTGAAGTAGATGTGTTTTAATGAACACCCACAGTTAGCCAGTATGTTTAGTTCCCATGGAGGCGAGCCTATTGCTCTTAATTGGGTACAAATCCAAACTCCAAACTGGTACGGATTTTTTTTTGAAAAACCTATTAACATTTTGCTTTGCTCGACGTGGTAATCGAACCCAGAACCTCTAGCATAGCAGTCGTTTTAACTTGACCAATGTTGTAGATTCTGCATATTTTCATCTATCTTTGATTTTGAACTCGGAGGGTGTTTAAAGTTCAATTTAAATACTGCGTGTCCCAATTCCTTAGGACATAACATTTCAAGCATTAACAATCATTGACAGTTCAACCGTTGAATCAAAAATCGATTGGTTGCCTCAGTCTCTAATCGAATCAGTTCGTGATGAACGTTTGGCAGTTTTCCAATAGTTGTCCGAAGTGACAGTTAAGTTAGTTATGTATTGACGTTTCAAGCCCTTGAGTTTACTACTTATTTATTTATTTATTATTACAGCCTGTATTGCTACTTACTTTTGGGTTAAAGCTAAAGGTACCCATGGTATTTTTAACAGACTCCAGAAAAAAAAATTCAGTGTTCTGTTTAGCTTGATATCTTATTGGGATTTTTCCGAGACGATTTTTTTTATTTACAAGGAAATTGCTGACTCGCTTAGTGTTTTTGTTCTACATAGGTATCATATCAGTTGAGTAGTATCTTAAAACGGCTTTTAGTATATTGCTAGTTAGCTTATATCAACGATGTTGTAGTTGGTCGGTTTTTTTTCCGGTATTAAAGTATAATGCAAAACACGCGCGAGATCGGTTCTTGCAAAGCTCCTTTGTATTTTAAGTTGTCCTAAAGGTCAGCTAAAGTACTTGTTATTATTTTTTATTAAAACGATTTTTTACCTACTGTTGTTGAAACTGTTGTCAAATTGTAATTTACGGATTAAATTACGGATTTTGGTCCTTGGAGTCATGTATTACCTACTTGTGTGTCTTATTTGTATTTCGAAGTTGTTTCTCTAATAATATTTTTTTCAATAAGTTATGTCTGAATTACAGAAAACTAAATCAATTTTGGTCCTAAAAGGCGCATGCTCAACTCTAATATGCCAAGAGAGATTTTAAAGGAATTTAGAGGTTATATTCTTCAATAAATCTTTTACCTAGACATTAATTTAAGTTATGCGTATTTCTGTCCAACCCTTACCAAGGTTATCAATTCGATCTTCAGTAAGCGATAAGGTTACAGAGGAGATAGAACATATGTATAGGGGGAAGATAAGAATATTACGTTGCCTATCGTGTTTCAGGGTATCTCTAGTAGTTATCTGCGGTAGGGTCGTATAATTCTAGTCAGGTATTTATTTTAAGCTCTTTAGATGAAAGTAGTAAGTAAAGATTTATTTTTTAGAGGGTTTGAAATTTATTCGGTAAATGTATTCGATTCGGTATATCGGTATTAAGAAGTTCATACATACATAAACACACGGTTAATTGCTAAAAAAACAACCTTAGATCGTTATGAGAAATAAAATGTTTAAAATTATTTCACTTAGCCAAAGTTAGACAATGAAATAGAAATAATATAATGATTTGACTAGTCTGAAAACAACTCGAACATGTCCAAAAATACCCAGCGACACTTCGCAACTAAACATTGTTTAGGAACAAACTAAAATGTCGCTGAATGGCAGGCTCCAGGACACGTTTCCAGGTAGTTCCTATTCCTGGATCATGCACTTGACTAAACAATATCCAGACTGGTCGCCTTCCGGTCTAAGTTGGTCATATTCACTCCTATACACTTATTATGAACTTGGGACTTTGTAGACGAATTCGTGTTCGCAGTTACCGAAATGTACCAAAATTGAAAGTTGAGGTTAAAATCCGTGGGTTTCTGTAGCAAAATTGTATGGATCTATGAAATTGAGGCTGACACTAGTACCTCTTTTGCGGAGACGGGGTTCCTATATTTGATCCTATTCACTATGTTATGATTAGGAGACAAGATAGAAGTGGTAATAACCTATAATATTAATCGAGAAGAGGATATCATAGTACTAGATGGAATGGGTGTAATATTTCATCCAAATTGACAACTGCCTATGCCTGCAGTAAAAATACAGAAAAAGACCATAGCTTTATATGCAATTTACAAGTCAGCCCTTCTCTTCAAAACCCTGTCAAAATTTACTTACAAACAGATGAGAAATAAGTGAGAAGAATTCCCATCTTGATCTTTCAGAAGCATTCGATTCAATCTATATATAAGACTAACAACGGCTCCAAGGACCACAATTGGCCACAAGTAGTTTCAGGTCGTTAGCCCACCAGCTATAAACACTACATTCCTCTCAGTTAACCCCAACTTGTGTGGGATGAAAAGAACTAGATTGAAATCGGTTGCCATGGCAGTAAGGATTCTGAAGAGATAACAGAATAACTTGGATCATGAATCCATGCAATCATTATGTAGCTATTTAGCTACATATTATCCAAAATCTAAATCAATTTAGATTTTGGATGGTATGCAAAGTTAATCAAAATATAATATTTAACTTTATTCATAGTTTTGGCTAGCAGAAGGCTACATCTCAAGACGTTTTCTAGAATGTAGCCCAGATTTAGGTAGACTAGAAAGCAGGCCATGACAGAAAAGGCTTATAACGATACTCTTTTGCCAATCGGCCACGGAACGACACCTTAAACAACTGAAGTTTCTCTCCCAAAACGTGTAAACCTAAATGGGTTACTGTATTTTGAATACCGAAATACCTTAAGTACAGCTAGAGGTGATTTTCCATACAAGATGCAAGAAATCCTCACAAAATCTGCTTTTAAAAGATACGCCGGAGCCTCTTAACGACTGTTTTATTGAGGTCGACGATCTCCTGTGAGTAAAAAAAAAGATCTCGTGCAATTAAGGGCATGGAGGGTGGCAATTTTAGGAGTATTTTTGCTCTGGCAACAATTTTGAAATGTGGAACGTTAAAAATTAATATTCATTATTATGGTTGGGTTGTTGCCTGGTCAAGAATATAAACTGGTGTATTTGTAAATTGTCGTACGACCAAGTTCTGATGTACGGAAGTTTATAAATATATTAGATGCTTAATCATCGGACAAATTAATTGTAAGGCTATAAGTAATGTTGACCTAATTTTAAAGTAATTATCCTGATACGATCCATAAAAACTACAGCGTACTAGACTTCTGTTTTTCAATTGGTTATTATAAAAACTACAATTCGACTTTAAATTGTACATTTTCGGTCAAAATCAGGATGAATTCCGGGTAAGCTGTGCAGAAAGTGAATTTCACTTCAAACTAGTGAAAATCGCATTGAGTATTGAAATCTACGCGCCCTGAATATAGATGGCAGTAAAGTAGCATATTTCGTATGCAGGCTGGAAACACTGATTAAATTAAATGTCAAACATCCTTGACGTAAAATAATAAGGCTATAAAATTAATTTGTGGCCAATTTGGAGTTTTTATATTTGTTTTTATTACTTTTACTGTAATTTATCGTTTACTTTTACGATTTTTATGAGTATTTGTTTGATCTATTTTTCAATTTAAGTTATTCTATTAATGTTGCGAGCATCGAATTGTTGCATAAAATTATTTATAGATTAAAATGTAATATCGTAATTAGTACAATTGGGATTGGAAAGAAGTGCAACATGTAGAACCATTACTATTAATAAGAACTTGTAACCGTGTTTCTTGCAAAATAAATATATTTCATTTCAAAAAAAAAAACAACACCGAGAGAAGTGGAAATAATGCCTTTGCTCAAAAGTGGGAGAAAGAAAATATATTTTATTTAAAACAACACAAAACCACACAAAAAAATATATACCTAGGAAGCTTCCTATTAGCTAATAGGAAATAAAATTAATTAATGGTGCACTGAAGGCATACGCCTATACGTGCACACCCACAGGAGCAAGCTGAGCTAGTATTGTATAGGCTTCTCATACAGTAAGAGGCCAGCTTTAACTGGATTTGTTTAGCTTGATGTGTAGCAGTGCGTACCATCGCAGTTGTATAACCGAAAGGTAAAACAGAAGTGTAATAATTAACACCCACAGTTCAGTTTTTTATGTTTAATGCACCATATAATTGGGGGTGAGCCTATCTCCTAATGCCAGTAAAAAAATTACAATACCCTACTTACTTTCCTCACAGTAGGTTATTTAAAATCACAATACAACTGGTAGAAGTCGTAGATTACGCAAGATGTCGCCCCTTCGTTTCTACCATTGTTATACGCGATTATGACTATAATATTTTTTAAATGGTGTATGAATAAAGTGTATGTGTGCAATATTATAAGCGGAAGTAGCTAACTCATGCGTCAGGTGGTACAATTGTTTGCAGTTTCGCTATTTTTTGACATATTTTTTTGTGTTTTATGGGTCAATGTAAGGTGGCCAGCACATCAACTTACCACATGTCAAATGTTCTCAGTTGATTTTGAACTTTATCATCAATAAGTAAAGGTTTAAAATCATTTGGAGAAATTTGTCAGTTTTGTATAACTTGATGTGATGATGACTGTACAGTTTAATGACATTGACATCTGTTTAATGACATTGACATTTTTATACATTGAACTGAATGTGACTGAGTTATTATTTAAAAGTCAATATTGCGACTGCAGCTAGAAATCCTGGGTTCGATACCCAGGTCGAATCTATAAAATCTTCAGTAGCAGTAGGCAATAGGTTCGCCCCCTATTGCATGGGGTTTAAACATATCGGCGAAATGTGGGTGTACTGTCGCTTTCGGGGAATACAGGCGTGATGTTATATGTACATATTTACCTAAGTAACTCATAATTGGTACTATTGCAGTAATAAATGAATCCTTTATCTTGTAACATTGTATAGGTTTAAAGGCGACGTTTGAACCCTTCGTCCTTAAAGAATATTATCATATACGTAAATGGACTGACAGACACGCTCATTATCTAAACTTCCACCCGTTTTGGGTGAGACACGTGATAAGCCTTTCATACGTTACAATGTAATATACAAACAACATCATAACTGCCTCATTAGTCTAGTAGTCCCAAGCGCGACTGCTACGCTAGGGTCCTGTGTTCGATTCCCACGTCGAGCAGTGTTATTGAGTTTTTCTATTAAAATTCTCTGTAGGCTCGCCCCCATATTACATGGTACCTAAAAATACCGGCGAAGGTATATTATGTATGTTACAACATCATGCTGTACAACAACAACAGGGTATGTTAGACACGAACTGACTAACATTTTGTCTCAATGTTCAAATGTTCTAGCGATCTTCATTCGCACTATGTGTTGTGAGTTCGATCCCACTTTGCTGTTTAGGTTCTGTATGTTTGTATACGTGTATGTGAAATTTTGAATCGGACGGACGTAGGTTTGAATCGTTCATGAGATCGGTTTTTTTTCTACAAATGATATAAATCTCATAAAAAGAGTGTTTACAATTTTTCTTAGTCTATCGTAAATTCGGAATGAAATAAGCATCAGGGTTGGACTTCCAGAGTCGGATTTGAATTTCTTCTTTGTTACTTTTTGTTTTGTTTTGTTTACGTACGAGTACGTTACTCAAAAGTAGACCATAGGTCATAGGAGTAGGTATATCTAAGTTTCCCTACCGAAATAATTCTAACTTTTAAAATCACTTTTTATAGATGAACTTTTTGTGAGTCTTGTACTACATTTTGTGGATCCCGTTCAATTTTAGCGGATCCAAAGATAATTCTGGATAATTGTTGCTAGATTACAGTAAAACGAGCAAATACTATAAGTATCACGTTTACAAAAGAATAAAGTAATACAACATGCTCTCCTTGCATAAGCTTGCATAAATGTAGATATTAATGTATATGTAGTTATGTCCAGGTAGTCAGTGACGTCACCTCGGAACCGGTCAAGGAAACCAGTCCCGTTACCAAACACCCTGGATATTATGTATCTAGATTATATGGGAAATGTTGAAGAAATGGAGACTAGTAATAACCGATTCGGACTGTAGGCAATATTATGACGGTTATTGCTTGAACGTGCATGCAATTGGTGAAAAAAGAATTGAAGTCTAAAATAATTGGAGTATTGATGGCCAGCAAAAGGTTGGTGATTCAAAGTGGATGCTATTGGTGCAAATTTTTATTAACTATAAGTATTTAAAATGTGATGTGCGATGTTTATTATTATGATCTATGGGATGGGATTATGGTTGCTTGAGATAATCAAGTTGAGTAGCTGCAGTGCTGCATTGCTGCAGTGATTTCTAGTTTATTAAAATAGTTTCACGTAAAACCTTTTGAGAGGAAACGCCAGGGCAATTAATTTACAAAGATTTTGAGAAATTTTTAATTATGGGAACTATGTTAATATTTTGGAACTTATTGCAAAAAAAAGTGAAATTAAAAAATCCGATACCGGTTATAGACCTGAATTCCATTTCGTTTACGTATAAATAGACGTAAAAGATTTATTTAGAGCTTCTTTATTTATTTGCGCGAATTTGTCTGTCGTCAGCTTTTAAATTGCTAAATCGATTGCAAGGCATCGCTTTTATAAACCAGTCAATTAACATTTATTAGGTTAAGGCTCATTGTATAAGGGCATCAATTACGAACTCAAAACCAATTCAAGCGAATCCATCGGACGCACTTAGTCCAGAAACACGAGTAATAGCATGACACACGAAACCCATTATAAGATAACAAAACAGTAACTCGATAATCCTATTTGAAATTCGAATACACACATCACTACTCACACAGAAAATAAAAACAAATAAATACGTCACAAAAAAGATTGCACTACAAAAAAAGTTTTGAATTTCGAACTTTTTACGGCGCAGCACGCGCGTGCGCCTTGCGAGCCGGCGCCATGACACTGAGTTGCGTGCGCGCAAGCCAGCGGCACATTTACATATTTATCATTATGCTAGGTCCTGCAGTAAAGCTACCGCGTGCGTGATTGGAGAAAATGAGGGAATAATTATTGTTGCGATTTATTTTGTTGTGGGAAAGCTTTTAAACTTTATGTGCAATTTGGCAACTTTGAGCATTAGGCTGAAATTTTTTAAATACATAATGCCTCAATGTTATATTTTCACTGTATCAGAGACAGAAAGTTTGAAAAAAGCTTTGTGAATTTTCTGGCTAAGGCGAAGATGGAAGAGAAGAATATTTTCCAAATGGTCAGATCGATTTCGTCGCAGTAGGGGGTAAAAGTGGATCAGACTTAGCAGAAGATTAGATAGGATGGAGTAGTGTACAGGTAGGTCCATACCCTATGAAAAGAACTGATTTTATATACCTTATTAGGTATTTTGGTTAGGTACACCAGATGCTATGACCGCTAAGCCATCGCGAGTCTTAACCGCCAGGTCGAAATTTGCCTTCACTTTCTTAATTTACGTCTTTGAGGTGACGGGTAGAACTCGCGGTGGCTAAGCGGTCATAGCATCTTGTGTACCTAACCAGAAGACGCAGGTTCGAATCCTTCCCGCAGTCGTATTTGTCCTTCACTAAAATAACTTTGTAATCTTTGCATGAAAAATGCCTACAAAATACGAAAAGATACCTAATAAGGTATCTTTTCGTGATTCCTAAAGATAAGATCTTTCGAAAAGATACCTAATAAGGTATCTTTTCGTGTCAAACAAGAATACTAAAAACACACTTGATGGGTAAGTGGTTACGTAGTCTACGAGCGCTAGCACCCGGCGTCTACCGATAGAAGTCGTGTCGTCAATTGGTAGGTCTTTTTTTATAAAAATATTAGGTTATCTTTGTGCCCGGTTAATGGCAACATGGGATCTAAACATACCGGCGAAATGTGGGTGTACATTAGTCCACCTCTGCCTAACCCTTCGGGGAGCACAGGCGTGATGGTATGTTATTTTTATAAAATATTATGAATTTTATTCGATACGTAAGTCTAATAAGCTTAGAAAAGTTATGACTTCAAAAGTAACTTATCGAAAAAATAGATTAAATTTGCGACCATACCAGGTATGCTTACTATATAGTTGCTTATAACTTTCATCAACCCGGAACTGAACGCATTACCCGCGGGAGGCATTGTGAGCTATTTAGCAACATCCTGTCCACACCTCGGTTCAGCGACCTACACACAGACAGACTTGCGTAATATTCATATTGTTGATTCAATTCAAACGCTTTCATAGACTGAAATACTAAAACTTTGCGAACAAAGGTTTAATAGACAAAACTTAATCTAGTACTCACGTGATACGATAGTTGGTACTAATTAATAGTCATTATCATCATCAACATATTATATTGTCCCACTGCTGGGCACGGGTCTCCTCTCAGAACGAGAAGGATTAGGCTATAGTCCACCACGCTAGCTTACTGCCGGTTGGCAGACTTTGCCGCGCCGTCAAGAAAATCTTTCAGGCATGCAAGATTCCTCACGATGTTTTCCTTCACCGTAACACAAAGACACTTAAAATAAATGCTAAGATATATGAATAGTCTAATAATATGAGTAAATGTACGTAGAATCGGGAATTCTTCCGCCTCACCGATTCCGGAATCCGATCCCAAAGCAGGCATTCCGCGAAGCAACTTTCAACTCGGTGCCAAAACCAACCGAGTTGGTCTCATAAACCCGGGTTTTAATTGTTTTATATCACTAATACCTTTGAGTTGTTCGTAATAATAAAATGTTGGAGTTGACTATGATCAACTTTGGTTAAGTGATCTCATTCCCAGGTCGAGCAAGTTATTAATGGGATTGTTTGATAAAAACTCAGGTTCTGTGTTCTTGTGACAACAGAGACTGGAATTACGTGCTCTCCAAGTTAAAGAGGATTCTTGAGGTGTTAGGAAGGATCACCCATCCATGGACTGACTGCGGCAAACGGAGCTTAACCTTATAGTCTGCTATATTGTTGCGTTTCGTACGGTGACTTTGGGGTCGCCGGAGGCCATATTCTTCCCTCAGTGCCTGTCCTTCTCATTTTTTCCTTTCCCTCCCTTTTCCATAGGCAACGGTAACCGCATACCATCAGGCTAGTTGTATGCTTCTTTTCCACCTTAGTGGTATAAAAAAAACCACAAATCAATCTGGATTATACAGATATATTGAGTCATTTATTTGTAACAGTGATTCTTAATAATAGATACCTAATATAGGACACCACTTGATCGAGCCAGACCGATTAGAAACAGATTACTTTTGTCAACACTCTGTGCAAATAGGGAAAGTGAACCATTCTGTTATTACTTGATTATACGTAGGTATAATTGCTGAGTGATAAGCTGCCTGTAATTGAATTACGAGTATATTTTTGATATGATGGACTAACACCAAGAAGAAGTTTTCAAGAGAAGAATAAAGGAGATTTTTCTTTTTACATAGACTGGTTATATATTTCCTCATATTTATGTTTTATTATATAGTATTTTATGTATGTATGTTAGAATTTTTTTATATAGTTTGTATGCTTATTATGTTTACTTAGTTAATATAATTATTGTACACTTGACTCAAACCCTGTTTCTATAGATCAACAACGATCACTCAAAGGTTTGCTGGAAGAAAACTCAATGTTGAGTTAAGCTCGCCTATGTACATTGTTTGTTTGTAATTAATGTGTAACTATGTTTTTTCTGTACACAACATAGTACATAACAAAGTGGCTTCCCGCCGTCTGTATGGTCAGAAAAAAGTAAGTCAAATTCATTCAATCCATTGAAATAAGTTTAATAAGAGTAGAATCCGTTGCGTAGTTTTAATTCATAGATAGAGTCATTCAAAATGAAGGATTATACGTAAAGTTTGATATTGTTTTATATTGCCGACTAGGAGCTTTCATGAAAAATCCAGTGTCATCAATTTGATTCATAAACATAAATATACTATCACGCCTCTATTCCCCAAAGGTTAAACAGAGGTGTACTAATGTACACCCATGAATCGTCGGTATGTTTAGATTCTATGTAATAAGGGGCGGATCTTGAATGTTATATAATGTATGCTTTTGATGTATAACTAGTATTATTAATTAATTAACGACAGACTGGCCATTCATCCTACACGCCCGAAGGCACACATCTAGGCGCCATCAATCATTGAACGATTACTTAATAGTTAAGTAACTAGAGTTAATTAACGACATTAACCTAGTTCATGTCATAAAATAAATCGTAGTTAGATATGCAGTTAAAACTGGAAAGTCATTGTTTAACTTAGCTACAGTGACTGTAGTTTTTTTATGAGAATCTGAATAACTTTCACTGGTTAATTAAGTTCAAAACACGAAATATTTTTGAATGATCCATACAAAATCATCAACCAATTCAGCTGTTTCCATGTACAATGTTTGTGAATAGAATAATGGTGTTATAATAGTATGATTATAGTTGCCTTGTTAGTCTAGTGAACCTAAGCGCGACTGTTACGCTAGAGGTCCTGGGTTTGATCCCCAGGTCGAGCTAAGTGTTATTGGGTGTTTCTATGAAATTCTCAGTAGCAGCTCGGAGTCTGGATTTGTGCCCCAATGGCAATAGGCTCGCCCCTTATTACATGGGAACTAAACATACCGGCGAAATGTAGCTGTAGGTACATCTCTGTCTAACCCTTCGGGGAATACAGGAATGATGGTATGGTATGGTTTAAAAAAAAAAAGTTCATAATGTATTAATAAAAATAAGGGATGGCTGCATATATCAGATAACGAAGCCAAAATACTCAATGAAAAGCTTACCCATCCTTTTCTAAAGTTAGTTAAGTACAAAGAATATAACGGGGAAGCCTCGGTGTTTTTACTTTTTCCGTAATTTATAAGGAGTACGAAATAGTATTCTATGCGGGCGTACAAGAAAAATTAAATATATTCAACTGTAATGAGAAGAGACGGTAGTTCACTATTTAATTACGAATTTATGAACAGCGGGCGAAATGCAAACCTGAATGTGGTGTGGACGTATTGTTAAGCGGTAGCGGGGCGGGCAAAGTTTTAAAATACTCGTATTAATGTGATTTCGAAATAATATACCGATAGTTTTGAGTACAGTTTATAATAATTATGGAGTACCGTAAAAACATTTTTAGTAATTATTTTATTTTTTTTACATTCTATTTTTGTGTTGTGACATAGTAGTGTGAAAAAATTTAAATGTTATTTTTTTTAAAAAGCTTACTAGCAATGTGGGTCACACATTACTAGTAATCTTGTTAACCTCTCGTACTAAGCTAAATGCTTTTATCACGAGTGGGTTCACGTAGTGCAATGGGTGTGTTTCGAACCGGCAACCACATCATCGCAAGTCCGACGGCCTAGCCTTTCAGAATTCAGAAGCAGACAAGTCCTTATGTATTTATTCAGTTTTCTGTCAGTTCGTATTAAGTCTTAAAGCAGCAGTGTGTGATAGCGATGTTGCCTGTCTAAGATCGTATTCCACCATCCGAATAAGTATCTGTATCTGTACAAATAAGTACCTGTACATTTTTTTTTCCATTTTTTAATTGGCTATTATGGCATGGCAATAAAATGTGGGCTAAGATAACAAAAAGTTTTGAATTTAACTAATTTTAAATAAACAATAATAATAAAGACTTTACGTGAGATTTTTGCAAAAACGTTTAATTGTTACTTGTCTAGCTGAACCCGCTACCGCTTATCACTAAATCCCCGCCCGAACTATTGCAGCATCTCTCAGTTTCGGTTAATTAAGACAGTGTTTTGAGTGGCACTTAGAGCGAGCTAAATAAATAACGGACGGGGTACGAGGTTCGGACCCGATGAATAGAAATAATGTAGGACATTGTTACTAAGTAAACTAGACTATGAAATGAAAATGTATATTGAAGATATTTAATATGTACATACAATATTTTACTAATTAGCTGTTTACTTTGTAGCTCAAAATTTCGCAATGAAAACACGCAGAAAATGGTGTTAGGTATGTTTTGGGCAGGCTCCACTCTAGCTGTTTTTTTTAATAATTATCCAATGATAAGTACTGATATCCTGCTGGCCAGGTGGAGTGACGATTTGCGGATGGCGGCTGGCAGCGACTGGATGAAAAGAGCTGAAGAGAGTTAAGAGCGTTCAGCTAAGTTGCATATTGAGCACTCCGGATCCAAACCTAAATTTAGGCTTAGATGACAATATGGCTATAGTATAGTATGTATTGTATAATGTGTGTGCATATGTATTTTTGTATTATGTTTTTATTTTATTTTTTATGTGATTTACTGTAGATTTTTAATTAATTTTGTGTATTGAATGTTATTTAATCCCACATGTATATGGACTGGTTCTGAAATAAATGAATTTATTATTATTATTATTATTTAGGAGGCCTACGTCCAGCAGTGGACGAAAACGGGCTGATGATGATGATGATGAAGAATCGATTTTTGACATTGACGCGAATATTAGTCATTGAAATTCAACCCTTGCGGAATGCAGGTGTGATTATATGTTTAAATTAAACTACTACATGCAAATAAAAATCTAATTTAATCACTTCCAAATAAATTAGTTTTTTTTAATTCTTATTCGGAATAAATCATAATAAAACTTCCGATGAAGCCCGTTGTGTTTCTAAGACATTTTTGAATAAGACAAAATTGATAGTGTCTTATCTTTACTATTGACGTTCACGTATGTGCGCATGTCCCCTCTCTATTTATAATTTAATTGCTACAAAACGATTCGTCACATGCTGTTTAGTGAACAATAGTGCCGTAAAGTGTCACTTCTAATGCCGGATGACACTTATTTAATGATACTTTATTGTTTGTTTCCATTGTCTTACGATACCGTTATTTACCACTAACAATTTTATTTTTTAATAAATTAATCGGCTCAATTAATGCAATTAAATTGAAGTTCAAAGTTTTTAAAATTTTTAAGCTTTTGTTATAATTTATGAAACGTTATGTAGTTGCAGTATTACTGACTTACCCTTAGTATTTTTATACTAAGTACTGCAAGGTCAAAGTAAGCATTACCTTTAAAACTAGAATAATAATGTGTTCTTATCGTGTGTGTTATAGAATATTTTGAAGAATCCGGTATTATGTCCTCCGAAAAATAATTTGACATCAGGAAAATTTCCCTCCTATAGAATGATACGCGTTTTATCCTGTGCCGTTTAACAATGGACACACTTACACGTCAGCGTCTGTGGTGCGCGTGCGACTGAAACGCGCGACCGGAACGCAATAGTTAACGACTTGATTACAACACAACTTCCGTCTATATCCGTTGTTTTAATTTGTTAGTTGCTCTGACAAATTTATGGTGTACTTAAAACTTTAACAAAGTATCATCTTTATACAAATCCGTCATTGGTCCGGCAAGTTTGAGCGTGTAAGTCCAAGATTGTACATAGAATATATATTGTATACTCAGGCTGTGTGTGCAATAAATAAATAAATAACTTCGTAATTAGGATAAGTAGCTCAGAATGCTAGTAACAACTGGAGTCATAATGTACACCTTAGTCTGACACGTTTATTTAGTGACAAGGGAGTAATATCGATCATTATTGGTCGTATCTTAAGTACTTAAAGAGTCTCTAGGTCTCTAAGGCTTTATTTCCAGATAAATTAAGTAAATTGGAAAGTCGCTAAATCATTTATTGATTTACTATTTATGAGATAACTCGACAAACGAGCCGTCGAGCTACCTGATAGTAAGTAGTCATCGCCGCCCATGGACATCTGCAATACCAAAGGAGTTGCAGATGCGTTGCCGAGCCTATTTAAGGAAAAGGGAGGGGAAGGAGAAAAGCAGAAGGAAGGGACTCCGACGCTACTTAAACATGAGGCTTGGATTTTTTTAAATATTACAACAAATATATCAAGAGGGCCGTCGTCCTGTCTGTACGCGCAATATGGAAGCCACAACAATTAATTATCACGCGTGCATACACCTCTAATTAAAACTGATTGCCGATATATATATTAATTAATATTAATTGAAACGAGCTGATATTCACGGCGCTTTACGTTTATATTGTCAGATCATTTAATTATTTATCTGGTTATTTTATAGTTTATTATTATTATTATTGATTGGAGCCCGAAAAACATACAAAGTTATAAAACAAACAATGTATACAAAGGCGAGGTTAAATGAAAAATGAGTTTTTTTTGGGTTTATTAAATTATTCTTTTAAATTATTCCTTAATAATTCGGATTTACATTTCCAAAATAACATGTGTTCCAAAAAATCATTTGGACCGTTCAACTACCTTTTGAGTCTCCCAAATATTAAAAAATACAATTCATATTTCCTGAAGCCAATTTTCATCAGAATTTGGCGAATTAATTAGTATCAAATCATGTAGCGTCGCTTGGCTGGGGATGTTAATAATGTAACGGTTGCTATGGCAACGGCCGGCCCTTGAGGGCCACTGCGTCGCACCTAATATGTACTGATGACATCGCACAGTAGTACAAATAGGGGGGACGTGGACAAAATTAGATTAGCTTTTTGTTACACGTATTTTTGTTGGGAATTACAGAAAAAAAATATTTATTTATGCAAAAAGTTGACAAATTGTGTTGGTTATAAGTCTGTTACTCCAATGTTGAGCTTTTTGGGGATACAATATTTATTTACCTATAAATCCATAAGGGACACCAATGCCCAAATGAAAAAAAAAACTGCCTTTGTAAACTAGACAATTAATACAGGCATGTACATCATTCATAGGGATATTTTATTACCAACTTCAAAACATATTCATGTTATGTGGTTTACTTTTATAAAATTATCAGTGTGCATCCTGAGTTGAAATTAGTGATCTTGATAAGGTATTACTTATCATATATACTCTATCCCCAATCATATAATGCAGTAATCAAGTATAAGATATATTATATAAAATAATCCAATATATCTGCTACAGTAATCATTGCAGAAGCTGCGACGTAACAGTGACCTAATACCACTGGTATTCAATTTTGGCCGTCTACCTTTTAAGATAATTAGTGGCGGGATATGTAATTTATAGTATGTTGATCAAATAACTTTGTAGTCATGTCAACGGCCGTGCTCTGGAGGCTACATACGTCGCCGCTAGTAATTAGTACCATCTGATAGCAAAGTGGAGCGAACGCTGATGATTGTGGTCAAAATTCAAAATATCAAATAAAACTAACTGACACGGCAAACCTGCCTGCCAGTCATCCGTAGGAGGATGAAAATACTTTACGACCTATTGTAATGTACAAAAAAAACATTAAAATCGGTCGAGCCGTTTCGGAGGAGTGCGACCACTAACACCGTGGTCCGTGACACGAGATTTTTATATAAAAGATTATTTTTTATTAATCAGCAGGTGAGCTAAGCGTTATCAGTATTCACATAATTCATATTTCTGTTTAAATATTTCAATCTAGTGCTTTGTGGATCTAATAAACGTCAAATTTTTAACAGCTTGTTCGTCATGCAATGGTAATTTTAATTAAAATGCTTTCATCATGTTTTGAAATGTTTTGAAATGCGAGAATTATTGTAAATATTTATTAACAAGTTACTAGCTCATAATTAATATGATTCTCCAGAAGATTTACTTTGGTTTTATCTACTTTACTACAAATAGCAACTAAGTTTCTGCAGAAGTTTCACTCGTAACCTAAAGCACTTTTGGGTCATATCCTTTTTCACTTTCTTGTTTAGCGATTTATATTTCTCGAAAGCGTAATAAACAAACAGAGATTTATTTCGCAGTTTATAATATTATTAGGTCATGGATTATATGTATAGCAATAGCAGACATTTTATCACTTAAAAATAGAGGCCTCCGTTTATTATTTAAATAGCTATAATAATATGTATAACACATCACTTTTATTTTTACCGTTAGCCAGACCAGGAGTTCATCAAGAGATATATGCTAGCGTCTGCCATTTTTGATGCAAGGATAACTTTTAGAACTAACATCACCATATAAAAATTCATATCGCCTACCATTTTTCCAATGCAACAATAATTTGAGTCAAGTGAGTATATTGATGTATTAAGGATTCATTACTTTGTTTTTATCATTAAGATGCATTATTTTGCCACAATCTACCACATTTGCAATTTCAAAAGCTGTCATTGCATACAGTAAAAAAATATGCAATTTGCAATGTTGGCTTATGTCCAGTGGATGGGCGTCATGGCACACTGTGTGGCCATTAACATATTAATGCCAAACGTTATTAGGCGCGGTAACTACTGGGCAGCTTAGACAGGCATGTTGGTTGATAGCCGATAGTTCACGCTACTATGACTATCAGGGTAGGCAGAGTTTCAGGTATATGAATTTTAGATTCATCAAGCTTCCTTCCGACGGCAATAGAATCCCTGCTGCTCTAGTTAGAGTATCAATCAGTAGAAAGCCATATTTTTAATGAGTGTCCATTATTATCTCATTTGTCTAGTGGTCGTAACCGTGACTGCTATACTAAAGTTCTTGAGTTCTATTCCCAAGTCCAACTAAGTGCAGTTATTGGCTTTTTCTACGAAATTCTCAGTAGCAGCTAGAATTTGGATTTTTGTCCGGTTAATAGCAATAGGCTCACACCCTCCCCCTAACCTGGAAATATTTACCAAAAGTTGTTTAATTTTAATGGTATTCTGTTCTTTCTTAATTAACATAACATAACATAACATACCATCACGCCTGTATTCCCCGAAGGGTTAGGCAGAGGTGTACTAATGTACACCCACATTTCGCCGGTATGTTTAGGTCCCATGTAATAGGGGGCGAGCCTATTACCATTAACCGGGCACAAATCCAGACTCCGAGCTGCTACTGGGAATTTCATAGAAAAACCTAATAACACTTTGCTCGACCTGGGAATCGAACCCAGGACCTCTAGCGTACCAGTCGCGCTTGGGACCACTAGACTAACGAGGCAGTCATTAACATATTCTTAACATATAATTGTAGGATAAGTATATGTATATTAATTTTAAAATGTAGTGGTCATCTTTAAATATATTACAGTATACAATTAAAGTGAGCTAAAGGTAATATAAATTCACAGTTCATTGCACGTTGAAAGCGCAATAAAGTATAAATCATAGTGATGAAGCGCGCAACGGAAGACGTGTTTATAATGTAGGTAGGTACTGTTGAGACCGTAATAGTAATAAGCATTATAATATGGTACTTACCCGTTTTGATGTTTATTTCTTAATTTAAAGGCGCTTACCTGTAAAGAGAAAACAATTTTTAATAAGGTAAGTATTACAAATATTTTGACTTTTTTTAACATAACATCACGCCTGTATTTCCCGAAGGATTAGCCAGAGGTGTACTTAATGTACACCCACAGTTCGCCGGTATGTTTTTTAGGTCCCATGTAATAGGGGGCGAGCCTATTGCCGTTCACCGGGCACAAATCCAGACTTCGAGCTGCTACTGAGAATTTCATAGAAAAACCCAATAACACTTTGCTTGACCTGGGGATCGAACCCAAGACCTCTAATCAAATCAATCAAATCAAATCAAATGTTTTTATTTCAAATAAGCTTTCACAAGCGTTTATGAAACGTTATTGACTCTAGTTGCACGGTTCCAAAAAGTTGATCTCATGGAGAAGAATCCGGCAAGAAACTCCATAGACACTCTTTTAAAATATATTGTTGCTCTAGCGTAGCAGTCGCGATTGGGACCACTAGACTGACGAGGCAGTCAATGTTCAAAAAAGGTTATCAATTAATTCATTTGTATATTTATTGTATTTTTCGTATTTATGTTTGCGTAGAACCTTATGTATGTTGTTGTTAATGAATTAATGTAAACAGTATGTTCAGTTTTTTGACAAATAAAAAATGGGCGAAAATCCAAACACACGCGGCTTCGCCCTTTCTTACTCGGGCTTTAGTCCATGTTCAACCACCACAATTTCTACCCCTTGACCATATTGAACGCTAAATGTAAACTACGACTAATCCTTACGTTAGATCTAGCAACATACCAAATTATAAGTTTAAGTACAGCATCAAACCTCAGCCCCTCAAGGAATATGTACTGTTCTGTTGGTATGATATCTTATCTTTGTATTTCTAGAGTAGGAACTTGACTAATACCGTTATGATATACAGATACCGGTACCAGTTCTGCAGCACAAGTTATCCCCTACTTAAATAATAATATTAATCAGAGTTTCGATTTATGGCATCACATTATTATACAAAGTTGAGAAGTGGCTGTAAGCCATAACCTTATAAATAAAGTTGTGTGCACATTGGCTTAACCTAAAACAAAATCAAGACTTACCTACAATTATTTATGTATGGTTTTCATTTCAAATTCAAATATTTACTTATAGACTTATCGTATATATAAAAATATAAAACTAAAATGTGGATTGCCTTTTTTACCCTATCTTTGTGAGAGGGTAAATATCGTGTCAAAATAAGACAAAACACATTATAGTTCTAAAAGGCTTATTAGACTTTTATATTTTTACGAATAAGACGCTAATATGTACCTAATAAAATGTCTTAGAATATAGACAGTAACTTTAATACCATTTTCAGGCACAGTTATTGTCATATTAAAGTTATCTTATAGCAATTATGAATTTATGAAAGTGTTGTTAGCCTTTTTTGTTAATTTCGTACAGTTTATATAATATTAGTTACTAAAATTGGTTAAGAGACCGATTGTTATTAATTAAATAAATAAAATAAAAAATAAATAGCAGTATCTAAATTAAGTCGGTGTGTAGTGGTCTACAGTCGCCATTTAATTCAATTTTAGCTCAGTACATAATTTTTCTGACTGTACTCATCTATGTATAAATATTCATTACTTCGTCAAATTAGAATAATTAATTTCCAAACCTCATAGTAGTAAGGACCTACTTTCTCATGACGTCACGTAACTATAAATCAATATAAACTGCACCTAACGCGAGTGTTGCACGTCTCGCATGCGCCGGCGCCATCGCTCTCGTATATCTGTCACTTAATCGGCGCGCGCGCAACCCTGCAGCGTTTAAATTAAGCGCCCATTGAGCACTAACACACATAAAGTGTTGGAATTTGCGTACTATGTAGGTATATTATTCTTGTGTACTATGCATGAAGGAATTTGTATGTTCGTCAAAATTTTTATTTATAATTAAAATTATTAATTAATTAAATATTGCATCCTGTAAAAGGATACAGGCTTTATTTCGTCTCAAAAAGTCTTTTGGGGTGCGAATTAAACCGCGAAATTCAGAAAGTGTGAGCTTAGCTTCATTTTGAAAATCGATTGCCCCGCGTAGTTTTTTTTTTTAATCTGACTCCTTTATGTACAAGGCCTAAGTAATACTGAGTCCTTATTAGTCCAGTGGTCCTATCCGCGACTACTACGCTAGAGGTCTTGGGTTCCCAGATTGAGCAGTGTTATTAGGTTTTTCTATGAAATTATCAGTAGAAGATCGGAGTTCGGGTACGTCCCCAGTGAATGGTAATAGGCTCACCCATCAATAGTACATAGGACCTAAACATACCGGCGAACTGAACTGTACATTAAATACTCTTCTGTCTATCCCTTTGAGGAATATAGGCGTGATGGTATGATTATGTTATGATAGTACTTACTAAGCTAAACGATTTTTTTCTTTTTTTTTACCCAATAACTCAATCTCATTACGACAATTGGATTGGAGTGGTAGGTACCACTCAAATAACCTATGTTATATCGGTACTTTTTAATCTTTACTACACATGAAACTTTAATCTCTGCTGCTAAACGGCACCGTCGTTAAAATATTTTAGAGGCTTTTAAATCGTGAGAGTGGGGTAGCAAGTTTATTATGATTCTACAATGTAACCACATTGTGCGTTGACTTTGAAGGCATAGAACTGTTTATTGAGCTAGGTACCTCGCTCGTAAAATACGCTTATAATAGATATGTCAATTTAAGTTACTTTTCTGTAAAGTTGTAATGTTAATATTAACATTATTACGTATATCTTATCGCTTAATGGACTAGAGTCTAACGCTTCTCTTTCTGAAGAGACTCGTGCCCAGCAGTGGGACAATGGGTTGATTATGATGAATCGCTCGTTTATATGGTAAAGAAAAACATTGTGAGGAATGCTCCCTTTTTTATGAGGGCGGCAGAAGTCTGCCAACCCGCACCGGGCCTGCGAGCGTGGTGAACTTATAACCCTAATCATGATTCCAGGTTCACGATGATGTATTTTCTGTTCTTTTCAGTGAAGAAAAATAGTGAAACTAATGAATTTGAATGGTTGAGACTTGATTACGCGTTGCGGACAGAAAGTTTTGTTTTGTTAACCCCCCGTGGGCAAGAATTAATCGTAGTAAATCGCCCGTAAGCGTTAGTGATAAATTGTTTATTCTGAGTATGTATAAGTTTTTGCCACAATTGGATTTTAAATACAGCATGAAGCTATTAATGTACCTACGTTTTGTATTTTATTCATATTGTAACAGGAAATGCTTAGTTTACATATAACACACAATCACGCCTGCTTTTCTAGAAGGGTTAGGCAGAGGTGTACTAGTGTACCACCAGGTGGCTGCTATATTTAGGTCCCATGTAATATACGGCGAGCCTATAGTCATTAGCCGGGAACAAACACAGACTTCAAGCTCCGAGACTCCAGCCATAGAAAAAACTCAATAACACTGCTCCATCTGGGAATCGAAACTAGGACCCCTAGCTTAGTGTGTAATGAAGGAGTCAGTAGAGAAGAATGTAATGTCCTATTGGATGCGAATGAGTGAGTCTCTTTTAGTTTAATTTAATATAAATTTTAATAAATATTTGATAACATAATTTTTGGCCGCAAAATATAGTGTGAAGCGTCGTATACCACCGAAGCGAAGAAAAATATTACCAAAAAAATGTTGAATATTTTTACTGAAAGCACGGTAAGCAGAAACCACAAAACTATGTACCAACCTATTTATTTTAATAACATTTCTACGTCCACGATTCTGGGGAAAAGTGTTACAGATCTTTGACAATTCATTTCAGCTCTTACACCAAAGCAATAAGGTTTAAAATATGAGTGTGTTCATCAAAAATAATTAATTTCATCCGCGCTATAAATGCAGTTGGTCAGCCACAAATATTTGTCCGAATTCGCTTTCTGTGTTTATTTATATTTGGAATTTATTTTACATACTATCACGCCTATACTCCCTGAAAGGGTAGGCAGAGGTGTATTAAAGTTCCTACAACCACAGCTCCCCGGTATGTTTAAGTCCTATGTATGATGGAATAGGGGGCGAGCTCATTGCTTACCCCGGCACAAATCTAGACTCCGAATATAAAAATCTCAATAAAACTTTGCTCGACCCAGAAATCGAACCCAGGACCTCTAGCGTAGCAGTGGCACTTAGGACAACTAGACTAATGAAGCAGTCATTAAAATAAAATTCATTATCAAATACCTTATTACTTGCACGATTCCAAATAGTGGCTCTTAGGGAGGGGAAACACAAAGAAACTACGACGATATCGGTAAAAATTAGATTAAAACAATTTGGCGTCCCATTTTTAATCAGTCAGAGGTCCTCGTAGATCGACAGAACAACAAGCAACTATCTTATATGGTCACCATAGAAGAACAGCTCAAAAAGCGCTATCTCTTCTCTAAAGATCACTTCAGTCCACAGAATAGTAAATTAAAAGTTCTGTGAATCTAGTGACAAAACAATGTTCAACCATACTATATAAAAGTTCACTTCTAAATGTCCATAGACGCGTATCAGCGGACGTCCAGGCGTCCAAACAAAGCCGCTGGCAACACAGTATGTCAATTAGAGCCATTTTTACAAACTGTATATGTGTGTGTGTATCCGAAAAAATCCCTTGCGAAGTCACGCATGGGATGCTCGCGTTTAGTTAGGCACGGCGGGGGTAGGGGGACGAGGCCGTGTTAAATTATTAGGACAGTGAATTTATGTCTTGTCGCAATGTAATAATGTAGGTCACAACGGATTTTAAAGACGGTTCTCTGTTCCTTCAAATAAAACGTTGTTTTACTAGGGAAATTTGCTATAGAAGATGGCGAAATTTGTGTTTTTTGTAAGACATTGTCAATCTAGGTGGCCTTAAAAGGTCAGCTATACGAATAATTAAGAACTATTGAATATTTGATTTTACAGCAACAGCATATTATTTTTTAACCCATAGGGCAAACGATTTAAGAAGATCGAAGCGAAAGTCATCAGAACTCAATTCTTGGGTGATGGATAAGTTCCTCGCCAAGTTCTCTGGCTTTTTTCTATTACGCGTAGAGATATCAGCATCCTCAAGAATATTACCTATCGATAGCGGTCCGAAAATACCGAATGTCTATGTTTGGCTAATTTTAATGTTTTTCTAGTAATATTACAAATTTATCAGGCTACACTCCAAAACCGGGCTTTGAAATTGGCACTGATCCCGTAGGATTGTCAGTTCTTGTACATAATTTATCACTTTTACGTGAATTCTGGCTAGCAACGTTGTGGCGAAATCTCGGGGAAAAATATAGCGGATGCTGTGAGAGCAATTGACATGTGAAGGCCATTTCACCAAAGCTTGTTCAACATTAATATTGTTTTGCCCAAGCATATTACAGTTTTTTATGTTTGAAACAATTATTAAGTATATTATGATAACATAAAATAACTGCCTCGTTAGTCTAGTGGTCCCAAGCGCAACCGCTAAGCTAGGGGCCTTGGCTTCGGTTCCCAGGTCGAGCGTATTATTGGGTTTTTCTATGAAATTCTCAGTAGCAGCTCGGAGTTTGGATACGTACCCGGTCAAAGGCAAGAGGCTCGCCCCCTATTACATGGGACCTGAACATAACGGCCAACTGTGGGTGTACATTAAGTACAACTCTGTCTAACCCTTCGGGGAATCCAGGCGAGATGGAATGTTATGTTTAACATAAAATATTTTTTCACATATCTTTCACTAATCATCACATAAAAGAGCCTATTTATAATAAGTTTAACTATTTTCTTGTCATAATAAACTAGTCAGGCAATTTTCCGTGAAAAACACAGTAAAATGTATATGCCTTGAAAAAGGATTTTAAATAAACATGTCCTTGAGTTAATCAATAAAAAGTAATACTTATGCCTTGAGAAAGTATCTTAAATAAACTTGTCCTTAAGTTAATCTTGTGCCTCATCGATATCAGCCATGACGATACTAAACCGGGACGTGTCCGGCTTATGCCAGGATTATGGCGACAGTGATCCGCGACTGCGTGTGCAGAGGAGGCGTGCACGCGCATACATTAGCGTAACGCTGATCGTGTGTACGAGCCCTAGTGTATGATGTTTATTAATAAACGTGGCTACTTCTTTGCTTACTACATTTAAATGTAAAAAAAAAACCTTTTCTGGGAAATAATATACCATCACGCCTGTATTCCCCGAAGGGTTAGGCAGAGGTGTAATAATGTACACCCACACTTCGCGGGTATTTTAGGTCCCATGTAATAGGGGGCGAGATTATTGCCATTAACCGGGTACACATCCAGACTCCGAGCTGCTACTGAGAATTTTATAGAAATATCCAATAACACTTTGTTTGACCCGCGGATCGAGCCCAGGACCTCTAGCGTAGCAGTCGCGCTTAGGACCACTAGAATGAGACAGTCTGGAAAATCTTGGTCTGAAATTTCTGGTGAGCATTTACGATAAAACTAAGCTTAATTCTTGCATCAAATTATTATGCTTAGGATTAGTTAATTATGATTAGTTAATAATTAACTGAAAGTACACTTATTTTTAATGGATAAGTACGTCAATATTGTTTTGAGAAGGCAGTATCTTCATAGCGGCAAAAACTGTTATTTGAGTGCAGAAAATATTATCTACCAAATTGAAGATATTTCAAAAAATATTCTTAGAAGAAGAATTGTCTATATTACCGACTCTATCTATATTTACTGTCTGATATTGTATCTTTAAATTAAGTACGCATAATATACTCGACAAACCATCTCATATGTAACCCCTATCGCATTTTAATCAACTATCCTGCAATCCAATTCCATTGCACTAAATCAAAACAAAACAAAATAAAACCAGGTCAAATATCCCGGACTATATTCTAGCGACATTTTTATTTCCATGTATTACCAAAGCACTTAAAACAGCAAACACAATTTTTCAGAATATAAAAACTTCATGTCACAAACGTTGAAATATTGCGGTCGCACTGTAGCGAGCTCGCTGCAAATAGAATCGAATTGAATTTATAATGAATCCTATTCACGCTCCGATATGTTGGGTAGGATGTGCTGTTGTGTCTTCGATTGGGTCTTAGGTATGTCTACGACACTACCTCATTGGTCTAGTGCTTGTAAGCGCAATATAAGTTACGAGGTTTTGTTATTTTTTTAAGAATTTCTCATAGCAGCTTGGAATATGAATTCATGACCGAAGGCTCACTTCTCTATACATGAAAATAAATATACCGGTGAACATAATGTATTATACCCTTGCCTAACCCTTCGACCCTTCGGGGAATTACTATCTATCTTTAGGCCATAAAAATTGGTATATTCCATGCACAGTTCAAACCCACGACCGAGTTGAACTTTTCTGTAAACGCTGCTGACGTCAGCTATATTATATACGTCAGAGTATCGTGGTCTCTTAATTCTAACTTTAAGAGTTCTATGACCAGGCTCGAGCGATAATGAGCTAGATTACAATTATTATTATGTTTCTACACGAAAATTCTTGAAAAAAATCATTTTGACCGACCGACCAACGAGGCAGCCAACGAGGCAAAAATAATATTTCAAATTAAAATTGCTTTCTTTTGAAGCGGCAAGTAGCCTATTAGGCTAGGGCGTCGGACTTGCAACTTGCACTACCCACGTTAACCGAGGGGTTAACAAGAGTATCTACTAGTAATGTGCGAATCACATTGCCGGTAAGCCTTTTTCTAAAAAAAAAGATACCAATATTAAACTGACCTAAGCATATTATTATATTATTGAATTCGCATCAATCCGTTTACTATTTCACATAATGTATCACAGAAATGATAAAACCAAATAGTCTGCGAAAACACATTGTATTCCTGAATCAAAATTTAAGATCATTCCAATCCCAGATCGAAATCCAGTTGTTAGTTCAAATCACACAGACTAGAACTATGTCAGCACTAATCCAAGTATATCGAGCTGTTTAGCATTTTGTCGATAACAATGCAACGCGGTTCGTTATCGACGTCGTTATGCGACCACTTGCGATGAGTGCTAGTGTTGGGAAAATAACTAGTGAATTTGTCGATAGTATTTTTGGTTTATGATTTGTTTGAGTGTACCTGGGTGTACTTGTGTATGATTAAAAAAAATATCTTTTCACGAGATTATTAAGAAATTTTAAATATTGCTTGAGTACTCTATTTATAATAATAAATTTATAGTTATTGTTGATATGTGTCAAGCAATGCTTCAATTATGTAAAGTACGTCTTAATTATAAAATATACTAATTGTGAATTCTAAATACACTACTAACTGTATCACACTAACATACTGAGGTAGATTTAGGCTTTTAAATATTTTTATTTGATTAACTAATTAGTCTAGTAGTCCCAAGTGCGACTGCTACCGTAGAGGTCCTGGGTTCGATTACCAGGTCAAGGAAAGTGTAATTGGGGTTGTCTATGACATTCTTGGTAGCAGCTCGGGAGTTTTGATTTGCCCCCTATTACATGGGACCTAAACATATCGGCGAACTGTGGGTGTACATTAGTACCTATATTTCTGCTTAACCCTTCGGGGAATACAGGCGTGGTGGTATGTTTATGTTTGATTAAATATTTATAATTACTTTTACAGAAGCTACCATGGCAACCCATACGTGACCCGCTTTCAAAATATACCTTTGATGAACCTAACGATATCGATATAAATAATTAAAGCATGCCCATCCCTATATAAAAGATTCAGAGCCAGCTCTCGTTAGCAGCGATCGGTTCAATCCGTTACAAATTGTCATATTTTTTGTCCTGCTTACTCTGCATAATATTTGATGAGATGGCTATATTCATGCATAACCACAGCATGATATGACACTACCAGAATTATATTATTAATGAAATAACTTTTGACTACGTTGAGTTAAGCTGGGTCATTAAAGAGTTTTGTTCCCTAAACCAACCTCCTTCCTTCACTTTGTTGTACGAAACAAAGCATTGTTTTTAAATAAGTTATTTTTTTTAAAAGCTTAAAGCAGTGTGTCTCACATTACTAGTAATCTTGTTAACGCCTCGTGCCAAGCTAAATGCTTGTATTAAGAATGGGTTCACGTCGGTAGTGCAATGGGTGAGTTCCGAACCGGCAACCACATGATCGCAAGTCCGACGCCCTAGCCATTAGGCTACGGCCGCTTTAAAAGAAAGCAATTTTAATTTGGAATATTATTATTGAACTAATTTGTGTCAAATATACCAGTACATTTTTTTTGCACACACCAGTCATTCTATACTTTAAACGATGAAATACTTTCCAAAATTGTATGATTTTGACAAAAAAAAAGGAATTGAAGAAAACATCTTATCCATTTTGCATTAGGTATGCATATAGTCGATGTGTGCTATGTATGTATAATTTGTACGTGTGTCCGCCCGTCTGAAACTTGCCTTCAGTGGACGTCTGCGTAATTAAAATAGTTTCAGTGATTTATCACCGGCGTCGAACCCTGCAAGTCGCAGTGACACTGCCTGATGTCAAACTTAAAGAGAAATGTTTAAACCACCATGATATTGTTGTTTAATTGAAATGTTTATCAGTGTCATTAGTTTAGTTATCCTATAACTGCTACGCTAGAGTTCACGAGGCACGATTCCAGGCCGAGCAAACATGAAAAAACTGATCTCGAAATTCTTTCTCTTTTAAAAGACACTACGGGACAAGTGACTGCCTCATTAGTCTAGTGGTCCTACTGTAACGCTAAAGGTCCTGGGTTCGATTCCCAGGTCGAGTGTGTCGAAGTGTTATTGAGTGTTTCTGTGAAATTCTCAGTAGCTAAAACAAAAAAAAACCTCAATAACACTGCTGGACCTGGGAATTCAACCCAAGACCTCTAGCGTAGCAGTCCCGCTTAAGACCACTAGACTAAGGCACTTGTACCGTAGTGTCTTTTAAAAAAGAAGCAATTAATCTCAAAGTACATTACCCTGTTAAACCTAAGTGTATCTACAATAATGTATGTGTGTGCAAGTCCCTACCAATCTGCGAGCTTTTGTGCATGTGCACAGACTGTGACGACGCGCCATTTAACCTGGCTGGGTACCTCCCTACAGCTCACTACCGCTACCTCTACCTAGTCGAGGCTGTTGCTAATCTTCGCTACGCAGGCTGACTGCCTGTGTAGTGTTTTGATATTAATAAACATTCTTGTTTACGTGTAAATTGATATAAAGAAACACTGGTCTTAAAGATATCTCTTCTACAGTTTGTTCGAAATAAGTAAGCCGATCGGAAGTTAGCTGTTCCGAATTACCGCGGTGATAAAATCGTATAATTAAGTGTTTTAATACATAAATATCGAAATTAGTAAACAAAATAGGTAGAAATGTGAAACATATACGACTCTAATTATCTTTACACCGACTCTTTCTATTAAAATTTACCACTTATAAACCACTTGCAGACAACTTCCGATCGGCTTACTTATTTCGAACAAACTGTAGCTTACATGAGAAGTGTGAGCAGTAGGTATTATTTTTATGATTGCTCTGTAGATTAAATTGGAATCAATTTATATGTTAATAAATTTGCAATAACTGTGGTGGTTGTAGGGGATTGCACAAAGCATTAACCATATCCCCGAAACTAGGTAAAATGTTGGAATCATTGTGCTTCAGTGAAGTTTTAGATAAGTAATTAAACATGAGTTTTAGCTCATAACTACATAATTTACTTGGTATATAGACAGTGTACTCACTTGTCATCATACAATTCAGATACCTGTCTATAAAATTTATTTACTTAGATTTTACTGCAATGTTAAATCATCGCATTTATACCTATAAATATTTTTAAATAAACACGTATTACCTATTATAATGAATACTGGATAGCTTAATTAAATATATTATATATATCACTGTATTTATTCGCAAATAAACATTATTCTTTGGAAAAACAGGAGAAAAACGACATGATGTAAGTACAATTTATCGTAGGACTATAGGCGCCAACAAAATGAGCACCTTATGAATATAGATTCACGGAGAAATCAAGGAGTGGTGTATACAATGCATTATCATGCATACCCCACATTCCGATCATATCAGATCATTGTGAGACGCATCCTGACACCATTGATGACAATTAACTTAAGCGCAGGCGCACCTCGTACTGGAGGAGAGTTAAAGTACTATGCTGGAAGAGCTTAAGCGCGGTTAAAGAGAAATGTTGAGCGTAAATTGAGTATAAATGGTCCGTTATATCCAGTGGCAAAAAAAGTCATTTCTAGGAAGGTAGGTTTGACGTTAAATACAAAGCGGCGGTAGGCTAATGGCTAGGGCATCGGACTTGCGATCATGTGGTTGCCGGTTCGAACCCCACCCATTGCACTACCGACGTGAACCCACTCGTAACACAAGCATTTAGCTTAGCACGAGGGGTTAACAAGAATACTAGTAATGTGTGACCCACATTGCTAGTAAGCTTTTTTTTTAAAAGAAAAAAAAAAAAAAAAGCATTTTTAGAAAACTTTTGGTATTGTCAATGTGACACGAGTTGAAATACAAGGATCGGGGTGTCGCTATGTTCATCGACTTGTAAGTCGTCAAAACCACAAAATAAGAAAAACCGGTCAAAACTGATAAGACTATTTTCTTTGCATTAGCATAATTAACGTTTTCCTTAAATACTCGTAGTAAAACAAAATATGGAAAGTAATAAGTAGTGCATATGGGGGTAATGTCGAGACTTTTTTACAGATTGTCGTCTTCTGATCTTGCCTAGTAACATTATAAATGTAATATAAAGTAAATTTTAGTCTATTATTATCTAGGTAGGCTTTAAAAGGTAATAGTGTATCGATCGGGGAAGTGCCTACTACTGTCCCACAGAATATATTCGTAATGCAATGGAATCCGCAGTGTGCAGTGATAGCCTTGTGATATGACCATAGGACTGCCATGTCAATGGTCTCTCACACACCTCTGACTTTTCGAAGTCATGTGCGTATTATTACTTAATTATCACGCACTTAAACGGTGAAGGAAAACATCGTGAGGAAACCTGCATGCTTGAGAGATTTTCTCGATGGCGTGTGAAGTCTGCCAACCCGCAGTATGCTAGCGTGGTGGACTACAGCCTAATCCCTCTCATTCTGAGAGGAGACCCGTGCCCAGCAGTGGGACAATATAATGGGTTGATGATGATGAATGGAATCCGGTGATGTGGAGCGCTGGAGGCCAATTCCTCCCTCAGTTCTCCTTTCCCTCCCTTTTTCCTAACGACTTTTCCTAACGGCAGCGGCTAGTTTGCCGCTTGCTCATCTTTCACAGTTAATACGTCCCAGCAATGAGTACATAATTACAGACTAACAAGAGCTTTCTTCTGCCACATCCAGTTAGACTACACTGGTGTTCGTTTTAGTCAGTTGATTGAGTCACAAGTATTCAGGGCGAGGCGTGATCCGCGCGCGGCTGCGAGCATTAACTGCTATTGTGTCAGTTTCCTGCTCCAAGCTATAGCAGTAGCAATAGCACTGGAAATTGAGATCTATGCTATTTAATAGAGATGGTAATTTTAGTGACGGCTTGCACATAAATCGATCGTTAAGCGTCACGCTTATACAAGAGCTTGCTAATAATAGACAACGCCTTGAAGTGCTTTAGCGAAGCTGGATCAACCACCTTCAATATTATCATTACCAAAGTTTTTTTTTATTTCTAGTAGGAGAGAATGTGCCTATATTTAGGTAAGTACAAAATTTTAGAAAATATAGGTACCTAAAACGCAATACAAAATGTCTCTTTGTTCTAATTATTGGCGATTTTGTGTCAGAGTTCTTTGACCTATCAAAGCACACGCGATACGTGATACGGCACTTAATTATGGTTTATAAACAAAACCCATGATGAAATGGTATTGTGTCTTGCATCTTAACCGGATATCCGGCTTAGCAGATTTGAATGGGACCTTTGAAGCGTCGAGTTCTACGAGTGACTAGTAACGCCATCTGTTTTCAGTTTGATGGTTGGAGAGCTTTCGATTGATGGAAAGTTGCACTCTTAAACTTTAGATGGCGTGGTTTTGAGTTTTGGTTTAAAGTTTTGTTCACATGTAAATTGTCCAAATATTAATTGGTTATTTCATTAATGATTATAAACAAACGGGATATCATTAATGGCGCTCTCCTTCCTTGAGTCGTTCTCCTCACTGCTGAGGGTCGCGATCTCTTCATTAATAGCCTAACAATAGTCTGAAGATAGGAGCAAAGTATCACCAGATAGAGACCAACTTGTCACTTTATGTCACTTGTGATGTTAGTCCATTCCTTACCCTGTCCTTAGAGAACATGACATATTTAGGCGTTTGAATGTTGTATTATTATCACAATAGGGATTGTAATCCAAAATAAATGGCATATAAAAAAAATTTGCTTAAAAGTAGGCTTACCTGAACAGCATCATCCAAGCACCGTCCCCAGGCGTCACTCCGGTCCACCAAGGAATTCCACTTGTCTGCCAGCTTGGCCACCTCTCTCCTGATAGACCTGGCCAGCTCACGGGCTTGTTCCTCTGCTGAGCGGTAGCCGCGGGAGTCACCTTCATTCTCACGGCTCGCTGGAAAAGAAGCAATAGTCAGATTTATGTATTTAAGAAAAGTCATTTATCGAGGGTTTTACTAAGTTGTCTATGCTCCAATTGGGTAGGCTCCAATTTCAAAAGAGAAATGTTTAATTGTGTAAAACGTTTTTCTTTGGTAGGTCAGCTCAATGAGTTGATTTCTGTGGATTTTTGAGTTTCTATCTAAAATAATCTTAATTCTCTAACGTAATGTATTCTCGTAACGATTACACCATTGACAATGTATTCTCAAAGTAAAAAGTTGATTTTTCCTCTTCATGAAGAAAATCTTAATGAGTTGTATATTGTAGGTGCGTTTACTAATAGAATCGACAAGACCCGTAACAAAAATTACCAGGTATTCAAATAGTTTCCAACGACATTTATGTAATCACTTGTTGTTTGAGCGGGAATCGAATCCGTGGTGCACAAGTTGATCACACAATTTCTGCTGACAAGTTTGGAATAACCAGGTCCAACGCAGAATCAAATTTGACAGATGCGAGCAGTTCATTTAGCTACAAAGGCTTTACACATACACACATACACATACCATCACGCATGTATTCCCCGAAGGGTTAGGCAGAGGTGTACTAATGTACACCCACATTTCGCCGGTATGTTTAGGTCCCATGTAATAGGGGGCGAGCCTATTGCCATTAACCGGGCACAAATCCAGACTCCGAGCTGCTACTGGGAATTTCATAGAAAAACCCAATAACACTTTGCTCGACCTGGGAATCGAACCCAGGACCTCTAGCGTAACAGTCGCTCTTTGGACCACTAGACTAACGAGGCAGTCAAAGGCTTTAACCGTTTCAATTTCATTTCGCAAACGAAAAATAAACATGTCACAGCTTTTGAGTGTTAAGATGCGACATGGCCGATCCTCGAGCGCCGAGCTCTCAATATTTGGAGCGTGAGCCGAGCCGGCCTCGGCCTCGACGAAAAGGGGTGGGAATTTAATAATTACAACGTTACTTCCACGCCAGCGTTCGTCTGCGTTCACGCTGGATATTGCACTGGCATAGTTTTGAGTTACTGACAATTGTTGTGGATTCTGAGGCTTAGCTGATGAGGGTTACGTAGCTATTATAGCAAATATTGGATCAGGATCGTGATGTAAAATAAGAAGAATGCAATATGGAAGAAAACTGTATTTTCTTCTATTTTAGATAAGATCCCATACTTTTTTAACAAAATAATAAAAAGCTACACCGGCACAGTCTTCAGTCTAATCATGTCGTCCTTCCATCTGTCATGCGTTCACCCCTCTCTTTCACTCACATACTCATTTCATTCGGTTTCGACCACACGTATCATTTCATGCATAATTCTAATATTCCACATATAATTATGATTAGCTAGCAAAATTTTATCGTTGGAAATTAGTAGATGGTCTTAATAAACATACTATCACGCCTGTATTACTGTTATTCTGTGGGAGGGTAGTACTTTTCCGGTCGTGTTGACCCATTTATGCTGGTACGTAAGTACACATCCTAGCAAGACACTTATAGGTACAAACATATACTCACGCCTTTTTCCCATAGTAGGCAAAAACTACAGAACTTTTTCTTCTTTTTCTTTCATTTCTTTTACTTCGTCCACATTCATACCTCTACACGTAACTCAGGTGTTTTGCCTCCAGTAATAATTACAATGAAACCACATTATTCTAATCCTGTAAGTACATACATATTTACTTTCATTTATCAAAAAACTTAATATAAAAATAACAAGGATATTATTCTAAATAAAATCCAGTAAATTTTCGAAACCACTCGCTTTGTCACTAGCCCACGAATTCAAACGAGGCACTCGTCAGCCGCGGCAGCGCTGTCAACCGAATATTTTTCAATTTTTTTCATCTTGCAACATTTTACTCTTATAACGGTTCAGTAATTTAGTTAGGATCGTTTTTAAAAATAGTTTTGCATAGTTCTGCATTAAAGATTATTTAGTTCTGTATATTTAATCGTTTTATGTAGGTTTTTTTTTGTGGTCGCAAGTAAGGGTTTTTTGAGGCGATATCTAAAAAAAATAGTTTTAATATATTATGGAATCTGGATATATACCAATCCCTCAATCTATCGAACTACCTTTACCCTAACAAGCACTTTAGTAGGTACATGTGTAGGACTGAAAAACCCCCATTAAATCCGGAACAAGAGATGAAGGGGAAAAGAACTGTCATCTAAACAAGCTTTTCGAATTCAACTCGATATTTTTAGTGTGACAACACTGGCAACCGCACAATCGACTTACGAGTTAGCCGAGTTTTTTTCTGTCAACAGTTTCGTGAATTTTGGACGAAGCGGATTTTGTCGAACGTAATCCTCAAAATGACATAAATAAAAAATGTTGTTGTATGAAAATTTAATAAGACATCATTTAAGATTACCTTTTTTTTCCAGCCAGTTCTTATCCTTTTTATTGATAATGTAACATTCAGCCTAAATATAACGCAGCTCAAAATATAATTTAATAAAATAAATATGGAACAGAAACTGCAGAAAGTAAGAAACAACACATACAACGACCGTCCGTCTGTAATTCTCCGATATAAATGAAGGCACAAGTCGAAGTCGATAGTCACTGACATATTTCAAATCCGCCTCCGCTATTGGTCCGCCGACTCGGTTCCATTTTCAAATTTACGACTCGGCCAATGGCCGTTACCGACGGTTATATGCCCCTATACTTTATGTAACTTTGATTTCTTACTGTGAATTTATGGAACATGATTTTCATAGGAAATTAAATTGAAAGATTGAGCAGCTGTAGATTTGGGTTTTATTTTAACGTTTTTGTCTCGAATCTATGCGAAGTCTAGATCTCGTATAATTCCTGTCCGTCGAAGATAACATCTAGGCTTTTCTTTACAAACATACTTTCTACTATCTTTTAGTATTTTTAGCTCATAGCGTCTGGTGTACTTAACCAGAAGACGCAGGTTCGAATCCTGCCCGCGCTCGTATTTTTCTTTCACTATTTAAAATAACATAGATACTTTCTACTGTTATTCTTTGGACTCATTTTAATATTCTTACAATAGACGAAAAACTAATAAATTTTTTTTACTACACAAAAATAACTTGGTTGTGTATCTATTTGATGTGTTTAATCGCACTCAGAATATAAAAAAAATCCTGACCATACACAGTATCGAATCTCAAGAAATACAGGGAATATTTTGGCAACACCAATTTGACAGGCAAACGGAAAACGACATCGTTGTAGGCTAACAGGCATTCTGACGTTCTGTTCATCTTACAGTCTGGCAGCTGTCAGCTATCTCATGGACTAAGCCCAGCTGTTGCCAACTTGCCAATTATTATGCCGGTTGCCTGTGAACTGGCATTTGGCTTACGTATTGAGTGACGGTTTGTATGATATAGTAATTTAGGGTTAAGGAACGTTATAACAATGAATGTTTTATTGTGACTGATGGATGATTTTGATAGATTGTTTCAAATGGTACAGATTATCCATTAGTTATTTAATAAAGGCTTCGTCTTCGTGACCTTAGAAATTATTTCTGATTTGAAACATTTCTTATCAGCAATCATTGTATTCAAATTAAATTTGGCGTCCAAGGCGAAACGATGATCCTTAACTTGTCTTTAAGAGATCTTTTTAAAGAACTAAATAATAACATAATCATTAAAGATGATACAGATATCGAAGAAAATACTTTGGAGTATTCTGACGGCTTCAATCTGTGTCAGCTTCATAAGTCAAGCCACAAAAGCTTCAATTGTAATCAAAACGCGCTTAACCCTCAAACGCTGACCGCTTAAAAACATAATCGCCAAACGCAATCAATCAATGCAGCTGGTGATTGATTGGCGCTCGCCGATTCCTATCACCTTGTGAATGCAAACTATATTGATTGAGCCGGTCCGTACTATAGATGCTGGCGGGAAACATTCCGAATCATTCCCGTCGAATACTTCGGAAGTATTCCGAAATATTCCGAAACTTTGGGAATATTTCAACTGTCAAAAAAATACCAGAAAAATCGACATTACTACCTATTTCGCGCTTGGAAGTTGTTAATTATACTATCTTTAGTTGTGTTGTGAGCGGTAGGTATATTAAATTTATGGTTGTGAGTTCAAACTCATAACCTCCTTTTTTTCAAGTCGGTTAATATACCAAAACCTGCTCCTAAGTATGTACAACAAATACTTTTCAAAACCGCATCAAAACGTGTTCGCTTGCAAGGTTTGCCTTTATTTGTTTTATTGACTGGCTATTATATATACGCGTTAAGTATTATGCGACTCGCGAATGCTCGCAATGCGTACAGAGCTACATACAAACTAACCAAAAACGTAGGTAACCCTTTTTCAAAAAACAAATCAAATATGCTAGGCCGGGTTTTTTATTCCACAACTGACATTTATAAAAATAGTATTCGATTTCGAAATAAATAGTTACCTTCCTTAAAACAAAAGAATAAAAATCCTGTTAATCGCAGGCTAACATATCTACCTATAAAAATATTATCATAAACTTAATCAATCCCATTTACATTTACTGAACAATAACTAACTCACCCACCACACCACAAACAAACACGTTTATTCCCGCTATTGAAATATTCGGGCGAAATATTCGGCGGAAACATTCGATTGCGGGGTATGAATCTTTCTCGCGCGGGCGAAAACTTCTCCGGGGAGCATCTCCCCTCTTACCGCACCCCGCACCGCCATCGCCTGTACGCACGACTCGTGCGACTCGTGGCAGTCGGGCGCGCGCGGCGGCGGAAGCGCGTGCGTTCGGCGCATAGAGGGGCTGCGGCGGCGGCGATCGACGATCGATGAAAAATACAGTTTGTTCGAAATAAGTTAGCCGTTCCGAACTACCGCGGTGATAAAATCGTTTATTAAGTGTTTCAATACATAAATATTGAAATTAGTAAACAAAATAATTAGAAATGTGAAACTTAACGACCCTAATTATCTTTACACCGACTCTTTCTATTAAAATTTACCACTTCTAAACCACTTGCAGACAACTTCCGATCGGCGTACTTATTTCGAACAAACTGTACGATTTTTCAGCAAAAAATATAAAAATCTTAATTAAATTCATTTTGAATAATTCTGATAGAAAGAAACTTTCCCAGAAGTATTCCGGAATTATTCAGAATTTTTCAGAAGTTTTGCAACTATAGTCCGTACGGAATTTGCAATTAGCGCGGCCGGTACGCTTCTAATTGCGTTCACTCGTTCATTCATTCACTCGTTCACTGCTTTGTTGAGCTGTACTTTTGTGATACCTACAACACTTTAGGGGTAGAATTTGCATTTGATTGTACTGATATTTCCTTATGACTTACTTAGTTAATCCTTGAATTTTAATGTAAATAAAAAAATTATAAGACAGCGCGAATTTATTACAATTACTTCCTCTGTGCCGTTAATCTGTGCTGACCAAGTTTACACTGCGGATGGGTGCGACTGGATATTTTAAGACCCTTAAAAACTCGTTATTCTGCAAGTCCCAATCGTCGTTTAAATACTCTTAATATAGGATGTAAACCCTTGGCTTCTTCACGGACAGGTCTTGGTAGTCTACATTCATACACTCACCCCTTTTACCCAGGTAAGGCAGGAAATACACAACGCCATTTGCTACAATTCTTGCATAGGTACGTACTTATTTTGCTTCGTTCTCGGTCACACATTTTTTTATTGTGTCATACACCCGCGCCGGTAGTACAACCGGTACAACAAACATTTTTTTTAATAAAAAAGCTTACTAGCATCTGAGTTGCACATTACTAGTATTCTTGTTAAAGTCTTGGGCTAAACTAAATGCTTGTGTTGTGTTTAGTGCAATGGGTGAGTTTCAAACCGGCAACCACATGATCGCAAATTCGACTCCCAAGCCATTGTGCTACCGCCGCTTAAAAAACAATACAGTATGTCTGTCTAGGGCGTTTCCGCTGACATTCTCCTTGTGAATCGCTTGTGATGGACGAAACTTAATCCGAAAACAAAACAGTTGAAACCTGCACAATACACACAGCTCACCGAACTAAGATCAAACAGCCTCTTAATACAAGTGTGACGTCGGCATCAAACATGCAAATATTAAGCGGTGTCAGGAGGCAATCAAGGTGTGAATCGGCATCAGTTCAGAACAATGCACTTTGACGCACAGATAGATATTCTATAACTTTGTCGAAGACACAACCAGGCCTCAATCATGGAGGGTTGTGTATAAATTTATTTGCTTTCATCTGTCTGAATTATACTATTATTTATACGAGTATTTAGGTACAGTCTCATTAGTCTAGTGGTCCTAAGAGTGACTTCTACGCTAGACATCCTTCGATTCTCAGGTCGAGTAGAGTGCTATGGAGGTTTACTAAGAACTTCTCAGCAGCAGCTCAGAATTTGGACTTGTGCCCAGTTGATGGCTGTAGGCGTGCTTCCTATTATATTAGTACGTACACCTATGTCTCATCTTTTGTGGAATACAGGCGTTATGGTACAGAGGTCTGACGGCAGTCGCTTTGTTTTAAATATCGAAAGGCTAAAGCAGTTATTAGCCGTATCTGGTTAGACTGGAAGCTGACTCCGTCATAGTTGGGAAAAGGGTAGGAGGATGAAGATTAAGTGGTTAAGTTCAGAAGCACATCAAGCTAACCTATTAAGTGTCATCGATTTAAAATAACATAGATACTTTCTACTGTTATTCTTTGGACTCATTTTAATATTCTTACAATAGACGAAAAACTAATAAATTTTTTTTACTACACAAAAATAACTTGGTTGTGTATCTATTTGATGTGTTTAATCGCACTCAGAATATAAAAAAAATCCTGACCATACACAGTATCGAATCTCAAGAAATACAGGGAATATTTTGGCAACACCAATTTGACAGGCAAACGGAAAACGACATCGTTGTAGGCTAACAGGCATTCTGACGTTCTGTTCATCTTACAGTCTGGCAGCTGTCAGCTATCTCATGGACTAAGCCCAGCTGTTGCCAACTTGCCAATTATTATGCCGGTTGCCTGTGAACTGGCATTTGGCTTACGTATTGAGTGACGGTTTGTATGATATAGTAATTTAGGGTTAAGGAACGTTATAACAATGAATGTTTTATTGTGACTGATGGATGATTTTGATAGATTGTTTCAAATGGTACAGATTATCCATTAGTTATTTAATAAAGGCTTCGTCTTCGTGACCTTAGAAATTATTTCTGATTTGAAACATTTCTTATCAGCAATCATTGTATTCAAATTAAATTTGGCGTCCAAGGCGAAACGATGATCCTTAACTTGTCTTTAAGAGATCTTTTTAAAGAACTAAATAATAACATAATCATTAAAGATGATACAGATATCGAAGAAAATACTTTGGAGTATTCTGACGGCTTCAATCTGTGTCAGCTTCATAAGTCAAGCCACAAAAGCTTCAATTGTAATCAAAACGCGCTTAACCCTCAAACGCTGACCGCTTAAAAACATAATCGCCAAACGCAATCAATCAATGCAGCTGGTGATTGATTGGCGCTCGCCGATTCCTATCACCTTGTGAATGCAAACTATATTGATTGAGCCGGTCCGTACTATAGATGCTGGCGGGAAACATTCCGAATCATTCCCGTCGAATACTTCGGAAGTATTCCGAAATATTCCGAAACTTTGGGAATATTTCAACTGTCAAAAAAATACCAGAAAAATCGACATTACTACCTATTTCGCGCTTGGAAGTTGTTAATTATACTATCTTTAGTTGTGTTGTGAGCGGTAGGTATATTAAATTTATGGTTGTGAGTTCAAACTCATAACCTCCTTTTTTTCAAGTCGGTTAATATACCAAAACCTGCTCCTAAGTATGTACAACAAATACTTTTCAAAACCGCATCAAAACGTGTTCGCTTGCAAGGTTTGCCTTTATTTGTTTTATTGACTGGCTATTATATATACGCGTTAAGTATTATGCGACTCGCGAATGCTCGCAATGCGTACAGAGCTACATACAAACTAACCAAAAACGTAGGTAACCCTTTTTCAAAAAACAAATCAAATATGCTAGGCCGGGTTTTTTATTCCACAACTGACATTTATAAAAATAGTATTCGATTTCGAAATAAATAGTTACCTTCCTTAAAACAAAAGAATAAAAATCCTGTTAATCGCAGGCTAACATATCTACCTATAAAAATATTATCATAAACTTAATCAATCCCATTTACATTTACTGAACAATAACTAACTCACCCACCACACCACAAACAAACACGTTTATTCCCGCTATTGAAATATTCGGGCGAAATATTCGGCGGAAACATTCGATTGCGGGGTATGAATCTTTCTCGCGCGGGCGAAAACTTCTCCGGGGAGCATCTCCCCTCTTACCGCACCCCGCACCGCCATCGCCTGTACGCACGACTCGTGCGACTCGTGGCAGTCGGGCGCGCGCGGCGGCGGAAGCGCGTGCGTTCGGCGCATAGAGGGGCTGCGGCGGCGGCGATCGACGATCGATGAAAAATACAGTTTGTTCGAAATAAGTTAGCCGTTCCGAACTACCGCGGTGATAAAATCGTTTATTAAGTGTTTCAATACATAAATATTGAAATTAGTAAACAAAATAATTAGAAATGTGAAACTTAACGACCCTAATTATCTTTACACCGACTCTTTCTATTAAAATTTACCACTTCTAAACCACTTGCAGACAACTTCCGATCGGCGTACTTATTTCGAACAAACTGTACGATTTTTCAGCAAAAAATATAAAAATCTTAATTAAATTCATTTTGAATAATTCTGATAGAAAGAAACTTTCCCAGAAGTATTCCGGAATTATTCAGAATTTTTCAGAAGTTTTGCAACTATAGTCCGTACGGAATTTGCAATTAGCGCGGCCGGTACGCTTCTAATTGCGTTCACTCGTTCATTCATTCACTCGTTCACTGCTTTGTTGAGCTGTACTTTTGTGATACCTACAACACTTTAGGGGTAGAATTTGCATTTGATTGTACTGATATTTCCTTATGACTTACTTAGTTAATCCTTGAATTTTAATGTAAATAAAAAAATTATAAGACAGCGCGAATTTATTACAATTACTTCCTCTGTGCCGTTAATCTGTGCTGACCAAGTTTACACTGCGGATGGGTGCGACTGGATATTTTAAGACCCTTAAAAACTCGTTATTCTGCAAGTCCCAATCGTCGTTTAAATACTCTTAATATAGGATGTAAACCCTTGGCTTCTTCACGGACAGGTCTTGGTAGTCTACATTCATACACTCACCCCTTTTACCCAGGTAAGGCAGGAAATACACAACGCCATTTGCTACAATTCTTGCATAGGTACGTACTTATTTTGCTTCGTTCTCGGTCACACATTTTTTTATTGTGTCATACACCCGCGCCGGTAGTACAACCGGTACAACAAACATTTTTTTTAATAAAAAAGCTTACTAGCATCTGAGTTGCACATTACTAGTATTCTTGTTAAAGTCTTGGGCTAAACTAAATGCTTGTGTTGTGTTTAGTGCAATGGGTGAGTTTCAAACCGGCAACCACATGATCGCAAATTCGACTCCCAAGCCATTGTGCTACCGCCGCTTAAAAAACAATACAGTATGTCTGTCTAGGGCGTTTCCGCTGACATTCTCCTTGTGAATCGCTTGTGATGGACGAAACTTAATCCGAAAACAAAACAGTTGAAACCTGCACAATACACACAGCTCACCGAACTAAGATCAAACAGCCTCTTAATACAAGTGTGACGTCGGCATCAAACATGCAAATATTAAGCGGTGTCAGGAGGCAATCAAGGTGTGAATCGGCATCAGTTCAGAACAATGCACTTTGACGCACAGATAGATATTCTATAACTTTGTCGAAGACACAACCAGGCCTCAATCATGGAGGGTTGTGTATAAATTTATTTGCTTTCATCTGTCTGAATTATACTATTATTTATACGAGTATTTAGGTACAGTCTCATTAGTCTAGTGGTCCTAAGAGTGACTTCTACGCTAGACATCCTTCGATTCTCAGGTCGAGTAGAGTGCTATGGAGGTTTACTAAGAACTTCTCAGCAGCAGCTCAGAATTTGGACTTGTGCCCAGTTGATGGCTGTAGGCGTGCTTCCTATTATATTAGTACGTACACCTATGTCTCATCTTTTGTGGAATACAGGCGTTATGGTACAGAGGTCTGACGGCAGTCGCTTTGTTTTAAATATCGAAAGGCTAAAGCAGTTATTAGCCGTATCTGGTTAGACTGGAAGCTGACTCCGTCATAGTTGGGAAAAGGGTAGGAGGATGAAGATTAAGTGGTTAAGTTCAGAAGCACATCAAGCTAACCTATTAAGTGTCATCGTTGAAGATTAGGCATAGCCTAAGTTAGACTAGGTTATGAAAGTAGGTAAGGATCTAGTAGATATTATATGTTGTATTTTTTTTATGGTATAACTCGGCAAACGAGCAGGCGAGCTACCTGATGGAAAGTAGTCATCACCGCCCATGGACATCTGCAAAACCAAAGTAGTTGCAGATGCGTTGCTGAGCCTATTTAAGGAAACTGGAGGAGAAGGAGAAAAGGAGAAGGAGGGGGAGGGAGAAATTGTGCCTCCAGCGCTCCACACTCACCGTACGAAACGCAACAGTATGCATAGGTACTGCTACTTGACGTCGATATTCTGTGGGAGGGTAGTACTTCCCCGGTCGTGCGACCCATTCATGCTGGCATATAGACATGTCAGCAGGCACTACTACTACTTTATATGAATGTATGAATTGGACATTCTGCCTATTCGTTTTAGTTTCGTGAATATTGATGTTTCGGTAGATGGAATTTGTTTTCGTATCCAGCGCAGCACGGAATGGATTCCAGGTTTTCTATTTCCATCCAGTTTTTTTACTGCATTTTGAACTAGATGCATGCCTTTCAATCTAACGCCAGATACGCGTAGTGAATCACAGGAATTTGAATACCTATCGGAGAATTTCAAGTAAGATTTCATCGAATTTTATTTAAATGGAAAATGATATTTATTTCTGTAAACAGATCTCTTAAAGACAGTTTTACAAGGTTTGGCGATAGAGCTTTTTTTTCCTTATTGACGGTCACTGAGAAGAAACACTGAAAGAAGTTCAGATAATCAAGATCCATGATTCTCTAAAGTCTAAGTATCTTTCGGTGTTTCTTCTCAGAAGTCGTCATTCATCAACAGATATCTGAATATCTGTGTTTTGAAGACAGAACATATTAGTTCTCATAAGGTTTTCACATTTAAAACGAACTAAATAGACTAATCAGTGTCTCAGTGGACTAGAATTTGCTAAAAATTTAGTCTTATCTTCGATTATTTGTAGTAGGACTTTTCATAGTTGCTGTGAGCTTATCTAGGCTTTTTGCCAGATTTATAGGAATACTGTTACTGTTATTTCTGTCTAGTACTGCACACGCCTGAAGCCTTACGACACGACAAAAATGGCTGATAGATGTCTACGACTCACCTTCAGTATCACTGGTGTCTGAGAGCGGTGGTTCATTGGCGATGTACTGTCTGCCACTCAGGAGATTGCTCTCGACCACCGGTCTCTTGTCCTCCAGCTGTCTTCTAAACGCACGGTGATCATCCTGGAATGAAGATGGAAGGTTATAATAGATCAGAATTCTGGGAAGTATGGTGTAAGATCACATAGGATAGGTACATCATATTCTCTGTACGTCTAAGACAAAGCTGGTTTTCTCTCATATCTTGTTTTTCTACACTATTAAAGAAACACCAATGAAAACAGCGCATTTTTTTTATTTAAATTAAAGCTTACTAGTAATGTGGGTCGCATAGTATTCTTGTTAACCTCTCGTACTAAGCTAAATGCTTGGGTAACAACTAGGTCCACGTCGGTAAAGCAATGGGTGTGTTGGTTTGGAACCGGCAACCAAATGATCGCAAGTCCAACGCCCTAGCCCTTTTTTTTTTTTTTTTTTTTTTTTTGTGCGTGTGGAAAATCCTCATGGACATCCGCCGCCCGGGGAAGGCGACGGGGTGTGTCGGACTCCACCCAGAGTGGGTGACCTACCGACTAAAAACCACACGGTGTTCCCTCTCGCACCTACGTCGGGGCCACGGGAACTATGCATTCGTCCGCGGCGCCCGACTGGTGATGGCCCGCCTCTGCGGGCCCCGCCGTGTACGGGGGAGTCAAAACTCCCCCTCCATCCTTGAGGGGCGCGCGTGGAACACTACGCGCCGCCGCCTCGGGTCCTGTTCCGAACATGGAACGAAGGGGGCTGGTGGACATCCCCGCGGCCACCGCCCCCGGACCCGTTTACGGAGGCTGGAAGAGGGCGTTGTCTGCCCTCCTCCGACGGCCCCCGGTGCGCCTGCTGCGGATCGGGATGGTACTGGAACTTTCCCTCTCCCTTTCCGCAGCTTCCTTCTGCGACATGACAGTTTCGCAGAAGGAAATCACTGCGTCCCAAGACTCCTCGCTGCCGACCATAGCGCGAACGACGGCCGGCAGCGACAGGTCGCCACCCAACTCAGCGACGAGGACACGGAGCGGCTCCTCCCAAGCTGCACACTCCATGAGCGTGTGCAGCGCCGTGTCCTCCCGACAATGGACGCAGTGATGGCACCGGGCGTCCGGCTCCCTGCCTATGCGACACAGGTACCTGCCGAAGCAGCCGTGCCCCGAGAGCACCTGCGTCGCCCGAAACGTCAGGGAGCCGTGCCTCCTCCCGAGCCAGCGCTCGAGCACTGGCCGGACCGCCTCGATAGTGACGAGGCCGGCGGTAGGGCGTGAAAGCCTGTCCCGCCATTCCGCCACCAGGACCCGCTGGAGCTCCTGTCGGCGCAGCGATAACTGCCGCTGCACCGGCCCCGCACCTCGCGTCCGCTCCTCCTCGCGCCACAGATGGAGTGTCGCGAGGACTTTTGCCTCCAGGTCCCAGGGCGGGGATCCGGCCAGTGCACAAGCCCCCTCGTAGGAGATCGTGCGATAACCGCGAATGACCCTGACGGCCATCGCTCGCTGTGGTCTTCGCAGCGTCGCGATACTGCGGGCCGTCAGGTCGGCCGCCCACACCGGGGCCCCGTAAAGGGCCATGGATCGCACGATCCCCACGTACAACCGCCTACAGGCGGTGCTCGGGCCTCCAAGATTGGGAAGCAGCGTTGAAAGCGCGCCCGCCGCGCCCATCAACTTTGGCACCAGCCGCAGGAAGTGGGGGCCGAAGTCCCACCGGCTGTCGAGCACCAATCCTAGGTACTTCATGGTGGACTCGACAGCGATCCGAGCCCCCCCCACCACAATATGTGATCCCGGCGGCGGCGCCCGTCGGGGGCCATGAAAAGCGATTGCCTCCGACTTGTTGAGGGCCACCTCCAGGCCGAGGCGCCGTATGCGGCCCACCACAACGCCCTAGCCCTAAGGCGACCGCCGCCTCAACTATACATCCATTAATCTAATTTTAGTGTATGTTGGCTTACAACTATAGCTAACAACTCTTCGGGCTACTAGAATAATTGGACCACGTCTAAAAGCCATTTGACGCCTTCAAGAACATTAATTGTAACTGGCCTTTAGTCTTAGTTGACTTCAACATAATTACATAGCTCTCAGGGGAAGACTTTCTTTAATTCTTTGTGCTAGAAATGTTGATGTAAGTATTGTTAAATTTCTCGAAAGGCTAGTTTTTGTAACTTTTCTTACAAAAGGAGACGTCATAAGAGTACAAGATACTTAAGAATAGTTTAAAATGGGTGCTAGTTTTTTGAAAATCTAAAGTGCTGTAGGCAAAAATGAAACATACAGTGCATCCTTACGCGCTTTGTACGTATTTTGCACGTACTAAATTCGATGGTTTTGTACCGTGGAGAATTCTACAAAACCATAGAATTTGTATTCTGTCTATAATTTGTTACTTGGATGGTTAAATTGACAAATGTGGCGGTAAAGTTGGGGCGTTTGAAGTCTGCCAACCTGCAGTAGGCTAGCGAGGTGGACTATAGCCTAATCCTAGAAAAGTCATAGAACAAAAGTTGTTGTGTGTTATTAGTAATATCATAGTTCTAAGAAGTTGTTAGCAGAGATTGAATATAGGCTGTAGCGATTATTGATGCTGATGATTGCTTACTGAAATCATTCCGATCAGAATACTACATAACAGTACCACTGACTTCAAATAGGTCGTTCAATAAAAAGATGTAGGTATACATTCATTTCCCAAATGTTACCTGTAAAATTCGATTAGGGCCAATTATCCGTACCCTTAAACGCTTGTTAACATTCCACACATTCCCGCCACTGAGCCCGCCATTTTGTTGCTCGTATATCACAACGACAGTAAGCACAGAAGCCCTGCTATAATGGATATTTTATGTAGGTCCTCAATTCACGGAAATCATAGAACTGCTGGCCCCTGGGGCAAAAAGTTTTTCGTGTGGAGACCACGCTCGACGGTCTTCAACGAGACAGACAGGAATAGAATAGATAAACCAACTGAAATAACCGGTCCTTATGGATACCTAAAGGGGAAGCCTTCGTTTATCCTTGGACGTTCTTTGACTGAGAAGATGATATGAAACAAAAAAGAGATGGAAACGACCAAAATAGAATTCAGACTTTATTAGATGACTCGACTATTTCGATGTCACATTTTGTTTCACGACGTCACACTTGACGTTCCGGTGTGTGACTATTGTATCAAATGAACCTTTTGGACCCTATCTATAATGTGTTTACAATGAAAATGGCGTCACACCGCGGTTGATTCAGCCAACGCGATCCAGGGATTACTGCGGTCAAATTATTTATCGTCCATTCACGTTGATTGTTGACTCTTGCGCAGATTTAGTGTGACATTGTTTTAGAGGTACACAATGGCACTATTGGTTCACGCCTTTGTTGTAGCTTTGAATAGATACCTGTACAGAAGCCAAGCTTAATACAATCGCTTTGATTAGGAACGTACCATGACATGCGAACGTTTTGAGGTTGCGAGAGAGGAATGGCGCTATATAACTTGAAGAACAGCATCCCTTTCATATAACCTAAGAATGCACGAATTGACTGTTGTAGTAGTACAGCCAGAACACTACAAAGGCTATGTTCACGTAACTTCCCTGTCATATTCACGTACATGGGCAACGTGAATGGGCAAATCAGATTCAGGCAATGGAGTAATCTTTGTATTGGAGTCAGCATTTTTTACTTATGTATTGAATAAATTACAGCAATGTTTCGATTCAATTGGAACTGCAAAGCTATCAACATGACGCTAACATACCATCAGGCCTGTTTTCCCCGAAGGGTAAGGCTGAGGTGTACTAATGTACATCCACAATTCGCCGATATGCTAGGGTCCTATCGCCATTAACCGAGCACTAATCTTGACTCCAAGCTGCTACTGAGTTTCATAGAAAAACACAATAACATGAACCAATAATTTAAACAATAACAATATTTCAGTTTATTTATCCCTTACAAAAGGGGGATAAATCAGCAATTTAAGAGACCCCTACCAGAGAAACAGCATTTATAAGGAAATAACGACAAACGTAATAAACAATTGTCTAATGCCTCAGTCTAGTACTATCTCCTACAGCAATTTTATTGAAGTTCCCGCCATTCGAAACAATTATTCTTGATAGAATTGCTTGGTCCGCCATTTCGTGGTGGAGTTGAGACCAAAATGGCGTCGTTTAGCGCATTGGCGGGTACTAGAACTGCCTGATATTCTTAGGCATAGCCTTTAATGAAATGTTAGTATTTTTGTATGACTGTGTTGTTGTATGATGTTGTGTATGACTCTATAGTCTATGAGTATGAGTCTAGTGGTCCTAAGCGGTACTACTACGCTAAAGGTCCTGGGTTCGATACTCAGTTAGAGCAAAATATTATTGGGTTTTTCTATGAAATTCTCAGTAGCAGCTTGGAGTGTGGATTTGTGCCCAGTTAACTGCAATAGGCTCGCCCCCTATTACATGGACCTAAACATACCGGCGAAGTGTGGGTGTACATTACGTATACCTCTGCCGAACCATTCAGGAAATACAGGCGTCATGTAGTATTTATGTAGTTGTTAATATATTCAACGATTGTCTTTCAGAATCATTAACACCAATAGCTAATTTGAGGTATGTATTTGGTAACGTGACTTGCATAAGCAGTAATACTTATTTGCTAAGAGCGCAAACTTAGAACAAAGTCTCGGTACTTTATGCGTCTGCATCCGCGATACGTTAGAAATACCTATTCCTAATATTTTCTCAAACTCAAACTTTTATTGCGTACAAAGGGATCTAAGTATTTAAAAAGAGTCCTAACATGAACCCCGGGTAAGGTACTACAACATAGAACTGATAGTAACCGATTATATTGGTTGATGCTATTAGCTGCCGAAACTGGTAATGAAGTCAGGGTTAACAGTTGTTGAACTCACAGCCTTATGATAACGTTATGAACGTAAATGAAAATAGCATGACGCAAAGAATATGCCTAAGCGTTTTCCTTCTGCGTTTGGTCAAAAATGCGTCACATCTTTGCAAAACGACCTTCATTTACCTACTATAATTCATGTTCATTCATGGCGTAATATCCTCATACCTGTTGTTTCAACAGTGCAGGCAGGTCGCCCCGGGGCGGTGCGAGGGCGTTCAGCTCGGTTTCCTTCCTGATGACCCACTCTGTGAGCTCGCGTAATGATAGCAGCAATGCTGACCAGTGCTCCGCGTTGCTCTCCAACCGATTCCTGTAAAGAGAAAGAGACCATATTGTTATTGGAAGCTAGTTTAGTTCTGGTTAAAGGTAAGGCTATAAGAATTATAGCTAAGCGATAAAATAATGACTAAATTTTTATAATATTCATACAAGTTTTATTTTAGTGAACTTGCTTTCCAACAGATGTCACTGACGTCACCTCAAAGACGTAAGGTCAAAATGTGAAGGTAAATTTCAACCTGGCAGGTGGGACTCGCGGTGGCTTAGTTCGTCATAGCCGCTGGTGTGTCTAACCAGAAGACGCAGATTCGAATTTTGCCCGCCGTCGAAATTTTCCATCACTAAAATAACTTTATAATCTTACATTGAAAATGCATAAAAACATTGTTAATCAGCGCCAATTTTCTTTCAACTAGAACTATTTATTTCAGATTATCATATTATTAAGCCTCAGCAAATACAAATATTTTATCATTTCCTATCAATACTGTATAGTTATTGAACAATGATTTAAATCCTTAACTTATTCATAAATATGCATTAGCCAGTTATACGGTTACAGTATAAAATTGGCATAAAACACAAATCCCTTAGAAACTAACAGCAACATCAAAGACACAAAACCTACCATGTACAATGTACAGCTCCAACATCAAAGTAAGCCTCAATCCGGGCCACCACGAGTCGACTATAAAAGCTAATCCCCAATAAAATGAAGCAGCATAAAGAACAGTGGGTAAGCAGCGAGCCAAGGCTATAACTCAAAAAGTTGGCCCTCGCACAAAGGAGAAATACAATTGTTGAAATTTGGCCGCTGCTGCCATCCAGATGATATCGAGCGCGATTTTGGATAACAGTAAGGATGGGACGTTGGTATCGATAAGCGTCTGTCAGAATGGCTTGTTCCATGAATGTTTACGAAATGTATAACAAATAACTGTACCTAAATTGTGCTAAATAATACCTTTTTTTAGATAATTAATACCTGGTGTTATGTTTGTCTTGATAATTGATTAAATCTTTCTCTTTAATCTTGTGTTCGCAAATGGGTGCGTTCGATTTCCAAGTACTCATAAGTGCAAGAAAATATGAAATTTTTTAAATTCGGTTTCATACCATTTCATATTCTTTATGAAACTAGAACTGTCTGCTTATTTTTTAGTATATTTTACCATTAAAAATAATGCGGGATGTTCACAAAGATGTGAATTATTGAAAATTTCTTTCATTAGAAAATTCATATCTTTTAGAACTTTTGTTTAATATTGGTGATGATTTTTTATGCCTGTTTCATTGCTTGCACATTATATTTTGTTTTTTGTATTTATTTATTTATCTAAATCATGACCATAATTATTTATGTTTATTAAACATATAAGATTATTAATATTTTGGACTACTTGTATTAAATTATAAAATCAAATGAAATACCTACCTTTTGAGAGTTTTATTGAGAGGTTATCTGTCAAATATCGATAAGCGGCGTACAAGAGCACAACACTACACAAGTTTGGATTTAAGCCGTATTCAAGAAGTTGTAACTACTTTTATAGTTTATTTAATTTCAAGACCGAAACCCCTTGAACTAATTCGATTTTATAGGATTTTTAGTGCAACGCTTAACAGTACAGATGATGATAAATTGATAATATGAAGTCTACATAGTAGGAACTTAATAGTAAATTTAGCAAATCGAACAAGTGAAAGTGTGACTGTGGTTTCTTGATTTCGTCTTATAAATTCAACCTTAGGAATTGAATTTTATTAAAATACATTGGAATAGCGGGAGAGTGATTAAAATTATCTTCAAAGGTGGGAAAAACCGATTTAAAGCTACAGAATTTAGCTATATAGGTAATATGCTAATTTTATTTTAAAAGAAAACATAGGTACTGAAAGAAAGTAGGCAAAGAAATAATTGATTAGGTACTGATTTTACATTTGATGTAGGTACCTGTATTCTAGCAATATGTAATAACGCAATCGCGTTATACCCCGAAAGGTTAAGTAGAAGTGTGTTAATATACACCCACAATTAGTCAGTATGTTTATTGCTACTAAGAATACGTTATAGAAAAACCGAAATAAAACTTTGCTCGACCCGAGAAACGAAATCAAAACCAAGCATTGCAAACGCATTCTGCCAATTAATGATTAAATATTCTATTCTGCTAAAACTATCAACTTGACATTCGAAGATATTAATTATACCATTCACGAAACAAAAGGTATTTCACTCACCATAAACAATGGATTACTGTTATAGTTATTCCTAAACTTTGACAGCAGTGATTCAAACGGCGCGGAGGGAACGCAGCCAGGTCCTCACAAAGGGAGGACGACCACAGGTAGCCACCTGGCCCCCGACCGCAGGACACAAGTTAAACATCAACCGTGAACCTCGAGGTTTTGTCCTACCACAGAGGGCTTTGAGTAGGACGAGTTTGGAAATTAGCGAGGTCCTACTTTGATAAGATTAGTTACGGGTTCAGTGAGCGTTAGCGCTACTGCTGAGCTTGAGGTGCTAGGTTTGATTTCAAGGTCAAACAAAGACCATTTTTTCTAATATGTTCTGCTAGCAGCTAGGAGTTTCAATTTAATTTTGTTGAGTTTAATTTTGTCACTAACCCGAATATAAGAAATTGGAACTATAGTAATAAACACTTAATAATAGTTATAGTCTAAAAAAATATAACTTATTCTATTACATGGTTCTTTCAACTGCCGAACGAAGTATAAAACTAGGAATGAACGGATTTGAATCCTTTTTTTTTAATTTAAATGAGTACTCATGGTTATTCTTTTGATTTTAATTATAATATAGTAATTGTAAGTATTCAATAATTAAGTATTATATTTAATTGTATTGTACTGAATTATTTATTTTAGGTACTGATTGAACGATGCGAAATAACATTTTGTAAGTGCCTGTAGGCACATAGGCAGGCATAGGTGTTTCTCCTACCAATATTATAACTATTAAAGTTTGTTTTTTTTGACTGCCTCGTTGGTCTAGTGGTCCCAATCGCGACTGCTACGCTAGAGGTCTTGGGTTCGATCCCCAGGTCGAGCAAAGTGTTATTGAGTTTTTCTATGAAATTCTCAGTAGCAGCTCGGAGTCTGGATTTGTGCCCGGTGAATTGCAATAGGCTCGCCCCCTATTACATGGGACCAAAACATAGCGGCGAACTGTGGGTGTACATTAAGTACACCTCTGCCTAACCCTTCGGGGAATACAGGCGTGATGGTATGTTATGTTGTTATGTTAAAGTTTGTTTGCTACTCAATCGTGCAAAAACGTCTAAATTAGTTTAGCACACAGATAGTTTATAATCAGGACTAGCACATAGGTTTTTATCCAGGTTGGAGCCACTTCTGAAGTCCCCGCATACGAATTCGCGGGCAGAATCTTATAAGTATCTTAACATTACATATAAAACAAAGTCGCTCCCGCAATTTTTACGCTTAGATCTTTTAATTTTCACAACGGATTTTAATGCAGTTTTCAGCATTAAATGGAGTGATTCAAGAGAAAGGTACACATGTAATATATTTGTATATTATAGTAGGGTATCATCAACCCATTACATTGTCCCACTGCTGGGCACGGGTCTCCTCTCAATATGAGAGGGAATAGGCTATAGTCCGCCACGCTAGCCTACTGCGGGTTGGCAGACTTCACACGCCATCAAGAAAATCTCTCAGGCATGCAGGTTTCCTCACGATGTTTGCCTTCACCGTTTTAAGCGCGTGATAATTTATTATTAATACGCACATGACTTCGAAAAGTCAGAGGTGCGCCTTGGATTCGAACTCGAGACCTTTGACTTGGCAGTCCAATGGTCATACCACTAGGCTATCACCGCTTTTGGTGTAATTCAATGGGTTGATGATTATAGTAGAGAAAAGCCGAGTAACCAAGCGGGCGAAGCCATGGGTTGAAGTTAGAATGAGGTTAAAACTATTTTGATTAGGATTTAGGTCACGAAACACCAAAGCTTACAGCGCCATGATACTCCCCGATCTTACGAATCTAGCTATAAAAATGAATACCACTACCGCAGGATATAGCCCCAGTTTAGTGCCCACTTTACATGAGTTAGCAAAGATAAAAGTTCGACAAAACCGCTCTTACGCGGAAGCGGATATAAAGCGGGTCGCATTCTCGACCGATTGGTTGTAAAATCTTTGTAATACGTGGTTAGAACCGATGTAGAATGGCATACTAAGTATATTAATAAAAAAAAGTATTGGGACTGCCTCATTAGTCTAGTGGTCCTAAGCGCGACTGCTACGCTAGAGGTCTTTTTTTCAATCCCCAGGTCGAGCAGTGTTATTGGGTTTCTCAGTAGCAGCTCGGAGTCTGGATTTATGCCCGGTAAATGGAAATAGGCCCGACCCTATTGCATGGGATCTAAACACACCGGCGAAATGTGGGTGTACATTACACCCACACATTAGTGCACCTCTGTCTAACCCTTTGGGGGAAAAAGGCGTGATGGTACGTAAATATTGGGAATAATAGGAGGTAAGAGAAGATTGGCCTCTTGAAACCTCTTTTTTAGAAATATGGGGTAGAGTAAGTAAAGTTTATCATCGTCATCATCAAGCCATAATTTATTGTCCCACTGCTGGGCACGGGCTCCTTTCAAAATGTGGGATTTGGCTAGATTGGCAGACTTTACAACTCTAGAAAATCCCTCAAAAAAGCTCCCAGGAATACATGTTTTTCTCACGATGTTTTCCTCCACCGTTTCAGCGCGTGATGATGTTTCAATACGCGAATGAGTTCGAAAATTCAGAGGTGCCTTGGGTTCGAACTCGAAACTCTGCACTAGGATTTTACTGCACTAATTTATTAAACAAATTGGTAAACTTTTTCCGCTAATCGCTCACAAAAGCACCCAACCCTAAATACAATAAACCTCGATCTGCATGCGTGTCTGTATAAACCAGTGAGTGTTTAGTGATAAAAAGAGTGATAACACTTTTATATCACTTTATTACGCTTTTTACGGCTGCCACCAGATAACAACATTCTAAACAACCTTAATGTTGTTTTAAATTGAAACATTTGCGAAGTATATTCAAGAATTTCTTACTCCAAATTGATCTTGAATTAATAAAAAATAACTAGTACTGTATTCCTAGTCTGGACTTTAAAAGACACCATGATTCGCTAAATTTGTTTCTTCTCAGAGGAAGAGAGTAAGGAAATGCCGGCAGCATCTCTAAGCGACTTTGTAACCACTAGCTATGGTTTTTTAATCTAGCTATGTTCAAACTTAAACTATATAATATGAAACAAGGAGTATGTTACATATTTTGGGCACGAACGATGCAGTAGGTACTACCTATGACATAACAACAAGCTGCCAGATCTGAGGATTTCAGGCCGATTCTACTACCAAAATTGTTTGTCAAATGCTACCTCAACGAAGCTAAATGATACCTTTCAACCTTTTTCTCGTTCTACTAACGCTCCATCAATAGGTACTTAATTATACAAATCACTTTTCTTATTTTCTGAGTATGATTTAAATTAAACGCAAAATGGTGAATTAGTAGAGCTTTTAAATCTGAATCATATTATTTTTCGGCCTAAGTGGCCATTTGAGACATGCACGTTCTATGTCTGTCGTCTGTCTGTCAAGCGAATAAATATCTCTTTACGAAGTAAAATTTTGAACAAAATTATGTTATTCATAGCTTTTGTAATTTCCTACATCATCAGCAAAAACACCGAAAATCCGAACGAATTCATGCAACAACAAACCTAAATCAAAACAAAATAAGTACTCGTATATCGAAATAATATAGATGGCCCATTATAATTGAGTACAAACAGTCTACGGTTCGATTCCCCGTCGGGGTAATTCCGGATTTATTACACGTCGTTAAGTTTGAATGATTAATTCACTGATCGGTTTGGGGCCAGTAAAATAGCGTTTACGAAAATACTTTGCTTCTTTTTTGCATTTTTTTTTTTTTACGGGATTACTCGACAAACGAGCAGGCGAGCCTATCTGATGATAAGTTGTCATCGCCGCCCATGGACATCTGCCTATTTTGAATTATTACTTATTGAGCGTGTAGTTAACATATCGAATTAAGAAAATTCACACAGAATCATCATCTGTGTGAATATTCACACAGATAGATAGATTGAGAAGCAGAGATAAGTGCTTATGCTTTTAAACACACCAATATTATAAGTCCGTACATAGACACATAAGCAGAAAATAGACAGACGTCCAAAAGTGGAAACAGGCTATAATGATGGAAATGCGGAGGACAGGGTAAAAGACGCACACTAAATTGGGGAGGCTACGTCCAGCAGTGGACTGATATAGGGTGATGATGATGATGATGGAAATGTGAGATACAGATCCGTTCATACTCATTCAAAATATGGTTGAGCTACACAATGACTGATGTATGCGTTCCGTCAGTTAGGACAGGTCAACTCAAAGCTGGTATGGTTCTTTCTTCAAAAGGCCTGTTCAGATTTTGCCCTACATTGAACTCGCATATAATATAACTATTGTCTGGACTTTAAAAGAGACCATGATTCTCTGAGTTTGTTTCGTAGTTTCTTCTCAGAGGTCGTCAGATAGGAAACGTCGACGCCATCTAGTTAAAAAAAATATGTAAAAAAACGACTTGTAAAAGTATCTTAAAAGATCTATTTACAGAAATAAATATCATTTCATTTCATTTCATCATTTCATTTCAATTGCTTTAAGTATTTCTTTACGACAGACTTTCCGCTGTTTTCTTGGCCCCGCATACAAAATGGCCGCCTATATTAAGAATGACCGTTACACGGGCGCGAATTTTTTCACCGAAGGATTATTTATTGAGTCGGCAATCGTTACTCGTCAATAAATCAACTTGTTTGCACTTCACACATAATTTGAAATCGTTTATTTTCTCAGTAATTACAACGTAAAATGCAAAATGGATTTTGATATTATGTGATATACATGAAGTTCCATTATATCATATTTATTTCTTTAAATCGGTACTCTCAAAAATCTGTTTGCCTATGCATGTTTTTTCACTTGCAACTTTCCACTCAACAGATGACGGTATTCGCAAGGATTTAGATTGGATCCCGGAGAAGGACTTAGGATGGCTCAAACAAATATCATCATCAGCTAGTAGGTAGTCAAAATCAAATATATCTGCGCATACAAACTGCTCAAAATGATCTGAGCAACTTGAACATGAAACTTTGTCAACGATAAAAAGGATACTTTACAATGAACACGCTACACAACAGCTGTCATTCGGACATATTGTACTTTATCCAATTGAGATAAAGTTTAATTTTCCAAGTATTTTCCAGATAATTATGTAAAGTCAGTTCACTTCGATATACTTACTTACCATCACGCCTGTATTCCCCGAAGGGTTAGGCAGAGGTGTACCAATGTACACCCACATTTCGCCGGTATGTTTAGGTCCCATGTAATAGGGGGCGAGCCTATTGCCATTAACCGGGCACAAATCCAGACTCCGAGCTGCTACTGGAAATTTCATAGAAAAACCCAATAACACTGCTCGACCCGGGGATCGACCACTAGACTAATGAGGCAGTCATTATACGTGATGCTGTATAAAGTTAAACATTCGTCTATTTACTGACCAACTTTGAGAAGCCAATTTGTGTCTTTCTGAATTTATCGTCTGTTATCCGGCTTGACCTCTCTCCATCTTAAAATCTACCAATAGATCAACCTAAAACATTGTTGTTACCAGCCCGGTCAATATCCTTTCACGATAAATTACATTATGATCGCTAACACCCCCAAATTCAATTACCGGAGCGATGATATCTTTAACAGTGTCCCTTCTGAGACAATAATAATAATTTCGAGAGTACTATAGTTTCTTAGAAGAGAGGTACCTCTTAAAATAATACTTGCGAAGCTACTTTCACTCCATAAATTGCTTCGACAAAGTGAATATCTAATTCTCTGTTAATTGACAACCCTGAGTCTCGTCAACCCTTTTAACGCTGAAGTGCGAAGGAGTAACTGTAACTTTTAAAGATAGAGCGAGACGGAATATAATTTTTAGTTTAATAGAAGTGTCGCAAATGTTTTGAACGATGAAAGGGATTTGAAGAATTTGGAGTAAAATTTGATTAAATATTGCACAGTTGAATTGACACAGAAATTTATATTAACAGAGTGTCAACATTTTTGCAAGTAAGGTCAACTTACAAATGCAACTTACAGAAGCAAGTATTTGATTTTATGATAAATACTACAAAACATACTTATTTCGTGACCCACGGCCAGGAACCTAGATCGTTTATTACTATTAAAATATATGTCGACAAACCTATGGAATTGTTATAGGTCAATTATAACTCCATTATCCTACTAATTAATACCCCCAAAACCCCATCGAGAGCACTCATATAGCATATTTTCTTTACTCCATGTGGTAGGTATCCCATGTTTTCCAGCCCCATAAATAACACTTAATGGCCTGTTTTTGCTCAGCGTCTGTAAATACGCTCAACTTTTTAAAATCCCCATGTGCGGGCGAAATTTGAGGGTTAATTTAAACTCACGTTCTCTGTTGCATTTTTATATGGTTGTCGCGCTACATTTATTTTTCAGTGTTTAGTAATAAGTTGTTAAAGTAAAGTTTTATTGACAAATTATTTCCGGTTTTTAATGTATGTGTAAAGTTGCGACTTCATTCAAATAAAGTATTATCTTAATGTCGTACTATTTAGACAACTATTCATTTATTATTTTAAATTGTGAGAAATAATCATGGTCACCCATCCGCCAACCGACTGCTAGCTAGCTAGCTTAGTCTTTCAAAGCGCTTAAAAGCATACAATCACGAGACTTATACAAAGAGATCTATTAGACAACTCTAAATAAAACCAATTTCAATTTAAATTAGCCAATTTAGGCATTTAGCCTTTCGATCCCTGCACTGCATTCTGGAGGGTAGTTCCCAATTCTCCCCCGCCCAACGACTCCGCGACATGTTTTGACACTTTCTAAATTAATTCCTGGTCTCGCTAAATGAGTTGCATTTTCTACTTTTAGTTTAAAAGTGTGAAAGTTTGCATAGGGAGTGGCGAGAGCATTCATATTTAAGTATTTTGTAATATTATTTAAATGTGCGAAAGTTTTTTTTGAGTTCTAACCAAAAATTACTAATATTAAAATTGATAAACAAATAACAATAATGAACCTTACGGCTCATTGACTAATGGGAATAAAATTAATGCGCAATTGCAATAAAGTACGAAAATCTTGAGTCTGTGAAGAAATTCTTGAGATTGAAAACTACAAATAGTACATTTTTATAAATAAATAATAAATGTTACAATTAGTATTGTACCTTTTGAAAAAAGATTTCACGAAAAAAATCCCCAGTATCAAAATTGTAGTGCCTCGTATACATGCTCCCATTAACTGTCACTGCAGTGCATTCGAAATTTGGCACATTAGCAGCAATTAAGACCAGTTCCGTAGGTAATCGTTTTAGCAACCGATCGCCGCAACGGGTTGCAGTAGCCATCGCCGCCCGGGGGCTAACGTGCTGGTTATTGCGTTGAGAGACATATTGATTGTTTGACATAAATCTAGATAGTATACTGCGCCCATAATAATTTGATACTTGTGGCAAGATAATTAATGAGATTCAACAACGTTACTACTAATATTACATTTTATTTCATAATAATAGAACCGATTTTATTATTTCTTTGAACCTAATTATTAAAGTTAAAGTATACACTAACTATTAAGTTTCCAAAGTTGATCTGTAGTCAAAATGTAACTTTATTACCCCATACTTTATTTTTTTCTTATTAGTTGTCATGAAATTGTATCATTATTACAACAACAACTTCCTGCAACAGCTCCTTCTTGGAGAATTGGACGAAATAACGTGACAGGCGTTCCTAATACAGTCTTATCTAATAATGTACTACATAATTTTATATTGTACTTAATTATTTCATGTATAGATGATAAAAAATTGTAGTATCATTTGTCTGAAATAAATAATTTGATTGATTGACTGATAATTTAATCAATAATCTATGAAGCACCTGGAATATTATAAACAAATACTGATCCACTGACCTGATGGCCATACTCTTGGCCTTGAGATGGTGCCATCGCTGGTTCATCTCGTCGAGCCTCCTCTGCAGCATGACGGCGTCTTCCTGCGAGGATAGGGAGCCGAGCAGGCGGCGGCCCGTGCCCGTGAGCGACGCGTACACATCGCGGTGGGTCTCGATCTCTGATTGAAGGTCCTGCAACAATGATTAACAGGTGTTAGGAGATTGAAGAAGATTGTAAGAATACCCGCATGTTTTTTAACTGTTTAAAGTTTTGTATTATCGATACGTCAACTCGCTTACATTTGCTCGAGAGGTCGGAGGCGACGGTCGTGTGTCGTGGACATCATGTCACACACTTATCTGCTAGTAATTGTGATAGTGTACGTACATATTACGTTGTTTTTAAATATCACACTTGAGTGCTTATGGCGAAGTTATAATTGCGCTGATAAACAGATCTGCAAGGTTAAGTTACGCATGCCGCGGTCAGTCGGTGGATAGGTCTTTTTTCTTAACACAGTGAGACCTCTCCGTGCCTCGGAGAGCACGTAAAGCCGTCAAGCATTTATCAATGAATTACAAAATGGTAGAAATTCCAGGCAAACCAAACTTTTTTGCTAAGAAACAATTCTTATTGCAGTCTTGCTAAATCACCAATAGTCAATTCATTTTTTTTTTTTACAATAGAACATTTTCCATATTTTCTTTTCATTTGCAAATCAGTAAAACAAACAAATTCCTTCTGTGGCTACAGCTTCAGTAATGCTATACGATGTTTTATTCATGCTGTGATTTTATGAAAACACTATATTTCATAAGGCAGCGTCCCATGTGAATTACAGCGATATGAAACGATACTCGAAGCTATCAACCACCACTAGTTGTTTCATTAGGATTATTAAAAGTAATTTTCAGATATTTCTCATTAGTCTTGTGGCAGTATGCGCTACTACGCTAGATGTCCTGGAATCAAATCTCAGGATGAGTAAAGTGTTTCCGAGAAGTTTGGAATTTGGAGTGGTGCTCAGAAGATGGCAGTAGGCCCGCTCCCGTATATAGTATGTAGTATTTAGTAGTACCTCTACCTAACCTTACTACATTTGCCACTTCAGTTATTATTCTTCCATTTATTATTCTATATTTTCTATTTCAATATTTTAGCCGTCCGATGTCCGTGATATCGCTCAAGGCCCTAGCAGAATACCAGCGCTACGTCATTCATTGTAATGAACCTCCTTTCCTTGTCCTTTTTTGTTCACACGCAACAACATTTTCATAGTTTTACTTATTATTATTTAGTTTTAAGTATAGTATAGTTGTAGTTATTATTGCTTTTTATTTTATTACTAATGTGTATATGTGAGAACAAAATAAATATTTTTCTTTCTTTCTTTCTATATCGGAGGTCAATCGGAATTAATGCAGCTTTTTTTAATTTACAATAACGGAAACATTTTATATTTTTACATAGCATTACGTCGCATTATCGCGTAAAGTTCTCGTAGGACGCAGAATCTACCAAAATACTCGGTCTGTTTGAAATAATTGGTCCATTTGTAGGTTTCTACCATCTCTGAGCTTTACCAGTAGTTGGACGAAATTGTCGGGGCTTAGCATGGTAGAGTTCCTACTAGTTGGCGCTTAGCTTCTTAAAGAAAATTGCTGTTAGACTGAGTGATTGAGATATTTGTAGTTTCATAGGTCAACTTTATGAATATTATCCTAATAAGTATCCTAAATAAGTAATAATAGTAAATAGTGCAAGTTTTTAATTACATATTTAATTGAATATACATTTATTAATTGTTATAGAATATTATAGATTAAAGATATTATATAAAACTATATTATGTTAGATTATTAATGAGCATTAAACGCTCAATAATATTTTATTTTTGCATGCCGATCGGTAAAATATGGCTGAACTTTATTCATTTGTAACTTCATATTGTACCCATATTTGCAAAATAAATTTTTCTTTTCTTCTTCTATCAATAAAAAATAATGATAGATGGACCTCTTACTATGTAACTTAATCGATATTATAGTGTAACACAGGTTTTAACGACACCAGTCTATATTTAAATTGTTATGTATTATTGTGATTCCTTAATAACGAGAAATTAAAGTTAATAAAGTTATAGCTATTTTATTTCTACGAGTGAGTATAAGACTGTAGAAACTATGTGTAAACTTAAAAAAATCTTAACTTATAATATACCTAAATTGTAATATCCCAAAACCATGTTAATCGGTAAACACAAAATCCTGTTTACACTGACCGCTGGTTCAAACAACAAGTTAAATTATTGACGGAAAGTTAGTTAGCTCATGAATAACTGATCGCCGTGTAATTCGTAACATAAACACCTTGGACACTGTTTACTCACTCCAAGTTAACGGATTGAAGAAGGGTTCAGAAGTGGCAATGGACAAATATAAGAGCTTTTGACAGTTTGTAAAAACCTTAACCCCTTCAACCTCTGAAACCTTTGTCGTTATATCTATTACATTTTTATTTATAGGTATAGGTTCACGGAACAGTATGAAGAGTATAGCAATGTGGAGCGCTGTACACACAGCTTACCTAGTTGCCTACCCTATCTCACTAGAGCGGTATAGTGGCGGAAACTGTCGATACATTTTGTCGATAACAATTTGCGCGATAATTTAGAACGTAGGGGCTCCTCATAACTTATAAGTAAATTAAATCTATCAACTTATCCTTGATAGGTTACAAAACGATATGAAACGGACCTATACTCCATTTGGTTAGGTACTTAACTAAAGGTAAACAATAAAAATGGCGACGTTCAGGGCTCTTCAACCTTTATTACAATGGTATCTTATGAATTGGGAGTGAAATTAATAAGAACACGTCTAACAATCAATAAAAACAACGAACAAACAAAACTATAACTAAATAATACAATTTACGGCAAAAGAAACACAAAAACGAACGAAAGTACAAACTGTTACGAATGGCGTCTGGTTACCCGACTAAGTATAATATCGGTTAATTATTTTGCCGCGCTTCCTCGCGCTACTACTTCTTAATTTTTTCGAGTTATCAAAAGTCTATTATGTAGAAAAAGGTTTTGATTTCCTGTCTTTTTAGATTCTTTCTAGTAGGCACATTGCAATACTTTATGACATAATTATCGATTTGATTTATTTATTGGTCGCAAGCTTAAGAATTTATAATTACCATTTAATATTAAACAAAGTAGTAAAATATGCTAGTATAGTAAAGGAAAATTATTTTGAATGATTAAATAATTTATTTTGGTTACGTTTTGTTTCAAGATGAAAAATGGCCCTATAAAAGAACCTTTTTTATGATTTGTTTACCTTTAGTTAAGTACCTAACCAAATGGAGTATAGTTCGTTTAGTAAACTAGCAGTATCACTGAGAAATACTGATAGCTGTAAAAATTCAGACAAAGCTATTTGTTAAAGCTTATGCAATGTAACAGAAGATAGACTTTATTACATTATAAATATTTGATAAATTATGTTCATTAAAATTTTAAGGTGTAAAAAAACCTATCAACTCTACGAATAATTCAACTATATTAAGTTCCAAAATATTTAAAACGTGGTGCTGAATAATATTCTAACGAACGTTAACAAATTCAATTAAAAAACTAATTAGTGAGGAGACTATCGATAATATTAAGCGACACGGCCCATCCCTAGCGGCGACAACCTCGGGCAATATTGATGTTGTTTACTTTAGCTATCGGCGCCTCACGCGCAGCCCTTAATAATATGAAGGGTTTATTGTAATAAGGGTAAGCTAATACAATGATTTTCCTTTGTTATTCTAAGGGAAGTGCAATATTAATCAATAGAGTTGAAAATCAGCTGGCCTTTTGATTAAACTCCTTTTTGTTTTCATACCAAGTTTCTTAGAAGGTAATGTAATTAGATAGTGGTTATACACAATGATTTTTACTTCACTAACCATTCGGAGAATGCAAGCGTGTATACATACAATTCTATAACAATATTTCTCTTGAAGAAGCTTTCAAAAGAAAAGAAAACCTACTTAATTTTTTTATTTTTCATAAACAATTATTTTAGTGTTTGAAATGGGTATTCATTTTAAATTAATACTTATTCCAATTTATAGTAATAAGCATTAACATAAATTACTGGTTATTTATTACAATATTTTATGACGTATGTTTATAAGCTAAAGTAAATTAATACCAATCAAATATGGCACCAACTAGAAAGATATCAGACAGTAAAAGAACTACCGATCAACATTAATTCATTCATCAGATTGATGGAGATATCGGATAGGTATCACACACACACACACACACACACACACACACACACACACACACACACACACACACAACACACACACACACACACAAAATCCAATTAAGAACCTCTTTACGCAAAGTTGTTTAAAAATGAACCCAAAACTTTCATCAATGTCATCACGAAAGGATCCAAGTCTTTCATGAGAACCAGTCACGCCGTCGTGCCTCCAAGGAGTTGCTAACAATAAAGTTAATCTTAACTTCTAAAAACTAAGTTACGATCCTTCACGCAATTATAACGCTTTATTTTATTACTGGGAACGAGTAAAACAATTATAATTAAGTACAGTTACACTGCAAAAGTTGTAGAAAGTTTATTCCAAGCTTTTTGTTTGACCTTTATGGGTTTCGTTGCGATATTTTTATGGAAGAACGCTGATGAAAATTGCTTTTTTCCATATCGAGTTTCTCCCAAAGGCCCTTGTGTTAGAATGAGATAAAATAGTCTACCTACTTCGAAATCGTAGTGTAGATTCCTGAGTTCCGTAATTCCAACCATACAGCAAGGGAACATAAGTATGGCTTTCCAATTGGACATACTGTGCTTACATTACTTCAGTTTTTTTTTTTATAAAGTTAATGGGAGTTTTTCTAAGTTGGTACCTATACCGTAACGCTACACTTTGCCGCTTAGCAAAACTAACATAATTGTGTTTTTGTTTGCAGGCATTTTTTTGCATTCCATAATGTCATAATAGATGGTAGGTACCAACGCAGGGCTACACATCAAGCTATACCAAACCAGTTTAGGCTGGCCTCTTACTGTTTGGAAAGCCTGTGCAATGTGGGACCAGCTTAAACTATTTTATGTTATCAAGATCAATATTATTAAGAATCGATATCGATATTTTGACTGCCTCATTAGTCTAGTGGTCCTATGCGCGACTTCTACGCTAGAGGTCCTGGGTTCGATCCCCAGGTCGAGCAAAGTGTTATTGGGTTTTTCTATGAAATTCCCAGGAGCAGCTCGGAGTCTGGATTTGTGCCCGGTTAGTGGCAATAGGCTCGCCCCCTATTACATGGGACCTAAACATACCGGCGAAATGTGGGTGTACATTAGTACACCTCTGCCTTACCCTTTGGGGAATACAGGCGTGATGGTATGTATGTATGTATGTTATGTAATGATATTTTAAAATTAGATATTATTCAACAGTAAAAGAATAAAATCACACAGTCACGGGAATCCGGTTAAACAGTCGTTAAAACCATTCGTAACAAGATTCTAGTAATCACTGTTTAAAATCGCACCGGCCCGATCAATCGGTTTAAGCTTTAAATCATTCACATTCACAAAATGGAGCCAATATTCAATAAAATTCAATCGAGGATTAATTAAAATTTCGTTATGTACAAATGTTTATGCTGTCCGTCTGTCCGTTGATTACAGTAGCGGTTAAAAAAACTAGGCTATTTGAAACATTCCAACCGGATTTCTGGTATCAATTTTGTTAACTGTAACTGTTCGTTAACTGGTTTAACCGGACAGTGATACGGGTATTGATTTTTACTTTTCGCTGCTATCTAAAAGGATTTATTTATTGATCCGGGTTTAAAAAATATAAATCTAAATGTATGCTGCGGGTTATAAAATATTTTTTTATTAATTGAGAGATTAGGCCGAAGGGCTAGGCACAGGTGTACTAATGTACACCCACACTTCGCCGGTATGTTTAGGTCCCATTTAATAGGGGGCGAGCCTATGCCATTAACCGGGCACAAATCCAGACCCAATAACATTTGGCTCGACCTGGGGATCGAGCCAAGGACCTCTAGCGTAGCAGTCGCGCTGAGGACCACTAGACTAATGAGACAATCTGATCGACATACCTGAATCAAAACTTGTACCTAATAACTAGTTTAATAATATATTTTCAGTTGGTTTTTCCGGTTATCAGATTTTCCAGTAACATGATACTCTTAACTATTTTAAATATAACTTGTAATCAACGCGCAAACAAACTCATAAGCCGATGGAGTATTTGGTACCTACTAAGCTTTATGTAACAATAAACCGATATTCCGCAGGCAAGTAATATATTCTAAAAGTAGGTCGAAAACACTTGGGTCTAGAATACCTAATATACTTACCTAAAAAGATTTAGGTGCGTTTACCCTAATATAAAAGATTGGGAAATGGAAGAAACATGGCGGTTCCTATAATGTTTATCACGCCTGTATTCCCAAAAGGTTAGCCAGATATATCTGATCAAATCTGTTTTTCTTATAGGGGCGAGCCTATTGCCAATAGGGCCGAAGTCCACTCTACTAGATCCAACTGAGAGTTTTCCAGAAAAACCCAAAAACGCTTTTTAACACTAGATACAAAACACCTTTTGCTTAACAGCCGAGTTTCCAACTTAAATCCACGATGTAGGAAAGCACTTAAAAAAATATAGTACCTACAGTCGTCAGCACATCAGGTTATACAAAACTGTCAAATTTCTCCAAATGATTTTAAACCTTAAATTGTTGAAAATTAAGTTCAAGATCGACTGTGAAAAATTGTCATTTTTTGGTAACTTGATGTGCTAGGCACCATACCTATTGTGTGCGTAACTTTGAATAAGAGATAATTACCCGCACGACAAAAGAAGTAACTTCTTTTGATCTCTTCGTAATTTTTAAAAGTATTTGTTTTATAAATATGTAGAATTAATCTCCTTTGCAATATAAAAGAATCACTTAAGAAATTGTTCGCGATTCCCAAGATACTTTGATGAAATACTTTGTGAGCAAATAACTTCATGCATGATGCCACGTATACTTAAAAACAACAAAGATGTTTTGTATTTTCTTTGAACAAGATTTATATGAAAAATTTAATGAAACACCAGTTAGGTTACTCTATTGAAGATTGGAGATTAAAAACTGTTTAGTCATTTCTGTGGCCAAAAGAAAAAATAGATAAAGATTTTGTTTTATTTCTACATAATTTATATGCCTCCATACCGATAAAAAAACACAAAAGCCCTTTGACAAAAACCTATACAAACCAGTGCTCATTATTTATTTGGTCCCAGAGCTCCAAAATCTCACATCCCGGGGGAAATTTGGAAACTTATTGTCCAATAACAAGCTCAAAAACGAAGCAATTGTATTAAAAGTGAAAAAAACTTCTTAAACGTTGGTATGGGTTTGAAGATAATAATAAACTAATGAAATGGTTAGATTTTACAGATCAAATTGTGTGAATTTTGAACCGACACATAGGAGTCAACGCGGTACTTGGTTATACAATTGTATTTTTTTTACTTAGAATTATTAATTATAACCAAGTTGTTCAAAAAGTACCGATTTGAACCGTAAAAAGTTCAAACAAGCACAGTTTTAATGTTCAACTGTTCAAAGCTCACATCATAAGCTTTTCAAGCTGTAGTTTACTCGACAAGCACTTAGATATAGACACAACCAAACAGCTCAATCGCTAGCGACTAAATATGTATTTGCCGTACAAACTTCTGCTAAATCTAAATACTACTCGTAGTTGCAATGCAGCGTAGAGACGCAGTATTAAAGAGAAAGTTGCAAGTAGTCCCGGAGCCGCAGTATTAAAGTATAAAGGTATAAGCTGCTAGGCCGGGAGCCGACTATATCAATTTAAGGATACAACCCGCCAGGTTATCGTGCACCTGTGCCACGCAAAGAGTATAGCGTAGATCTGCAAGTGCTTTGTGCCTAGCCGCAATAATGATTTTAGTTTGACAATATTAAGAATTATTATTTCAGAAAGAAAATTTATTAAATGCAATTTTTTTAAACCTGTCACAAAAAAATATTTGCATTCTGTAAGTCTCAATTTCAATGTTGATATTTTCATCTGAAATTAAGGATGACGCGCCAGCTTTGTACCTAGAATGTGTTATAGCGATAGAATAATTGTGAAACACTTGAATTTCGCGCCTAAGCCTGTCGCTTTAACCTTAAGCTTTGTTTTAAAGCAACTGTCATATTTTGATGACCAATGATGTTACTCCGGTCAATTATTATTTGTGTACCTTTTACCGTTCCGGTTTTTCTGCGTACCAAGGTAGAAATCTCAAAAAATGTGTACAGTCTGTATCATAATCTTTGCTTATAACAAGCTGAATAAAAGTACTTAAGTAAATCTGGCAGGTAATAAATCTCGAAGGACCAGTTAGACAGGGGAAGATGGATCGCCCCCCTGTTGTAATGAAGTGTGCTTGAATTAAACGTCACTGCCAGGAGCTCGCAATATGGCTTTACGATTACTGGGTTAATGTGTAAGCAATACCCCATTATAGATGAATAGGTGATAGATCGATGTAGGGTAAAACGTGGTGACCAAGGTATATGCAAAAGGCCATTTTGCTCTCTTTAAATAACATTACATACCATCACGCCTGTATTCCCCGAACTTACTTTTAATGTACACTCAGATGTCGGCGGTATGTTTAGGTCCCATGTATTGCCATTAACCGGGCACGAATCCGGACTCCGAGCTGCTATTGAGAATTTCATATAAAAACCCAATAACACTTTGCTCGACCTGGAGATCGAGCCCAGGACCTCTAGCGTAGCAGTCGCGCTTAGGACCACTAGACTAATGAGGCAGTCAACTCTTTAAATAATCTATGGACAAGTACTTTTTTGGTGAGAAATCTTATTTCTTCATTTTTAATTTTAACGTTGCCCCACTTTAAGACTTCTTTTAAATCGTGGCTGGGTTTACAAATTTTCACATTATAAGTATCTTCACGTTCTCAGCCCCTAAATAACTAAGCTTCTAAAACGCCTGAGGTTTAATTCACCTTTTTTATTATAGGGGTACAGAAAATCTTTAAATCTTTCTGAATCGTCTGCTTGGGGAGGCTGCAGGGTATGTCAGTTTCTTATCGAATAAAAGCCTTTCTTTGCACAGTGCTCATGGCGATGAGAATTTTGACATTAGCCATAACTATGATAGGTTGGGGTCCAGCCATCCATGGAACCCACCAAGGGAGAGGTATTGCCTCATATCCTAACTGCAGGCACGCGTGCGTCAACCACGTGCCGCCTACAAGCTTACTAGCAATGTGCGTCGCACATTAAACACGCACTAGTATTCTTTTTAACCCCTTGTGCTAAGCTAAATGCTTTTGTTACAAGTGTGTTCACGTCAGTAGTGCAATGGGTGGGGTTCGAACCGGAAACCACATGATCGCAATTCCGATGCCCTAGCTATTGGGCTAGGTGGCAGGCGTCAAGTTCAATTCCTCTGAGGATGTCTTTGAATGGCGGTACTTAAAGAATTTAAACGTTGACGCTATACTTCCTCACATTAGCTCTCAGAAGCTTTACCACATTAAATGTTCACCGTAGTATATCCCCAGTTTAATACCATGGAATATGCATAACCTAGTAATATCTATGCTAAACTTATACAGTTTCAGTCCATGAGTAAAACCGGCTTAAATAGCTACCAAGTTTCAAATAATATATTTTTTCTTTGTTTAATAAAATCTTATTCTTGTTAACCCCTCGTACTTAGCGAAATGCTTGTATTACGAGTGGGTTCACGTCGGTAGAGCAATGGGTTGGTTTCGAACCGGAAACCACATGATCGCAAGTCCGACGCCCTAGCCATTAGACTACCGCGGCTTCAAATTCTAAACATGTTAAAATTGTCACGTACCGACATGTTACAGAACAAATTATAACGTCCGAAACCGCAACAGCCTCATGGTCCCGGACATCAAATTTAAGGAGTTGCAAATTAACCGGACACATTACATGGCGTTTGATTACGATCAAAACGCCGTGTGAATCGCTAATTTGAAATCACCGGGAGTTTTGATTATGTTTTGCATAGTTGTACGAGTGTTGCACAACAGTTGCACCACTGTTGTACAATAGTTTTAAGAAGTTTTCAATGAAAATTCTCATATAATTTATTGGGAACACTTAAATATTTAGTAGTTTTCTTCAAGATAAATCTTCAAATGAAGTAGAAAATATTTATATACAAGGGTATTTTAATATTATGTACTTGACTAAGGTTTACTTCACAATAGAGAAGATAGAATCGATGGCAATGTATTAAAAGGAGAAGAAATCATAAGAGAAAAAGATTGTTCGAAGGATGATGTGAGTATATTTGTCGGCTGTAGTGGCTGCGTGATAAATAACTGATATAAATAGAAGGAAACATTAAGATGCACATGATAGACTAGATAAATATAAATTATGAGAAAGAGTTCAGCGTAATTAAACAAAACGAAAAACTTCGTAAACGCGATCATCAAGATCAAATTGGCTGTGCATTTACTCGATTTTATAAATGATTAAATTGTAGTTTCAGTGTAATAATCCTCAATCAAATCGCAATAAATCGTGTGGTTAATACCTGTGAACATTTTAAGTGACAAAATTCAAACTAAAAAAGTGTCTTTAATCATAATTTGTATGCGAAATATTTTTGTGCAAATCACTGTGGACATTGTCTCTCAACGGCGGACCGGTGCCGCTATCGCGCTAGTGCAGGGGATCATCACGGTTGCGCATACGACTCAAGTGCGATAACAGCGTGCAACCTGTACCTAGTGACGTATCGCTTCACCCAACGCCGGAGCAACAGTTTCAAGGAATCATCACGGTTACGTGTGCGGCATAAGGGCGTAAACTGCATGCCACTTTGGCCAATGATTTCTGTGACAGACATTACTGGTGCGTTTGCAAAGTTTGCTAGGTTGCACCAAGGTGTTGCAAAGGCGAGGTGTATAGTGCGCCATAATTATTCGGTCGGCTGCGTACGTACGTGCATTAATTATTGGTGAGTCCAAACTGTCTGCATTCGTCGTTCGATAAAAATGTCAGCAAAAAGCTGCGCCGGTTGTTTGAACGCATTTAACAGCAAAGATTGCTTACAATGCTCTATTTGCCATTTATGGTATGAACTATTGTGTGCTAATGTTCGCGAAAAGGTGTTTAAAAGCATGAGCATTAAACAAAAGGCAACCTGGAAGTGTCCTAGCTGCCAAAGTAAACAGCCTAAGGGCGATAACACTAATACACCCGCCAGACCGAGCAGACTCGTGAGCCCGACCTCGGAGCGGTCAGCCCCATCGCTTTCACCCACGGACGCCAATATCACACTTCGATCGAAACAGTCACGTAACTATACGCCGGATCAAGACAAGGATGATAACTTAATTGAGTTTTCAAGAGACACCTTGAGGGCAATTGTAAAACAAGAAATTCAGAGCGCATTAAAAGATTTAGTATCTGATCAGTTCCAACAAATTAACGAATTAATCACAGATTTCAAAAAATCACTTTCTTTCTATAACGAAAAATATGAAGAAATAAAAACTACGCTGCAAAATAAATCTGATAGGATACAGAAGCTCGAAAAAGAAAATTGTAGTTTGCGAGATACCGTACATCAACTGAGTCAGCGTCTAAATTTGGTTGAACAAAATTCTAGGTCCGCTAACATCGAGCTACAATGTGTGCCGGATAACAAATCAGAGAATTTAGTCACCACTGTGCTGCAGCTAGGTAAGGTAATCAGTTGTGATATTAATGACGTTGACATTCAGCACTGCACAAGAATAGCAAAGAAAGACCCACAAAGCAGCAGACCCCGATCCATTCTGGTCAAGTTTAGTAGCCCTCGTCTGCGTGATAGCTTCCTTGCTGCAACTATAAAGTATAACAGAAACAATAACCAGGACAAATTGAACACTAGTCACCTGGGTATCGCGTCAGAGAAACCTCGACCTATCTACGTCACCGAACACCTGTCTGTTGAAAACAAATTAATCCATGCAGCAGCTCGGATCCGTGCAAAAGAACTAGGGTACAAGTTTGTTTGGGTTCGGAACAGTAAGATCTTTGTAAAAAAAGGCGAGTCCTCCCAAAGTATCGTTATCAATAGCATGGATAAGTTAAAATCCTTAGTTTAATTTTCTTAATAAGTACTTTTAATTGTAGCAAGTAACTTTTGTTGTTATCTAGTCACATTCAATTGTCCACTTCACATTTATTATCAGAACGTTCGAGGCCTAAAAACCAAAACAATTAACTTTTACCATAACATAACTATTCATAATTATGACATTATAGTGCTCACGGAGACTTGGCTGAACAGCGGCGTCTATGATTCCGAGTTGTTTGACGATAGATACATCGTTTATAGGCGCGATCGAGTTTCAAGTCGATACAAACAACGTAAAGATGGTGGAGGAGTTCTAATTGCCGTATTAAAATCTTTGAAATCATGTAGGCTATCCCAGTTTGAAAGCGAGTTTGAAGATTTATGGATAAGCATTGATATAAGTTCCTCAAAAAAACATAATAATAAAATGTTTATAAGCGGAGTATACCTGCCGCCACCAGTTCATCGCAATACATTAAAATTATATACAAACAGTGTGCAAAAAATATTAAATAAATATGAACAAATTTTAATCTTGGGAGACTTTAATCTCACTAATATAACATGGCTAAGAAATAATGACCCCATGTTCTTATACCCTGACCTGAACAACTCGGACATTAATAAGATATTCTCTGAGTTTTTGACTTTAAACAGCATCAACCAGTTCAACAGTATCTTAAATAACAAGTCTAAAATACTAGACTTAATACTCTGTAACACATTCATCTTGGATATAACCCGCTGTAACTTCAGTCTAACAAATGAAGACCCATTGCACCCTCCACTGGAGTTTTACTTACCGATAGTACCAGCAGATAGTTTTTTAGAACCTAATAACATACAAAGACCGAATTTTCTTCGAGCGGATTATGAAACCATCATTCATCGATTGTCATCAATAGAATGGGAGAGTGAGTTCAGTAACTGTACATCTACTAACAAAATGGTAGATTTACTCTACAATATATTAAGACAGACTATTTCTGAATGTATTCCTATGAAAAAGAAGGTCAGCAATAAATATCCACTTTGGTACTCACGTGATCTTATAAGGCTACTTAGAGAAAAGTATAAATACCATATTCGTTTTAAAAAGTACAAAAATCCATTAGACCGATTATCTTTTGAGAGGCTACGAGATGAATGCAATATTCTAAGCTCAACATGCTACAAGAAATATATCTCACAAATGGAAAACAGCATTACGAAGAACCCTAAAGCGTTCTGGTCCTTTATAAAAAATAAAAGAAATGGTGCTAGTACGTACCCTGCTCAAATGACTAACAACGAAAACAACAAAATGACAAATGATGCCAAGAAGATCTGCAATTTGTTCAGAGAAATCTTCGCAAGTACCTTTAATACCCCAGCACAAAGACCAAGTTACAAAAATAACACAAATTTATCCCTTATCTCAGCATCTCTGTGTACCCTTGAATTGGATAGTTCAGAAGTATACCGTGAATTAGTTGGCTTAGATGAGACTAAGGGAGCGGGCAGTGATGGTATTCCTCCCATATTTATTAAGCGGTGTGCAAAGCCCTTAGTATTACCCCTACAACAAATTTTCAATAGATCTTTGCGCGATGGTTACTTTCCAGACACTTGGAAAGAAGCCCTAGTTATACCCATATTTAAATCGGGAGAAAAACATTTAGTTACTAATTACAGACCGATCTCAATACTTGTAACATTTGGAAAAATATTCGAAAAAATTATTAGCAGACATCTGATGTGGCATCTTAAGCATTATATCACAGAATATCAGCATGGTTTCGTTAAGTCTAGATCCACTAATACTAACCTATTATGTTTCACATCGGCTTTGTCTAAATTTCTTGACCAACGTATTCCAGTGGACGCAATATATACCGACTTTAGCAAAGCATTTGATAAAGTGGATCATTGCCTTCTCATCAACAAGCTGACTCATCTGGGTATAGGTGGAACACTCTTAAGGTGGTTTGAATCTTATTTAGAACATAGAGAATCAAAAGTAGTAGTAAACGGTCATTTCTCCGAAAGCTATCTTGCTACCTCTGGAATCCCGCAAGGATCGCATTTGGGTCCGATTCTCTTCAACGTCTTTATAAATGACATAACTCGTTGCTTCAAACACTCCCGCTTTTATCTGTTTGCTGACGATCTGAAGATAATGATGCCAGTAAAAAATAACTCAGATTCTATAATGTTACAGAACGACATAAACAGACTTACAGAATGGTGCAATACAAATAAAATGTTATTAAATATTAGTAAATGTCACTATATCCATTTTACACGTAATAAAAAAGACTTAGACAACAAATACTTTATAGAAGGAGTTGAACTAACAAAACTGAACGTTGTTCGCGACCTTGGAGTTCAACTCGACAAAGCACTTAAGTTCGATGTACACATATTGAACACTGTGTCTCGATCTTTTAAGGTTCTGGGATTTGTTTCTCGTAATTGTAAAGAATTTAAGAGACCTACTACAAAAATAAAACTTTTCAATACGCTAGTCCGTCCAATCCTGGAATACAGCTCAGTAGTATGGAACCCGCATTACGAGGTCTATTCCAAGAGACTGGAAAGTGTCCAAAAGCGGTTCCTTTACCATCTATGCTACGGAGACAATTTGGCTAAAAAATTAAATAGTTACACCGACAGGTTGAAGCATTATCATTTGGATACACTAGCCAATCGGAGAAAGAAACTGGACTGCTTAACTCTATACAAATTATTAAATGGAATTATAGATTGCAGTGAGCTCTTAAACTCGTTAGAAATAAAAATTCCAACTCGGATTCCCAGGCATAAAACATACAATTTGTTTAATATCTCTGCTTCGAAAACAAATCTTGGTCATTACGCCGCTGTATCAAGACTTTGTAGACAATATAACTCTTTGGCCAAAACTACTCATTTAGACATCTGCGAACGTCTGCCGAGATACAAAAAGAACTTGAACGATTTGATCGAATAATTTCTAGTTTTTGATTGGTATTTCTCATTTTGTATCCTTTTAGTACATTCAATTTTGTTTATAAATTTCCATATTCTAAGCACCTTAATTTAAAAAAAAATCTACTATTATTATTTTAATTTTAATATTTTAATTGAGTTGTGTATATCCTTGTGCAAGCTGTGGTCTCCTATAAGTGAGGGAGTACACTTATTACAAACCATTGTTTTATTTTAGCCTTAAGTTCATTCCGTGTATATCTTTCGTTGGAGATCCTTAATAAATAAATAAATAAATAAATAAAAAAACAAAATTATATTTACATACATTTCATGCCAGTAGAACTAATTATTAACATGATGAAGGTACTGGGTAAATCCAGTTTCAACCGGTTTAAACCGGCCATTGGCGGGACAAAATGGCGGCCAGTTTTTGCGGAGTCAGCATAATTTATGTTCGCAATAATCATATTTGTCATAGCAATGGACAGTATCATTTGGAGAATTTAATTTAGAATTTATTAGGGTATGAAGGTTCGTTATGGGTTAATTGGTACGGAGCGTAATAAGTATTTCTATTTTCTACCTCACAGAGTATTGTAGTACTTACCGAAATAGTATATTTTCGGGAGCATAGGAAAATTCATTATTATTTTGAACAGTTATTAAACCAAGTACTTTATGAATAAGGATTATTTATTAAGTAATGCCCAAACAATTATGACGATTGCCATCATCGTGTGTAAGTTATTTAGTCATTGCAATGTGGGTCATAGGTACTAATGTATCATTGAGTAGGATAGACTTTCTACAATATTGAAAGGATCTTTAAATATATAGTCTTTAAGCACACAATCATTAACAATCAGAACAAAGAATATGCTAAGCTAAAACAATCAAAAATTAAAATTCCACGAACGCTTCATTTACGCAGAAAATGTGATTTACATTCGTTACAAGCCAAACCCACCTAAAATGATTTAGATAGATACCCTAAATCACAAAACTCATCAGAAAACACGTACATCAGGACATAATCCGAAATCGAAAAAAGGAAAATACATTAGTAAAAACCTTAGCACAGTCAAGTGAATAAATCAAGTTGCAAACGACTGTGGAACCGGGAACCGGATCAAGCGAGTAATCCCTGGCTGGTAACCGGGTTGTAACCGGATTTAGGTGGATATAACCGGGCCGGCCACCTGCGATAACGACCCGTCGCGGTTGCGCTCCAATGGAGTTAAGGTGTCTCCTCACTACATACTTGATTTTGCGCTTGAAAATTGTGCTAGACTGAATGAAATCTTTGTAGCATGTTTTATTTATGAATAAAGGTCCCAGTACTCTTTACCTCAATTCACCTGGGCCCAGTGCAGTATATCTTGCTCCTATGACATATCTATTAATCCTAATCCTCCTTCTTTCTTTCTTTCTTCCTAATTCCTCCTTTGCCATATTTTCACGTATTTAAACATATTTTCTTCGATTTTCTCTTTTCTTTATGCAGACCCATTCACATGCAAAACTAATTCATGACAGTGGTTCGATAAATTATTGATACGTGGTGAATTTAATTGTGTTATACAGTTATATGGAAATTTTCAATTTATGACTTCTATATAAACCTAATTAGATTTGTAATTAGAGAACTATTCAATATTCATAATTCAGCCATTCATAGGAACATTTCGCACTAGACCAACCAGGAAAGGTTTTATTTGAATTGAGCTCTTTATTGTGTAGCTCAATTAACATCCTCAGCAATGTGACAGCACCCTTACTACATATCTTTGCTCACTCCTGTTAGTTTTACAACTTTCTCAGCTCAGCCGTTGCGTTAAATGAAATTCTTTTAACAACAACTAGTCGAACTTTCAGGTTTAAGCGTAGAATTACATAATCACGCCGTATTCCCCGAAGGGTTAGACATGTTTAGGTTCCTTGTAATAGGGGGTGAGCCTATTGCCATTAACCGTGCACAAATCCAGACTCCGAGCTGCTACTGAGAACTTCATAGACAAACCCAATAACTCTTTGCTCGACCTGGGGATCGAATCAAGGACCTCTAGTATAGCAGTCTCGCTTTAGACCACTAGAATAATGAGGCAGTCTAGAATTATTCAAAGCAATTCTGTAATTCTGTAAGTGAAGATTAATTTAAACAAATACAGGTTCAGGTTTTTATTTCAGGGGCCACAAATCTATTTATCTATACTAATATTATAAAGCTGAAGAGTTTGTTTGTTTGTTTGCTTGAACGCGCTAATACGAGTATAAAAAAAAAATGAAAAATAGTTTATTCACAGACATACATATTCAACACTATAAATTTTACCTCTGCCAGCTGCTGCTGCTCTGGCAGCTGTAGCTCCTTTTGTTTAGCACAAACATTCACAGCAAACACTTTCTAAATATCCTCAACATTGAGGGTTGGACAAAATTCATGGAAGAGGTACTTATGTATTTTATTTTTATAAGACGCTTTTGTAATACAGCTGCTTAAAATATCGTCTGGAAGGTTATTAAAAATGGTTGGAACTAAAAACTTTCTACATCATCATACATTATACATAATTGTTATTACAGTTGGGTACAACAAACCTTTTCATATTATTTGTCCTCTGAGGTCTCGTACGTACAATAATATTTTTATATATATCACTATTATACTGTTCTAAAGCTATTGCTAACACCACCCTCTCATGAGCCGGCAGTATCTTACATTCCAAAAATAAATTTTCATACTCACCAATTTTACAACGCTTTTTTGTATTTTTATCAACTAAAAGTTTCATGAATCTTATTTGTAATTTTTTTATTTTATCTAAGTATGTCTTCAACGTATTACCATAACACGCCAGCCCATAAGACAGCAGTGAGTCCACCAGCGCATAATAAACCATGAACAATGTTGCCCTATCTAGCACAAAACTAAGTTGATGGAACTTCACAAGCACATACCTGAGTTTGTCACATAATTGTATAATGTGTGTATTCCATGAGAAACAGTTATCTATGACTAAACCCAAGTACTTGTATTCCTCCACCACCTCGATATTGGCACACTCACACATCGTCAATCCGTCACTGTGCAGACATTCATAACTATGTCCCACTATGCGCGGCGGACATTCCATTTTTTTACTGTAAGGCGATCGAATATGCATACATTTGGTTTTGTTTATATTAATTATGATGCCATTGTCATGAGCCCATTTGATAATATTAGTTAAATCTTCCTGGATAGCGCTTTCAATTAAATTTAAATCTTTGTTAGCATAGACTAGACAAGTATCGTCTGCATACATATATATTTGACACTTACGAACTACATTGCACATGCTATTGACATGCATTATGTATCCGACGGGGCCGAACACGGATCCGGTCGGTACACCACACGTGACGCGCTTAGGCTCCCCGAAGACACCGTCAATGACCGTTCGTAGTGTCCTATCTTTGAGGTAGGTACGGAACCACCTGTTAAGTGGTCCCGCGACCCCACACTCTTCCATGGCTTGAAGCAGCTGGTGGTGCTTCAGAGTATCAAATGCTTTTTTGAAATCAATGTAGACCACCCCCCACCTGCTTCCGCTGGTCCAAACAATCATTGACGTAGTCCGCGAACTGCGCCAAGGCCGTTGCCGTGCTCCGCCCGCGTCGGAAACCATGTTGTGCATTTGTTAAAACATTATGATTTTCCAAGAAAACACTAACCTGATTCACAACAAACTTCTCTACGATTTTATTTATAACTGACAATCTTTCAGTGTTAGATATCCCATTTATCGAGGAAGGCTATAGGCTATATATCATCACGCTAAGACCAATAGGAGCGGAGCATAAATAAAAATGTTGCAAAAACGAGAAAAAATATTCCTTTTAGCCGAGAATCCACGCGGGCGAAGCCGTGGGCGGAAAGCTAGTAATAATAATATAGGAGGCGCGCCGCACACTGAAGCCGTTTACACACACTGAACGTAACTTAGTTCGTCGATATGTCTTAAGTTCCTATATATTAGCTTAGATATATATGTGCTACCCTATTGCAATTAATCGGGCACAAAATAAATCGAAACTCCAAGCTTCTACTGAGAATTGTATAGAAAAACCCAATAACGATTTGCTAGACCTGGTAAACGAACCTAAGACTTGCGTTCTTGTCGCAATAACGAATGATAAACTAATGAAGCAGTTTTGACTACACAGCCAGTCGGCCACAAATTTAAATTCCTGTCATAACTTCAACAGAAGTTAATATAGGCGGTTACGAAGTGGACCACTAAGATACACCTGCAACTAACTTAGAAGTCTGAGAGAGTCTTCTTTAGATAACCGTCTTATCTGTTGCTTGGAGCGGGCAGAACTCCAAGTGTCTTACAGAATGAATAACACACTAATGCTTGACTTAATTTGTATTATTTAGGACTGAAACATGAACTTAACATTATTTTCATACGATTGTTCTATAGGCAATAACCGTTTAAAGAAGGATTGTTTAGGTTTTCGTTTTAAAAGTTTTTCGTGTTTCACATTCTAGAATCATGACAGTAAGAATTGAAATTGAAATATCTTTATTTGTTGCGATTGAATTTTTTTTAATCATGATAGGACTACGCTTGACCGTATTTCTCCTGACGTTAACTGATACTGTGATTCGCTTTAACTTGCTAGATTTTTGACATATAGATTTACAGCTTTATACCCTAAGAATAAAGGTCGATAATGTGACTACAACCCTTCAGAGATGAAGATAAGCTTTATAGTTTTTTTGAATACCAGAATCTATGTCCATAAAAATAATTTTAACGGGACAAATCCATTCTCCGTGCTACAGTAAATGTAAGAAAATTTCAATAACAATGCCCGCCCTGGGGATCGAACCCTTAGCAGCTGTGCTTATCGTCACCTTAGAAGAAACTGACATAGACTTATTCTTACTAGGTAATTTCGCGTCACAGCCCCTTGGGTTTGTGGCACGAAATTTCATTCGGTTTTCCTTAAAACAATAAATCTATACCATACACTATTGTTCAAAAGCCCCTACAAAATTCCTACAGCAAAAATACTGTCATAGTGGCGTGACCACATGACGCGACAAATTGGTCGCAGCGCGTGGTCGCGGCGACTAATCGCGTTATCTCGATCAAGTGGCGACCGCCGCCGGCTGTCAGGTGCGTCTACTGAATTACGAACTGTATCCCTGCTTGGGTTGCGGGGACTCCCAACCAGGCCTAAACTCAATTACGTTTAGAAATTGCTTAACTAATGACGTTTACTTGATTTAAATTTATTCGTCCTTGATGTTTATACCTTACAATGTTGAAGGTTTTATTTACTACTACTTCTCATATAATAACTACTACTATAATACTACTATTATCATTTTGGGTTCCATTACCAAGTAGGGCAGTTTTATTCTGAATATTATTGTGCACATAAGAATTTTGAAAGTTGACCTATAAATAAATACACGCCTGTCTTGATGTCACAGATAAAAAATATATGTTTCTCCACCCATTGATATATTTAAAGTATGTAAATTTTGTGATAAGGACGACAAGCAAAATTTGTAATTTAAAGTTTTTTTGCACCTACTCACATTTCTTTCATACCATTAGGCTTGTTTTTCACGAATACACATTTCTTTGCATTAAAAAAAAGTTAATTAACCCCTCCAATTTTGAACTTACACGTGAATTGTTATGACTTCCCTAAAAGAAAACACTGTTACTCCCATTCCACGTTCAAATCTTGAACATCATGACATAATATCCAGCATTGCATTTCAGCTTCAATGCCAAACATCACGCCGCGCCTCTTAAGGACAAAGTTAATTAATACCCCCAATTCTGCCCGCCTGCATTCAACCCTAACTGTGTCACGCTTTGAACCAGGTATACATCTAATTTCCACCATCTGGTTCGCGTTCCAATCTCAACCTTACACCTACATTATAGGGTTGATTTTGAGTTGGATTAAGGGTGCTGGGTGGGACGTAAGTGAATAATCAAGGTATGAAATTAATGTTTCATTACGTTATTGTAATTTTCATGACGTATTACAGTTTGCCCTGAGGTTTATTGTGGAAATTACTAATTTTGGTGCAATTAGGGCTAAATAAACTTGTAATTAGAAACATTGTTCGTCTAGTGATAGGAATGTTGGACTGACTCGTTAAGAATCAAAGGCACGTCAGCTCTGACTTTTTGAAATCATTAACGTATTAATAATTAATTAATACACGCTTAAATGGTGAAGGAAAACATCAAACGGAAACCTACATGCCTGAAAGATTTTCTGGACAGCATGTGAAGTCTACCAACCCGCATTTGGCCAGCGTGGTCAACCACTCTCATTCTTAGAGGAGACCCGTACCCAACAGTGGGATATTAAATGGGTTGATGGTTTGTTTATGGCCATATTCATATAGCCCTTTGCACAGTTCGTTCGGAATAAGTAAGCCGATCGGAAGTTGTCTGCAAGTGGTTTAGAAGTGGTAAATTTTAATAGCAAGAGTCCGTGTAAAGATTATTAGAGTCGTATACGTTTCACATTTCTAATTATTTTGTTTACTTATTTCGATATTTATGTATTAAAACACTTAATTAAACGATTTTAGCACCGCGGTAGTTCGGAACGGCTAACTTCCGATCGGCTTACTTATTTCGAACAAACTGTAATTATTTGTCTTTTTGTAAGTGGCCTGCCATAATGGTATGACCAAGTGGGTAGTGCAAGTTGCAAGTGCGGGCTCTGAGCTTGGGTCCCAGATTTAATTACTAAGTCCAGCAAAATGTTATTGGGTTTTTCTGTGAAGTCTCAATTGCTATAGGCTCGCTCAAATTTAATGTGACCTAAAAACATACCAGCGAACAGCGTACATTAGTGCACTTCTGTCTAACGCTACCAGTTACAAATATAAACCGTTCATCTTAATCAGAAATAAAAAAAAAACCCCGACTATTGCATTTTATCTTGACCGATTTTCATCAAAAATAACTTAGAACACTCCCGACTAATTCACCTTTCGACACAGACACGTCAAACTAACATAGCACCTCGTCATTTTTGCGTCGGTATTTTTGCGTCGTCATTGCTGCGTTTCCACCTAAGTCTATCCATCTCTCAAAGAGTGAGTGGGATAGGTAGGTAGGTAGGCAACATATTTTGTCGTCCGTGGATCGCGAGGTAATAAAAACACCTGAAATGCAAACAAAAAATTGGGAAAAACAAAAAAGGACTCACCTTTTCAAAGTGGCGCACGTCAGTTAGCAACACGTAGTTGATATGTATAAACCTGGCATCTTCACAAGACCGGGCTTTCTGCCTAAAACCCGGCCTACTAAAACAATATCTATAACCCGCATACTCCGAACTGTCAATGTCCACCTTCAACCCCCCATTATACCCCCAGTCACCTCCACATCCCCAACAAACACCTTTGGTAACAAACTTCTCCCAAACATCTGTGAGGCCGTGATTCTTCGCCCCCGCAAGGCCACTGCGGGGGCGTCCAGGCCATGTTCCGGCGTTGGCTTGCGGCCTGAGGCCTTTTTGAGTCCTTTGCAGTTTCCACTCTCCGTAAGTCCCAGTATCAGCTGGCTTTTTCCATTTCCATTTGGATATCACTCGTAATGTTTCCGCAAATTTTTAGTTGGCACTCACTTTGACTGTTTTTCCCGTTTTATGTACCGGGTTTTTGTTTCTGTTGGGTATTTTGTGCCCACGGTTCGCATTTGGGTGTTAACTTTCCTTTTTTAGCTGATACCTGTTCGCTAATGTAGGGCTTCTTCAGCGAAGGGCTCTAATTTCTGCTCAATAATTAGAGAGTACTTAAATGTAATTAGCTTTTAACGTAATTGGAGTTCGGAGCTGGTTTATTCAAAAGCGAAGAGGTATAGCTGAATTAAATTTCGATTTCTTCTTCAACGCATTATAAAATCCGACGTTATTAGAGATGTGTCAATGGTAGAAACGATACATACGTAAGAGCATAGCTAAATTGTAAAAATAGTTTTTGCACTATTTATGTTGAGGATCTCAGATAAAGAAAATATCCTGTCTAGTTTTGGCAGTAAATCTGCTCAGCGCCTGTGAAACACGTGAAGGTAGCTAGCCAGGTGAATTACCAAAGATCGTACGCCCAAAGCAAAAATAAAAGGTCTAAAATCACAATTAGAAATTCTAGTTCCTATTCATTTCAAGAAGCGTACCGAATATCTTCAGGTTTTACAAAAATAAGTGACGATGACAACGGTACAAAGAACCCTTGATATTTAAAAAAAAAAATTGATAAGAAATAACACAAGTTTCATCAAAACTTGACACTTTCGTACTTATTAATTAGCCACTGAAATTCAAACTCGAGTGGGGTCCTTTCAGTAAAATCGCTAAATCATGGCTTCCCCCCTGTACCCCTGCTAGCTCCCCCTGAGCTCGTACCGTTGCCATCGGAGGCCTATTAATCAAATAACTCTCTTGTGATTAATTAGGAAATCAGCAATTAGTAAGAAATCGTTGAAATTAAGCAGAACGGATACAAGGATGTCAGAAGAAAATATGCACAGCCGTGTTGGAGAAGGTAGTTTGCACTACTTTCAATTAATGAAACAGTTGTTTTATTAATATGGTATAATCATACATACACTCACGCTTTTTTCCCATAGGAGCAGGCAGAAACTACGGAACGCTATTTGCTACGATTCTTACATACTTTTTTGCTTCGTCTACATTCATACATTTAGTCATACGAACGCGCCGGTTGCGAGTACTACGCACCTGACCTTTCTGAAGGATCTCACCAATAAAGTCGTTGTATGTCTAAAGCGTCTGTTAGCTTGTCAGATCACATGGATAAATAAAAAAAATAAAAAGCGTTCCTTTCCGGCAGCCGCACTGACATTCGCTTTATAAATCCCTTTCGTTAATTGCCTTTCACCCATTCTCTATAGTATAGATAATGATTAGCATTCATACGCGTTTTTCAGGCTTTAAAATTACAACTTAGCTATGCCGTGTTAAGATATTCATAGAATAACCGTGAAAAAGTGGTTATCATACCATCACGCCTGTGGGATTACAGGCGTGATGGTATTATGGAAGGGTTAGGCAGAGGTGTATTTAATGTAAACTCACAGTTCGCCCTGCCTATTGCTATCAATCGTGCACTTGAAAATACAAACGTCGAGCCGTTACTGAGAATGTCATAGAAAAACACAATAATAGTTTTCTAGAACCCAATACTCCTAGAGTAGCAGTCACACTTACGATCAGAAGTTTAATAAGGCAATGTCGAAGCAATTGAATGAATGGAACATTGTAGTTTGATTGATCAGTGTAATCATTACTTAGCCACGAATTCTTAATGTAAAATACTAAAACACAGCAATTTGCCAACTAATTTAGTAGCTGACACAACAAAAGTCTACAAAACATTGAACACCAACACAACAAAATAATTTAATTGAACCGCTTCGTTAATCAACATTATTCAGCAAAACAGGTACATTAATTATCATTTTCTAAGACCTAAATCCTTCGGGGGATTCATTTTCATAATGCCGCATCCAGATACCCGTTCCACTTCATTAGTCCGTAAAACCAGTTTATAAGAAAATAAATTCGAGAGTGTAATCCCTTGCGGCAGATTAATTTCTTATTGTGGGGATTTCGTGGGATAACCGCTGAGGCAAACAAATATAGGGGAATTGTCTTACGCTTAAGTTGATGGAGAGAGTCTAGAGACAAGTTTGTATTGAAACTCGAGTGAGATTGAGCGTTTGACTGATGAAATAACAGCAAGAAACCTTTATATTTTTTGTACTGTGATAGCCCAGTGATATGATCATACCTATACCAAACTATAATAATGTAATAGGGGGCTAGCCTATAGCCATTAACCGGGCACAAATCCGGACTCCGAGCTGCTACTGAGAATTTTATAGAAAAATCCAATAACACTTCGCTCAACCTGGGGATCGAACCTAGCACCTCTAGCGTCGCAGTCACGCTTAAGACCACTAGACTAATGAGGCAGTCTAGTTAATTTATACGGTTTTCATTATTCAGTAATCATTGAAACACTTTCTCTCCACACAATGATTGTGTACTGTATAGGGTGTGCATTTTTATCTAGAATAACCCTAAAGCGCCCGCCCTTCAAAAGGTAAAAGTAAAATACTTAAGATTTTCTATAAACCTCTCTACTGAGCTTGATTTATATTCTCTTACGGCTTAGAGGATAATATAACTTCAGAAATGTAGGTATGCTATTTCTTTCCAAAACTAATGACATCATACTCAAGAACTAAGTACCCATATACAGCAGTATGAAAAGCTAATAAATAGTTGAATAAGACATAGTTTAAGTGTCTGTGCTTCTTGGCGACGTTCCAGTGGCAATTACCCTGCTTGCTCCTTTGTTTTACTAGCGTTATGTATTGCCTCTTCAAGGGATTTGTTACAAGGCACTCTTTAATTGCCCAGCATTTTGTTTTGGTGCTGTTTCAATTGGTCTAGGAAGAAATAATGCGGATGTCTGCTGAATAAAGAGTTACTTGTATTTGAAAAGGTTTAGAACTCTTTAGGAATTAATGTCTGATGGTATGCTTCTTAATTTAATTCTTCTTTATTATTATTATTATTTTGAAATTTTATTTGTTTTTAATTCTTAATGTTATAATTAATTAATTTAATCAACTAATACTATGTCTCAATTCTATTTATAATGTGCTTATTTTTGTTAATTCTTTACTCAATAATTTGAACATGTGGTGTTAACCTATAATTAATTGTTACACTTGTTATTTAATAGTTCTATGTTATATATACATGTATTAGTGTTAACAATTGTTGATTGACCGAATAAATAAATAAATAAAAATAAATTTATCTCAAAAGATTTTTTATGTAATAAAAAACTTATCTAGCTTTAAACGGAACACAATTCAAACTTTAGATTAAAACATTTAGATGTCACTCTTTTTAAGAACTGATTATATCCCAGAACTTTCAGGAATTGTGATCGAATTCAATATCACTTTCAAATAAAAACACTTAATTTCTATAAAGCACGTTTATAATAAATAGTAGTTTCACAAATAAATCAACTGAAACTTTCTACTCTTATTTAAATAGAATTAAATGGTAAGTTTTAAAACAAAAACAAAATGGATACCAGCTGTAGGAAGAAGCGAAGTGTACTAAGATCATACCGGATTGCGTTTGTTTTTTTTTAAGTGGTTCACTAAGGATTTATGGTATTCTTTGGAAATAAAATAGTTTTCAGGAAAATATGAAAATGTTTCTTATTTCTTTACTTTCATCGCCATTTGACCACCTATATATTTTATTTATATGGCATTTTATTTTTAGCTCTGACAACACCCATCTACACTTCGAAGGCATAGGCACAAATTTATTGGTTCTATACCCTCGTTTTGTAAGGAATGTATAGTTTAAGGCCTTATGTAATAAATAACTAGTTAAGTGCTATTTACCGGACAAATGAGATGAATAGGTACCTATATTTTTTTGACTGCTGCAATAAATTACATAGAAGAACTGAATAAAATATTGCCTCGTTTGGACATTGAAACTAAGTTTCTACCTATAGATAACACTAACTATAGAATATACAAATATTAATAACTCAAAACATCATTTCTCATTTGTATTCATAATCCAAACAAAAGGCAAACGAATTATTTTCACGCAAACGTCTTAAGTAACATGGATCCAGTTCCAACCGGTTAGCGTCGGAAAAAACCGGTCTCAAGCTGATTTTTACCCGGCTCAGCTCCTTTATCTGGTTGTAGCAATTTCCTGAATCACGGATACTTATTATTGGTGGAAGGGTTGGAGAGGGTTGACTTTTTTAAGGTATATTTTAGGGTTGTTTGACTTCGTTTGCGAGTTAGTGACTGTTGATTTGGCAAAGGGAAATGTAATGTGAGTAATGGTTTTGCGTTTCTTAGATGTAACTTTTGTAAAAATCTGTTTTTGTGATGCTTATTTATTGGAAATTCTACCTATTTTAGCTAGACAAAGAAAATTACTAGATTTAAAAGCTTAGCACGTTTATATAGCACTAGCTCTCCGCCCACGGCTTCGCCCGCATAGTATCTCGGCTTTTCTACATTTAAAATTTTCCCGTTTTTGCAACATTTTTCATTTGTGCTCAGCTCCTATTGGTCTTAACGTGATGATATATAGCCTATAGCCTTCCTCGATAAATGGGCTATCTAACACTGAAAGATTTTTTCAAATCGGACCCATAGTTTCTGAGATTAGCGCGTTCAAGCAAACGAAGTATAGAAGTATAGATACGGTGAGATACTATGTTTGAGGTAATTGATCACCTTATTTAATGATACAGGTATTGCCAGATGTTTATCTACTAGTCGCCATCTTCATCCATTTCCTCATCAGTCTATGCCTTCCCTCTAACTGACGGACGCTGAAAATTCTTCACATTATGTCTAGTAAAATATGAAAATAAGTGTTTTGGTGGACGCAAATACATCTCGTTTCTGTCACATTTTTTACCTAGTTTTGTTACAATCAATTTTTATCTGCGTCTACTTCTCGCGGGTAAATATCTGAGAGGGGTGTATTCTACCCCGAGAGGCGTTTAGGAAATGAAGAAATCCGGTCCTTGGGGGGAGGCATGACATTAATAGAATTCTGTTTCATCCCCCCTTCATCCGCCTTGGGACATTATTTGGGAGAAAATTCCGCCGAAAATAACTTACATTACCTAAGCATCTATTTTTTTGTGTAGACGATTTTTTGAGAAGCATTCAGTCGGGAATAATGACTCATTTAGATTTAAATGTATAAAAACTCCAGATTAAGACAGTTTTTCACGCCTATCACCTGTATTCCCCAAAGGGTTAGGCAGAGGTGTACTTAATGTACCTACACTCACAGTTCGCTGGTATATTTAGGTCCCATGTTAAAGGGGGCGCGATTTTGACCGCGTACAAATCCAGACTTCGAGCTGCTAATAAATATTTAGACAAAGTCAATAACACTTTGCTCGACCGGGGAATTGAAGCCAAAAGCTTTGGCATGCTTGCAAGCAGAAATAAAACAGTGTAGCAAATAAAGTATTATCAAGGAAAAAAATTAAAAGGTACCTAATATCAAAGTTAACTTAATCAAAATGCCTCGTATCAATTATAGCATTGTTGGTTAAAAATATAGACTTCTTCTCAGTTAGTGAAGTGAGTTAAGTAGAGTTACAAAGTATTAACCTAAGAGCCGCCGTACAATCTATCCAAGTTGAAAACTTTACGATTTATTAACACTGGCTACTTAATTAATCCCACGGATGCTTACTGCCTAGATGTGTCAAGTGAATTAAATGACGTGAGCGCAACTGAACATATCAAAAAAAAATGTAATGTCTTGACGCAAATGTTGATTTTCGATTTGAACCTATTGTAAATGAGCATCAGGATAGCTTAGGTATAGAAGGCTACAAAGAAGATAATAGTCTCGTCTGTAGTCTTTTCTATGGACTTGGTTGATAGTCGAATATTATTCAAAAAATATTTAAATTCTTCTTAAGAATAATCGCTTAAAAGAAACATGTCGTCGATTTTATAATTGATCATGAAAACATATTGTTTGGTCTTGTCAAAGGGTGTCTTAAATGTCAATAATAAGCATTTACACACAACTGATGTCCTATATTTTAATAATTAGCATCTATAAATACGCAATAATACATTGCAGCCTCTTGGAAATTAAGTACTGACGTGACAATTTGCATAAAGTAGACTTTTAATTATGATGTTAAGTATATCTAGTAGCTCTACATCTGTGTTTCCTCTTAAGTTTCCGTTTAAGATTCAGTTAAGTGCGACTGATGCCTGGCAAATGGCTCCCACAATCAACTGATACGTTTAAACTCCAATTTAACTCGTTTAGTTAAGACTAGACTGCCTCGTTGGTCTAGTGGTCCCAATCGCGACTGCTACGCTAGAGGTCTTGGGTTCGATCCCCAGGTCGAGCAAAGTGTTATTGAGTTTTTCTATGAAATTCTCAGTAGCAGCTCGGAGTCTGGATTTGTGCCCGGTGAATGGCAATAGGCTCGCCCCCTATTACATGGGACCCAAACATACCGGCGAACTGTGGGTGTACATTAAGTGCACCTCTGCCTAATCCTTCGGGGAATACAGGCGTGATGGTATGTTATGTTATGTTAGTTAAGTCTAACCTGCAGTAGTGTGATCATTAAGGGTTGTGAGAATGTAGATGTTAGGATATAGTTTCTTGCAAATGTACGTAGGTAGTTACATACGCATACCATAGCCTATATTCCTTCAAAGGTAGGCAGAAATGTACTTTATGTTCGCCGATATGTTTAGGTCCCATGTCATAGAGGGGAAACTATTGCCATTAACCGAGCACAAATCCGTACTCCCAACTGCTACTGGGAATTTCATAGAAAAACTTAATATAAATTTGCTCGACCTGGGAAATGAACCCAGGAACTCTAGCATAGCAGTCACGCTTGAGACCACATGACTAATGAGGCAGTCTTATAGACAGCTAGAATAACAATTGTTATCAAATAGGAAGAAGCCGTTGAGTATGCGCCTAATGTAATCGCATAGCACTTGATTAATTCCAGCAATCTTGTTGCTGTTTGCTCATATAAATTACGCAGGCGTTAACACAGTGATTTAATTTAAGAGCGCTTATGTAATGTTGCTGTTGGATTATTACGATGATCATCTTAGTTGCTCAAATGAATCTAAAACTATGACTTTAATAAATAGTGTAGCCTTAATCAAATTTATACCAGTAGGAGTAAAAGATTTCCTATTCACAGGTCCACCAAAAGTGATATTGGATTTTTCTATGAAGGTCCCAGAACAGGTTGTTCCCGGTTAATGACAATCGGCTGGCCCCTATTATTTGCCAGTGGGTTCATAGCAGTAGACCTCTGGCTTACCCTTTGAGAAATACAGGTGTGATGGTATGTTATACTTAAATAATACGATTTTCAGTAATGAAGTTTGGTTTAAGTTTTTGCAATTATATTTATTGCTTAACACATAGACTTGTAGTTTACATCAACCAGGTTATGTTTTGGTATGTAGTTGATGTAAAATACAAGTCTGTGTATTAAGCAATAAATATTATTCCCAAAAACTAAAACCAATATGTTACAAATTGATCCTATTCAACTGTTACCGATTCACAAGCAAAGCAGATAGGTAGCCAAGCCTTTTTATACCGACTTCAAGATAGAGCAAGTTTGAAGTCGGTACGGGATTATCTTGGTACGGACAGTCGGACAGATAAACAGTTTGTAGCGAGATCTTCGGCTCTTGTTCACAGGGATTGAGATATAACTATGTATACTTTGGAAAATAGGGAAGACTTTGTAAACGATAAGGTCATTATGCTGTCGATCTAAAGGAATAATTTTGCGATAAACGTTTAATTTTAGATTTAAAATAGATAGAAAAGCCTATTTGGAACAGACGGGATAGATTTGATACCTGTAGAATTATCGAAAAAATCCCTAAACCAATTTTTTTTTTTTTAAAAAAAAAGCTTACTAGCAATGTGGGTCACACATTACTAGTAATCTTGTTAACCCCTCGTGCTACGCTAAATGCTTGTGTTACGAGTGGGTTCACGTCGGTAGTGCAATGGGTGAGTTTCGAACCGGCAACCACATGATCACAAGTCCGACGCCCTAGCCATTAGGCTACCGCCGCTTCTTCAGATAGTATATATATATATAGAATATATATATATACATATATATATATAGAATATATATATATTCAAATAGTATATATATATATATATATATATATTCAGAAGGAAGTGTATCCTAATTATAGAAGCGGCGGTAGCCTAACTCGTAACACAAGCATTTAGCTTAGCATGAGGGGTTAACAAGAATACCCTGTGCAACCCACACTGCTAATACGCTTTTTTAAAAAAAAATATCTAGATAATTTAATTTGAATGCTTGTTGCTGCTTGCACAATGGCTAAATAACCTTAACTATAGACCTATCAATGACGCCTGCAATAGACAATTAAAATATTATTTTAAATTATAGTTATGATCAAAAAATTTTTAACATTTTAATGAAACCTCAGACCTATCTTGATTTGACATTATTGCACATGATAAATAAAGATGGTACCATCTTTATTTATATGCATGTCAAATTACTTAAATCAAATATTTTATTTCGATCAGACCAATATTACAGGCAGGCAGTAGGTACTTTAGAAAAGTCAGGACCTAATTACATGGTTCCAAACAGTGGGTCTTACAGAGCTGGTAAGAAACATCATTGATACTCTTTTAAACAATAATGCTTAAAAAATTCAGAAAGACGAGTATGGTAGAAAGATTACGAAATTGTGTAACGGTTTTAGTAAACGCAGTAAAATTTAAGTTAATTAAGTAAGTGCTTAAAATGATATTATTATTTGCTTTAGTTGGAGAGTTTCACAAGAACAGTAGAAAGTAGCACAAATTGCTAATATCGAATCGTTTCATCAGTTTCCACAAGGAGTGGGTTATAGTTAAAAGTTTTTAAAGGCGTTTTTATAAATACCAGAAAACAAATACAAGACCTATTCCTTTCTTGTAATATTCCAAACAATTCAATCAACTACAAGCGATCATACCCAAGGGAGCGTATCGATCGCTCGTCATAGCCTGTCCTAGATGCCGGAGGCGGTAATAAACGCAGCCATGTACCTGAAACAGAGGAAAACGGTTTTATTAGTTTTGACTTGTGATGCGGGAGATGAATTGGGGGCAAATTGAAAGATAATAGACTGTTTCGAAAGATCAGTTTCAGCGGGAACCGTTATGATGCTAAAAAAAAGAAGTCATACGAGTTAAAACGAACGTACAAATAATAAAATAAAATAAACATATAGATGGAGAAGTAGATACTAAAACTGGTACTGCAGAAACCAACTCATCAGACACTCCGTTAATTAAGCTAGTCACATCAATTTTAATAATTCTTAATGAATGACACTCAAAACGAGTTCGTAATTACGAACTGTAATAGCATTTAATCAATATCACTTGATTAAAGAAATCGATTCTTTGATGAATTAGTGATTTCGCTTACGGGGAAGTTAAGAAAAGTAGATTACAGTTTAAGACGTAAATAATGAGATTCCTAAAAGTATACACAAAAAATCAAAGTGACCGAAAATTCTATCCAATTTTCAAATCCGACGTAAACGAATGAGAGTTGATTCCGAGGGAAATCATTCCAAATTGTTATGAAAGTACCTTTTAATTTAGAGGTCCCGAGGGAACAGTCTCGGCCTGAGCAAGCTTGATTTTTATTTTACGTATCAGAGGAAAATAAATCAAAATATTTTCACAATTTCTAATTTAGGGAGTCCCAAGATACTTATGATTTTCTGAAGCATCTATTTCTTAAATTTTATATCGAAGAATTAAGATTTTATAAAAAGTTATGAAATTTTCCTCTCAGAAAGTAGGATTTTTAGTTATAAGTAAAATTCTAGGCAACTTATGAATTTAATTAGCAGCTGAAATTATAAATTCATTAGTTTTGCCTACAAGCGAACTCCAAAAGGAGCATTACTGAAAGCGCCTAAAGTAAAAGAAAGAGCAACTTTCTAGCGCAACATTTTGCTATAATTTTAACATCAGGCGCTTATACAAAGAGGTTGGATGCTAAAATCTTATAATCGTGAAACATCTGAAACTTTTATAGAATACGTTTTTAATACATTTAACTATGTATATTATAGCCTTGCACATTTAAAATGATTAAATTATCAAATACAATCTTTTGCATTTTTCTATGACTCAGCTTTTAAAATACCTATTATGACATTTAAAAAGGCTAATTTACTTTCAAACCACCGAAATCTGCAAGGAAATACAGCCAAAGTTTACGATATCGATAGAAAACTGGCATAAAATCGAACTAACACGTGTCCTACCGCAGTCTATAAACAGAGTAAATAGACTAGAACGCGCATTTACTGCAGAATCGACCGCAATCGTAAAATTCCTGATCACTTAGAGTTTTTAGGGGCAGTAAACGGGAATGTGCGGTATGACCACGAATTATCTGACATGGCTTTGCAGTTTAGAAATATTACTTATTTATTCGGTAAAATGAGCATGAAAAAAATACTACTAGTTTGCTTGGCAAAAATAGACATGATAGGAAAAGGTATGGTCAAGAATGGAGCACAGTTGTAGTTTGATCCAATGCTAGTCAAATTAATACATGTTTGGAAATGTCAAATTTTTAAGTTTGTTTTCTATTTTCAGTGCCTACATTTCTAGATCCGACAGACTTGATATTATATGAAGATTTTTGCAGGATGTCACAGGACCGTATGTGGATATGTTGTGTTTATCTTTGAATATCCTAAGATCAGCGTAGAAGCAATTTCATGCTCCCGCCTGATCCGGGACGATCATGTATTTTATTTCCTTATGGATTCTACAAGAGAACATTTCAATCTTTCATTAATTTTATACTTTTGAAACGTTGCATCCTTTTTCAGTACACAGCTTCGTTAATTTTGCAATCTTTTGAAAAGAAGTATGGAATCTACTGGAGAGAAAAACAAAATCGCCTTTAGAAAGGATGGTATATTTCTAAAAGTATATAGGTACCTATATGTTCTAAATGATGAATAAATTCTCACCACAATAACCTACAAGAAAGCGTTCGAAAATTAAAGAGCCACTAAAACGATCTCATCGCTATTTTAAATTATAAAAGACAATGTTAATTAAATTCATTGATAAGATAAATTTAAATTCGAACCGAATAGTGGCTATAAACTTTCAGTTTAACTGCCCATTTGTTTGCTAAGAAAATTGAAGCGCGTCTGCCCGATAATAGGTGCTCTCACCCTATAAATAATTCGCACAACTTGATAGGTGTTTTGCACAGGGCAGGATGCGGTTGAAAGTCGTAAAGTTGTGGATATCGTGCCAAAGCTTAGTGAAACTCCTGAGGAAGGTAATATTGGTCTTCATAAAATTTCATAAACATTTTTTTAAAAGGTCATCTTTATTCTGGCGTTTAAGCACATTGCTTGCTTTAGTTTTTTTTAATCTCTTGGGGCGCGGACATGCAGAAACTTCGCAGTTTATATTAATAATTTATGAAAAAATATGATTTCTGGTCCTTTTGCCTATTTAAATAATATAGGTAATTATATTGATTGTTATCAGACAAATAATACAATATCATCATGGTAAATAAACTTGATACAACATCCGAATAATGACATCCGCAATAACCGTAGCGAAGTTTGTGTTCGTTCAGTTCTCTGTACGGATATTAACTCAAGCTTATGAAATAGTTTCGGTCTGACCTTTATTCTACCATGATAAATAGTTATGTACATTTATACCTACTCAATAGCATCCTCTACGTAACTCTAGAAAACTATATCTAGATCATTTTATTCAATTATAAACTTATGCTGTTTGCGTAATACGAGCTGACAGTGAAACTGCCCCTTTTATTTTAACAATTTTATTCCAACAACTTTACTAAGTCAGTCCTTTTATACATAGTCACAAACAAATTACATTCTAACATAGAATAAAGCTATTCAAATTCTCCTCTCCTCAAGACATATTAAAAATTCCACAAAATCCTAACCCTAAACCCGCATAAGATCAAACATCTTCAAAACTTTAAACATCAAACTGAGGAGTAAAAATATAAAATGTAGCCGCAATATCAAGCAGAGATAGTCCAACGTCGTTGCTTGGTACGAATTGTGAATAAAACAAATCTGTCTTCTTGGCGTTTAGCTCTTATTTCCATCCACTTCCCAGCTATTTCCCACTTATGGCGCGGCCCAAAGCACAGGGTAATGGCGTGCTTGTTACAGTATATAGAAGTGGAGTCTCCAAGGATATATAAGGACTAATCCGTGAATATATTGTAGAAATAGTCTTCATTTAAATAGAACTGTAACTATGTATGCGAGTTAGGTGATCCTTTACGTTGCAGATTTGTCCAATGTTCTTTAAAACAAAGTTCGTAACAATTCCCCATGTAGCAGTCCATACATGGAGTGTTTGTTGAATTTCCCAATAGGATACAAGGTGCTCGAAGGGTTATACAGCGGTTGCCTCATACACGGAAATTTCAAGCCCTAAGATAATTATTTGCGATTTACTTTTGTTATTATTGCATACAAAACAAAAATAAATTATATTAAAACATAAATGTATTATAATAATCTCCTTGGCATAGTAGGTATAAAAAAAGACGTTCCCTCTGTTTTACGTTAAGGTCTTTTAAACTACACAACGGATTTTAATGCCGTTTTCAGTAATAGATAGAGATTCAAGAGGAAGGCTTTTATGTAGTATAAATAATATATGCATTTATAGTAGAAAAAGTCCGAAAAAAAAACACGAGCGAAGCCGTGGGCGGAAAGCTAGTTACTATATACCCAAAATAATATCTTTAGCGGCTTTCAAAACTTATCGTAGATAGTCTCTAAAACTGAATGTCAAATCGCTATGCCAAAATTTTACGTCAAGCACCGACCATTTCCCGTGTTCCGCTGTGTCATTGCGCGAACACGCCACATCGTCAACTATTCAGCCACTGTTCGCATTCTTCTCGTGTCTACGTATCATAGGATTTATCGCTGACTTCGCTCACTGGTTGTTCAATGTGTATGAAATGGATTTTTGGGGAAAGGATTAAGGTATAACTTTAAACGTGAAAAATAATAATACTACTGTTACGTAGAAAAACAAAAAAAACATTCAGAATAGCGAATAAAAAACTAGTGGAAGTGAGAAATACAATAAAATTAAGAACAATGATATTCCTATCAAACAGTGAATTAGAACGCTTGATTTGATATAATTATTATGATAAATAAGAATGGAAACAACTATAAATCCGTATGAACCAATAGCACTTCTATGTCATAAAACATTTGAAGCACCATTAATATCATTCAGACTTTAAAATAAGTTGTGCATGTCAGGAATACGTGAACTCCATTCTGTAATGTCCGACACAGAATGTGATGCGAATAATTGCACAGAATACAATATTAACACGTACATTTATTTTATCTGTGGCAGCTATATATGATTTATAGTTGCTACTCGCAAATGATTATATCTGCGAAATTTTATGTGAAAATTCGTTGAGAAACCCGTGTCAGAAAGACGGAAACGTTTCAGAAATACTACTATGGTTAAGTCAAATAATTTGAAGAATTTTTTTCTGCGGTTTTAGCCGCCGTTACAGGTTTTTATCTTTTTGCTCCATGCCTTAGGGTCATATCATGATGTTAAGTAGCATAAGTTACTTCTTTTATACCTTCAGCTATCAGCCAGACAAAATCGCCCAGCTGTTTGCAAGCACCATTAAAAAAATTAAGAAGCGAATGATGTGAAAATTTTCTAACATTATCAGCCAAACTTGCTATCCTCAAGTAATTTACATCGGAAAACCATTTAAATGAAACCTCAACAAACTCCAGAGACACGAAAATCTCGTCAAAATAAAGAAGTCACAATCTCCAGCTAATAAGAACTGTGTGCCGTTAGCGGCGCCTTCGGGAGCAAATCATTCGTGAATCGCTTACCGTACTTATTTCCATTCCGGGCTATTTCACACGTACCCTCAGAACGGCGACATTATCTGACACACTGGTTGGAAAACCAACACTAAACTTAGATGAATTTAACAAACTTAGGTATATCCTAAGGTTAAGCATGATTGTTGATCAATTAAGCTGGTTTACGAAGATGAAGTCATTGTAGATAGTGCCTAGATAGGTACAAAAATGAATAAAATATGTAATTTAAACACGACCAAAATCTTAATATTATCCTACCATACTTATCTTTGTCAGAAGAAAGAAAGAAATCTTATGAAATTGGATTTTTTTTGTACGAAAATTTCCCAATATCCGCTCCATAACATTTTTAAGTCTTTTTGGAAAGTCAATAACAGCTGTTCAAAGTAAAATTATTAGCTCACACTATGCTTTTTTGCATTATGATGGAGAAATCCTCTTTATAGAAAAATAAGTAAATAATTGGTTTTGCCTGAAAAAATCTAAATTTTCCCCGGTCTGTGTGTGTCTCACAAATGGTTCTAAGAAAACATCGCGTCGTCGATCGAGCGTGAATTATATTCATATGATATCCCATGAACGGATTAGCCGATCAGATCGTATTCATGCCTCTGTTTGCTACCTAAGTGTGTTATAATCTCATGATTTAATGTTGAATTTGGTATAAACGTATTGATAAACTCAGAATGTTTGAACGTATCGGGAGGGTTGGCAGCTTAGCGCTATGTATGTTTAACTTTGGTGTAAGTCGCTAGCTTACTGATGTTATACATATATCTTAATTAGTTGAGCATTAGAATATTTGGAGACAACCAATAACATTTTTATGTTTTGCGATCATTTCCAATAATTTTTGTAAATGTTTGGAAGTTATCATCACGTATTTTATTTTACTCTTTTAATCGGATTTCATCAGATCACTATGCGTACATACTAAACTTAGCTTCCCCGATATTTAGATATCCCATATTTACTATAATTTCCAATTTGACTAGATTCTCAAAGAATCTCAGATCGTTTGTCGATTCCCCACCTCACGGCACCAAATCTATGTCGCTAAAATCGGCCGTAAGTTCCTCAATTTCTTTGAGCAACACAAACAATTTGTTTGGCCTACGTCTTGGTAGTGTAGGGAGGGTAGTTTCGACTATTTTTTGCAATCTCTCGACTAGGTCTGTGAATAATGGACCAAGTGGTTTATTCGGACGATATATTGTTGAAAACATGTGTTTAACGTTGCGCTGTCATGATTTATTACGTATAAAGTCAGAACAAGTTAGTCCTTTTTGTGGTGAATTCTAAGATTTTTTGTAGTAATTTGATTTGGGATGACGACTACGGAATTATTTATCCTTAATTATAACCATTTCCCGATACTTTATTAAAATCATTTGAGTTCTGATTAGATTATAGGTACAAAACCGACCTTAAGTAAAAACCAGTTAGTTTGTCAAGGACATTTTACTTAATTTAATTTCATAAGTATTCATACATAGCTTTAGCTCTACATACTCGTAAAAATAAGAAAGTACCTCTGTACACAATTTAGACTTTAAGGCAAGATTTGCAGCATGCCTCGGAGGTTAAGCTATTGGCCCCAGTTATCAAACCCGTATAAAAATCACGTATAAAAATCTTTAGTGATAGCCTGAAAGTTTATCCTAAGGATATTGGGGGTCGCTAAGTGTAAAATACAAATATTCAGCTCCATCTGGTTCAGGCGACTCGAAAAAAACCCTAAAACATTAGGATTAGGATATCCATAATACCATAAGCTACTAGACTAATTGAGTTATCTCTCAAAGAAAAATGCTCCATAAATCTTAACATAAATTTCTTATGTTTTCCCATAGAATCACAACCACTTAATTTATTTCAAACCAGACATGTGGAAAGGCGGTCACAGAAAGAATTACCCAATCATGTACCAAAACGTTTTCAAGATTAGTTTTCTTTATGCTCGGGAGACAGAGGGGGTGGACGAGGGTCGTGGACATCAATCAGCTGGTCCCCATCCCCGCGCCCCTGACACGGCCGTGATTTGTCAGGTTACACGCTTATTTAATAGTATACTTGGCAAGTGCGGATGACCTTTGTTTTTGTTTAACGATATCGTAAATTATATTGCTAGTTTTAAGGAGACAAACTGATGTGTAAGCAACGCATTATGACATATGGAAAAAATAACATATGGTATTGCGTTGTATGTGTCTAGTGCATACGTTTTCTATAAACCGTCCGTGTCTTTACCTATATTCTTTAAAATTAATATGAAATTTCTTCATCTGTAAGTATTCTCCGACATCCGAACGATAAGTCATCGATCTATCTTAATATATCTCTATAGGCACTGCCGTAGGCCTCGTGTATTAGGGAATAGCCTAATTACCGTAGGCATCAATCTTAATTCTAAAATACTAAAATTTCTTTCTTGATAGGTTCTAAACTTAGGGCCTTGGCCGTATTAATGACGGCTGGACCAATAAAGCTGTTAGTAGGGATTACATTATTTGAATGAGAAGCTAAAGCTATAAATGCTATAACTTTCACTCGTCGACAATTAGCAGTGAAACTAGTTTCCTAGAAATCTCATAGAGCTTTTGTCGGTAAATTTTTATTGGTCGTTTACGTCTCCTCAATAACATGTAGGAATTTAATTGAAGATTGGAGACCTAGAAGTATATTATACGCTAGTATTATAAAGACATTATTTATTTATTTTTCAACACTGCTTTCAACGAAATTCACCATTAGTAATTTGCCACAGTAAAATTTATTGGATTTTCATATTCACTTGTAATTGGAGAGTCATTTCCTTTATTCAAATGTATAATCAATTTTCTTTCTTGTAACTCAATTGTAATCAAGTGTCATGTAAGAATTCACTTCCGACTTCTCCCTCTCACTTAAAACACCCATTATGTTAGTATCTTCAGTGCAAACGCTCAGAAGGAGTATAACGCCACATCACGTCGTCAATATCATTCATCACAGCAACCAATTTCCGCCTGTTGCTACTCACTCTCCCCTCATATTGTTGATGTATCACCTTTTTATTTCACATGCTTCCAACAGTATTGAGAAACTTTGGATTTGCGTGGATTGATGATACTTTGATAGTGCAGTAAGAGCTTTATGAGTATTTTGTACTTTATGCTTAGATTTAAGGTTAGAATTATGTATTAGGATCTACATTTAAATGTCTTCCAATTTTCGTACATAAAACTTCTAGGTCTAATGCTGCATTTTTTTTTTCAAATTAGAACTAAGATAAAGATGATATACAACTTAGTCAGAGATGACGACAATTTTAAGATTCGGAATTTAAAGAAGAATACTACTTACATCAGTCAAAAACTGTTTACCGCAGACTAAAGTACCACTCCATTAACTCCATGGCAAAAACAACCCATGTCTAGGCAGATTAACTGGTCATTGTATACAGAGGTGTAACGAACCTGACCCAAGTAATGGGGTAGCCCACCCTGATGATAAAAAATGGGGTGAATATGTTGTTTATGGTTTTCCGGTAGCTTAGTGACAGATTTTCGGAGTGATGACACGGGGAATTAATGGTTGAGTGTTATGTCTACGATCGGACGAACCACTTTGCTTTTTCATGGAAAATTGGCTTGTATTACATTGTTTCAATTAATCATAAGGTTATAAAACATTTTTAACCATAAAAAGCAGCGCAGCGATTTTATTTTACTTCGTAGAGAACTGCAGAATTGCAATATGCATATATTGAAATTCTATCAATGTCTACTTCAACAGTTACCTTTTTGTACAATTTGATTCTCTCGTAGCAAACTAGAAACAAATGGACCTCAAAATATTACAAACTTATTTTACATCTAATTTAAATCATGCAACGAATTTACAACCAATATATTCTGTGGACGAGGTCCGTCGGTGACACAGTGCCGGCGAAATTGGCACATAAGTTAACGCGCACGCCAATGGACAGTCAACGATGGCAATCCAACATGGATTCCGGTGACAATATCGATTTCCCCTACTGAAACGATTCTGTCTGATATGGGAAATGATTGCCTTTTGTTTAGATGGTTTATTGTACATTTTAGTTTTAGATGTCCGCTTCATAACGATGGTAACGATTATGTTGAATCAAGGAAAAAAATGTAAACAGTTAGTTCTATTGGTTTAATCTGAATCTTGGATTCCCATAACTAACGAATTAGAGGTAGGTAAATACCTACCTCTAATTCCTACTTCTAATTCTATACAGCACAAACTATTTTACAGAAGCACTCTACAATACAATTTAACATAATCTTTAAGTTTTACGAGACTACCAGATGTAAGACAATATCCTTTCTTGTCAACAATATCCTAACATGGGCCATGGAGGTAGGTAAATACCTACCTCTAATTCCTACTTCTAATTCTATACAGCACAAACTATTTTACAGAAGCACTCTACAATACAATTTAACATAATCTTTAAGTTTTACGAGACTACCAGATGTAAGACAATATCCTTTCTTGTCAACAATATCCTAACATGGGCCTGTTAATCAGCATCACACATGTTTATAACAGAGGAATATTACTATGATCAGTATTCTAGAAAAAATCTCAAACGATTTTAAGAACCGCATTTATTTTTTATTTAAAGTGTCAAACCTCTAACCACGGTAATGGTATCTATCTCAAGCACAGATCTGACGATCATCGCTGTTTGATGGTCAATCTAGATAGGTACTTCTACTTATAATATATCTTACGTTATGATATCGACTTTCTATTCTACCATTTTATTAAATTTTGTCCCAATTGGTTTTTCATTGATTTATCGAATAGGATTTTGTGGGGGTTTGTAATCGATGTTCATACGCTTCCGTGTCTAGTTTAATGCTGATGTATTGTTTGTGCTATCATAGTGCGACTGTTTGATGAATGGGAACGCGAATCGAATCCAAATCGAATGTTTTACAAATGTGTTTCCGAGTTTCTCTGATGACTGATAAGGCAATATTTTTCTGATTTTTATAAAAGTAGAGGTTAAATAGGAATATGAGTTCTGTCAATTATGGTAATGTTTTTTAAATTATTAAAAGAGAGGTATCGCAAAATACCTTACTCAAAGACTTTTGAAAAGATCACAAATTACCAGAAAAAAATTTGTCTTTGCAATAGTCAATAAATAAAAGAAACATGTGTGTAGGAGAGTTTTTTAATAGTATGTAATCTTGTAGCAATCTAATACACTGCAAACGCGATGCAAATAATAACAAATTGTTTACCAACAAATATAGTTGAGCAATATGAAATATTTCCTAACCGCTAGAGTTTAAATTGTATTTCTGGTGAGCGTGAGAGTTTCACGAGAGAACCTCAAGGGTACTGTAGTGTGTTGAGTTTTAGAAGTTGTACTGTGAAATTTCGAACTAATGGAGTGTAAGTTTGGTGTTCCAACAGCATTAGAGGAAGTATTGTATAAAACATAATAAAACGCGCGTGCAAATTACATGTACGATTAAATAGGTGTGAATTCCAACTGTGGAGTTACACATCGTGAAGAAACCAGGAAGTTACGAGTGAGTAGGTTTCAAGTGGGTAGTAAAAAGGTTTACATTATTTTCGATTTGCTTTTAATTATATAATCGCAAGGCTTCAAAGATAACTCGCATGGACGGATGATTGGACACGTGGTGGATCACACAAGTGTCAAAGTTGGGAGCATTATTAATCTAGTGATATCCGATGAAGATTTAATTTTAAAGGAGTTAAAACGCAAAATTGGAAATAAAAATGGAAAGAATCGGTAATGGTTTCATAAGCTTGCCCTTATGAAACCATTACCGATACACACTTATATAGTTTTTTTTATTTCGATAAAAATATTGATGAATCTATTGAAAAATCTACAGCTGAGAAGCCGCATGAGACATTTTATAAATCAGAATCTGAATTTGTTTGTAAATCAGAATAAAACTATAGAAAATACAAATAGAATCACCATTGAGTATCAATACTGTATATGTTTAGAATCCAGTAAAACGAATTCTTGATGTAGCAAACTGTACATTATGTGGAGCGGATCCAAACGGATTTGAATAAAGGCATTTTGCAAACATTGCGCAGCTTAGAGATTTTCCCCCGACTTTCTAGAAGGATATAACAGTTATGTTTTCTATTATCTTATTTTGAGGTTAGGAATAGTTCGAGGTTAGATTTCCTTTATATGATTTATTGTTGTTTTAAATTATACGAGTATCTTTCACGGTTTCATTGTCAGTACCTAATGCATGTTATGTGGGGTGTTACGGGTAAAACCCCAAACGCCTAGCATCTGTTCTTGCTAGAATATATCCCCACTACTATATACATTTTCTTCTATGTCATGAAAAAATGTATATTTTATAACAAAAGAAAAACTGTTTAATACTTTGTTCAGTTCAGTTGAGAAATCTTCCAACCTTACTATGTAGTCTAGTGATGTATACTGCTCGATAACTACCTTATCGATAGAACATTCGTATACGAGTGAACTCAACGGACCACCCGCTCAACATTATCTGGCCACAACACTAAGCACGCTGTAGCCTTGTAGGTGATATCTTAATAATAGGGATGTCACCTGAGTATCGATATGTTTTAAAATACTTATAAGGTCGATTCCGCTAAACTACCGAATAATAAAAGCAGATACATTGATAAACAAGATTATAAAACAATTCAATACAAAAGAACCTAGGTATCTTATTCAAATGGTTTCTATTTCTATAACCCATCAAATAAAATATTGAACTTAACAGTACGCACTATGGGCTTTAAACATGAAATGAATTGCTTAGAGTTACTTGTTTAGTTAAATTATTTTTTCATTATGTTAGCTTATGTTATATTTATTAAAAGCCCGTCCAACAACTTTAATTAATTTAATTTCGCGATATTTAATGTTCACACTTCAAAAGGTATAGCAATGATTAAGTACCTACTATAATCAAAATATCGACATCTACACTTATCGATATCAGTGAAAGGACAGCTCTATTCCTACGCAGGTGCGCCTTCGGTCGTTGCGATCAATTAGTCGATAAGCGTAGTCTGCTTGCGGATCTACGGCCGTGAACCACAGTACATGGACACACAGTAGGTAATGCGTTTTAATCCGACCTCATGTTTTATGTTGATAACAGAATTTATATGTGCCAGATAGCAGACTAAGGAAATATTGTAGAGAAACGTTGAGTAGTGCAATTAATTTATTTTGATATTAGACCAAAAAGATGTTGTACACTTTTCAGTTCGTTGATGTGCTAGTTATAGTAGAAATATTATATTCAAGGTTTTGGGTTATTCGTTTATATTTATTAATGGCGTTTATTAGGAATTGTTAATGCTCTTTCTTATATATAATGAAGGATGACGATTAAACCAAATATTCATAATATTATTATTGCGGACTTTGTATTTGTAGCTTTAGATGCAGTTGTGGAAACCATAAAAATTGAACACATGAACTTTCACCAAGCGATAATGTTAACAACACCGCCTTTTTTTTGGCTTTCTTATCTAAAACACGAGGGATGATTTATTGCGGTTGATACTGCAATAAATACTTGCTTTGATTCATTACTGAATAAATTTATTGCACTCCTCAATATTAAGAGTTGTTATACAGAATATAATGGTATCAATCATGTACCCTATCGGGCACGGTGATGAAGAAAAGAGGAAGAAGGCAATCCGGAGCCGTCTAGTTTAAAAAATAAATTTAAAGCTTTGACTCATTAAAGTCTTTGAAGGATCTATTTAAGGAAATAAAATCATATATCATTTCCTTTACCTTCATTATTTTCGGACATCGATCGAACTTGTCCTGTTAAAACCTCAAACCATTGTGTACCTTTATCGTATTCTTAGTTGGTGGCTTTTGGCTTATTGTCTTAGCATTCGTGTAAGATGTGAGATTCATAATTCTCTGGTGATTTCGTGAGAGACTGTACTGCATGCCAGATTTGTATGTTTGATATGCATGCAAGATTAATTCAAGGAGTGCTGTGTAAAGATTTTCAAGAAAATGGGAGTGTTGGTTACGTAATTACGCCTGTTGTAAACTTGTTTCATACTGGCACGTTAAATCTTTACTTTGCAAACCTCCTTTTCTCATCTATGACTCGTCTTTCATTCTAACCAGCGGCAGCGCTAAACAACATCAGCTTTGTACACGAAGCGACTGCTTTTAAACTATCGTTATCCAATAAGCTTACCAACTAGGTATCAGTATATATTTATAATTTTATTTATGTAACCCATGTATATTTCCCCTTTAAGGTACCTCTGTATAAATGTATCAATAAAATGGTACATAAAATAAAATAAAAATGTAAAATAATGGACAATACCGTTGTGTATAATAAGGCTAAACTGGCTATACAAACACAAAAAAATAAAATTTAGACCCTCAAATTTATCTGTTTTGGAGTCTGTTAAAAAATAATGCTTGGAAAAATATGTCCAATTGTTACTTAACAATAATAAATACACGAGTGTGTAACAACAAATTCTCAACACAGGGTACGGTTTTCGTCAGCGCTTAGTCGTGGTAGACAGGGATTACGGAGCTCACCGCCAAGCTTACGATGAGACTAGAGATTGGGGAAAAATATCGATGAATAAGCATGGGAAATGGAACGGATGATCTTAGCTAAGCGGGGTTCGGCGTTTGGATATTTAATTTGAGAGCATTATTAGAAATGTATTGAGGAATTATGCCGACGGCTACTTTCTATGCATCTCTCGCCATCGGCGTGGAGTTCATCTACACACCTTAGCACTACTCTGGTCTCATTCTGTATTCCAAAGGAATTTCTTCCCCCTCAGGTTGTGATATCAGCTTCCCTTGGGAACCTGCATGGGGTTCTTCAAAAAAGGTGTGAAAAGATTTATAGAGGGTCGGCAACACGCGAGCGATGCCCCTGGTGTTGCAAGCGTCCATACGATACTGTAACCGCTTACCATCAGGTGGGTCGTAAGCTTATTTGCCACCTTAGTGGCGCAAAAAAGACGTCGAAAATGGTTCTTTCTTATCTTACTAAAGTATTTTGTAAGTGAGTCAGTCTTGCGGAATTAGGCTTGCTATTGATATCCTGATTTGCTGATACGGTGAGAACAACTGGGTGAACGTAAATTACAGGAACATTTGAAAACAATTGGAAAATTCAATCGTTTTGAAATGTCAAACGTCAAGATTATCAATTTCATGTTATTCTCAATAAATAATAGGAAAATATATTAATCAATTTAATGTTTGTTTTTTTTTGATATTTTAAGTAACTAGCTTTCCGCCTTCGGCATCGCCCGCGTGGTTTCTCGGCTTTTCTATACTAAAATATGTATGTATTATACATATAAACCTTCCTCTTGAATCACTCTATCTATTAAAAAAAACCGCATCAAAATCCGTTGCGTAGTTTCAAAGATTTAAGCATACAAAGGGACATAGGGACAGAGAAAGCGACTTTGTTTTATACTATGTTAAGATAATCAATTATTTTAGATACCTAGAAGTTAATGTGTTCTTTTACCTACACAGTTTATGCGTTTATGCTCCACTTTCCTGGAAAATTCTTCCTTCTAGAAAATTTTTGAATTTCTTAACATTTGTACGTGACTGTGAGAATAACATGGAATTGGTATAACTTACCTATTAGGCAAAACAACGAACCTAATGTAGGTTAATACAAACTGCTTAAAATATTTTAAGATTGTGAATAATGTTGAAACAGACTGTTTAACAGATTATTTTTATAGCATTATTATTTTAATCAATAGTACCTATATAAAACTCAACCCTTAAGTTTAAACTTAAACGAGACTTAGACCTTAGACTTAAACGTACCTAAACCATACCAGCGAACTGTTCTGCCTAACCATTCGGGGAACACAGGCGTGATTGTATATATTATAGATTGTGTTATTTAATCGGTGTACACACTTCTAAGTAAATAATGCTTATTTTAAATAACAAAATTTTGCAGGAACGTAATATACATTTAATGACAAATGATAATCTGCCTGCCTCGTTAGTCTAGTGGTCCCAATCGCGACTGCTACGCTTGAGGTCTTGGGTTCGATCCCCAGGTCGAGCAAAGTGTTATTTGGGTTTTTCTATGAAATTCTCAGTAGCAGCTCGGAGTCTGGATTTGTGCCCGGTGAATGGCAATAGGCTCGCCCCCTATTACATGGGACCTAAAAACATACTGGCGAACTGTGGGTGTACATTAAATACACCTCTGCCACCAGGCGTGATGGTATGTTATGTTATAATCTATTCTTCGAATATCAGTGTTAGTCCAGAACAAAATCGGTTGCAGAGCTCTGAGAGCAGTCGGTACATGTAAAATACTGATATTCAGCGGCAACTAGTTTGACTCGAAGCCGTTCCCAACTAATTAGGAAAAGGCTAAGAAGATGAGGGTGATGTATAAGAATCTCTCATGATAGAAGACCGGTGCCTATAGCAGGACAATATTGTAGGTCATATCAAGTGCAGTGATAGCCTAGTGATACGACCATTGGACTGCTAAGTCAAAGGTCTCGAGTTCGAATCCAAGGCACGCACCTCTGACTTTTCGAAGTCATGTGTGTATGAAAAATTAATTATCACGCGCTTAAACGGTGAAGGAAACCTGCTCACCTGAGAGATTTTCTTGACGGTGTGTGAAGTCTGCCAACCCGCAGTAGGCTAGCGTGGTGGACTATAGCCTAATCCCTCTCGTTCTGAGAGGAGACCCGTGCCCAGCAGCGGGACAATGTAATGGGTTGATGATGATGATTGTAGGTCATTCATGATGAATGACAACCTCCTTCAATTTTAAAGTCGCCAATTCAAATTAAAAAAAAAAGTTTTCGATTAAAAAAATAACGCCAATCCATTCTCAGAATAACGCCCCAACCTATACCATCTTCCACCGAACAAATTTGCCAAACTATCCTCGGATAAGCGCAGAATTCTAATCCTGTACCCATGTGTCTTCCGTAGCAAGTTAACATAGGCTGGGCGGCACTCCAGCGGTAGTAGACTTAGTAACTATTGAATTTAGTGCGCCATTCGCAATTGCTAGTCGAGATTTAAGGCGCATAGATTAGAGTAAGTCTTAGTTGTTAGTCGGTGCAGACATGGATTTCGTGATTAGCTAAGATTTCGTAAAAGACTCTTGTATGAAGATGGGTTCATTAACAATGTCAATAAAAAAATAACTTTTTTCATTACTCTAGTTGTCTTAAGCGCTTTAATTCCCAGGTGGAGCAAAATGTTATTGGGTGCTTCTATGAAATTCTCAGTAGCAGCCAGATTCGCCCCATATTAAATGGGACCTTAACGTACCAGCAAACTGGGGTGCACAATATAGTACACAACCTCTGCTTAACACTTCGGCAAATTCAGGCGTGATGGTATATTATATTCATATGTAAATTGAATTAATATTCCTTGTGAAAGCAATATCTGTAAGCGAGGACCAAATGTATTGACGCTATATTTTTAGGCTGTAAGAAGGGAATAACGCTGTTTAATCTATAGAGCGGCATCCTTTTCTATAAGCCTACAAATATAACGTTATTGTTAGACCTAAACCACTGCTTCAAATCTGTTAGATCTGAATATCGTTTTATCCTGTTTCCAAATCCCAAAAACATATTTTGCTATAAATTTCGAATCTACTTACGTAGTTTATCAATAATACTCCTCTGCATATATTTGAGATATAAACCTTTTAGAGGATCAAGCAGATTATCAGGAGGGCAGTTTCTCAACCCCTTTAAATATAACCCTGTAAAAACCCCAGCGAACCCTGTTGCTGATGACAAACTTTGTCCTGTATCGAACTTCAGACAAGGATTACGACATCGGTACAACGTAGAAGAGTAAGCGAGATGAAAAATATTTATTTAAAATTATAATGTGCAGAGGGACAAAATTATTCTGATTTTCGAATTGTATACTAATAATTAGCGAGATCAGAATTGCTCGGGCATACTTATACAGTTATTTATTTCTTACTAGAGTAAAATAGACTGCCTCGTTGGTCTAGTGGTCCCAATCGCGACGGGTTCGATCCCCAGGTCGAGCAAAGTGTTATTGAGTTTTTCTATGAAATTTTCCGTAGCAGCTCGGAGTCTGGATTTGTGCCCGGTGAATGGCAATAGGCTTGCCCCCTATTACATGGGACCCAAACATACCGGCGAACTGTGGGTGTACTTTAAGTACACCTCTGCCTAACCCTTCAGGGAATACAGGCGTGATGGTATGTTATGTGTTATGTTAGAGTAAAATTTGTTTAATTAATAGATAGATACAGTACAAGGTAACATTTTATAACAGTCGGAAGCCACAAGTACTAATATCTTCTCTGTCTGTTTACGTCATAAAATATTGGTGTTATTATATGGTTTTGCATGAGTACATTAATTTTTATTATAAGTGAAAAAAAAAACAGGAATCAATTAATGTTGAAATACGTTCCAAACATAATCGCTGCCGCTTGTAAATTGTATCTGCAACCCAACCAATAACGTTTGAGCGAAAGATTAAGAAGTCACCCGAGGAACATGTTTCCTTACTTTGTTGGTCGCGCTAAGTCAGGGTTGACGCGGTAGGCTTACAGCTTTATATTGCAACTTTCACTATTTTTCGTTTTATTACAAAGTGCTAGCCGAGTTTGTTGTACAGTTGCTGTTGATTGGAAAAGAAATATGCCGCAATAGTTTTGTGTGAGTAAATTCGTAGTTTAAGAAGTTATTTTAGTTTAAATGCCAATTAAGTAATGTTGGATTTTTTATGTTTTAGGAGCCCGTAAGATTTCTTTATCAATGGTAATAAAAAAAAGTATACACATAACCTTAGAGAAGAAAAGTACTTTCCATTTCCTCTAGTTGAGTAATCTCTCCTAGATCTAAAATTCTAGATCCAAAAGAATATCTCGAAATAATACTATTCCCCCATTTACCGCGACAAAACGTATCTCCTAAATGTCACACCATTTATTTACGAAATAAATAAAATCACCTCACGTACGCGTCAACCCTGCGCTACGCATACATGCGCGGTAAGAGCGATGATCAATCACAGGCGTCGTTTTACGCGCGCACGGATGCACACATACGCAATCCAACGCTAATACAACATTAGTGTGCGTAATAAAAGAATAAGGGTTGCCCTAATATATGGAATGAGTTTTTCTTGTAGTAACTAGGATCTATTTTCTGGAATTTCATTGTGGTTATGATGGAACGTGATTTTTCTTTTGAGACGTACGTTTCGGTGCTTTTATAGGGTAAGTGTGCCGTTTTAAGCCTATTTGTGTATGCGACAATAGCTCTTAGGCACACTTAGTATTTCTTGAACTGAACAAGACATGCCTTTTAGCACATTTTAATATCTTTGCATTCCCAAGATTAATAAGACCATTTTTCTTCAGAGTTGAATTAGCTTCGTAATATCGTTGGAAGTGGTGCAAAGACTAATGATAATGTCCTTGGATGAAGCTAGAAGCACCATATCAAACTAATTTAGCTCTTAACACATTAGACATTAGAGTTACCTAGAACTGAAGATAGCACACTATTCTTAAAAGCATTATTAAGTTCGTACGGAGATTCAACGAATAAATTCCGGCAACTTTAGCTTATTTTACTTGATTGTGCCTTTTTATATTAGTAATTTCACTAAGAGGTAAGTAGGTACGTCTTTTGATCATGTGCCTATTATTAATGGTCACTTACTTAAACGGTTGTAGGAAATATCATGAAGTAACCTGGTTAAGATGATTATTTCTTCGACAACGTGTGACGTGAGAGAGGCCACCATGGTGGACTTATTATTATAGCTTTAAAAGAAGCTTATAATGAACTCACTCTTGAATATAATTGAATTATTACTCCTGTGAAAGTGTTATTTATAAAAGCATTAATTAATAATAGGACGACCCATTAAAACAGAACTTGCAAGTCTATCAAATAAAAAACTATTTAAAAAAAACTAGCTCTAAATTTAATTTCCTAACCGAGGTGTTAGAAGTGAAAAATCTAGAGCAACGTCACCTCAAATTAAATTTAGCAGTGCTAGGCTAAAAGTTGAGACCTCAACTAAATAAACTCTCAATTTGCTTTAAATTGAACTTGTCTACTGGTCGTCCCCTTTGGCAGCTCTGTGGGGTGGGGCGACACTGCAAGCGGGGAACAGGCAAAGTTTATTGTAGTTCTTTAATTCATATTTCCAATTATAAATGCATGGTTTTATAATAATATGATGAGTTTGTGGGTATAAATGTTTTACATGACATGAGGGTGAAACACTATGAGTGACATTTTCAAACAACTTCAACACTTTCATAGGAATAATAATAATATTAAGTTTAATTGAATTATTTCTAATAACTGCCTTATTAGCATAAGGGTCGTAAGCACTGCTCGCGCGCAATGTAGAAGACTTACTCTTAGTGCTTTTTCTTAACTGCTTATTTGATAAGCACAAAAGAAATAAAACTTTATGTTTACTATTGGTTTATTTATCCCATTATTTTAGTTTAAAACATCGCTCAAAATTACCCGCTCATCGCTTTCACTGTTACCTGACAAGCTCTCTTATAAAATTACCAGCAAACGTCGCCTTGCAATTTATATCTTCATGCAGTAGCAGCGAATGCATTAAACATTATTTGGGGGAGGAATAGACTGAAATATGGCGCACGGGACTAGGGTAGTAAGCAGAGAAGGTAATTGAGTGGTTTTCAAAATTGTATTTTTAAGATGGATTGATCCGATTTGTTATAATAAAATGAGTAACTATACAAAAAACTACTCTTCACTGCTCTATAAGTTTGTGGCTTCTGAACTTTGAAGTTCTGGGTTCGAATCCAAAGTCAAGCAAACTATTGTTTCGCAATTAGGATCCTCAGTAGCATCTCGGAGTAAGGATATAAGCTCGCCCTCAAATGTGGGATGTCCAGTCAAATAATGTAAAGACTGCATTTCGAATGCTAGGATGTGCATGGACATAAAATGAGGGTTGTACCAGCAGATTGAGTAGCTGATTGGTAAGAAATTAACCATCCCAATAAAGACCGTGGAAAGCGCAAGTTAATTTGGTTTTGTTGCTGCGTATCTCATATCTAAGATGAATCTAAGATGAAGCTGACGCTCAAAGTAAACGTTAAAGAGAATGAACTTAAGCAGTGAATAGAAAATTCCCTTCGTTAATCAAGCAAGACCTTAAACCACATTACTCAAGGGCGCCATAATATTATAATTAGGTGCCCACAACAAGAGGAGGATCGTGGCCTATCTCCCATCTCCGTCCTCGAGGTAACCTCTGCAAATATTATACTTATTTATTTTAGTTACAAACCTGCCTTTAAAAATACGATGTACTTAAAAATTTGCGGTTGCGAAATAAAGTTCGTCTAAAGTGGCAGGTGAGAATATAAAACTGCTAAAATTGTTTAAAAAAAACTTTTTTTACACTTATTAAAGAAAAAAATACTTTTTTCACAATCACGTCTTTTTTCGAACAGCATAGTAGATTTTCACAAAGAAATGAATTTTCTAATTAAAGAAAATTTCTAGTGAAAGAAAAATTCGATCTCAGGCAGGGTTTGAACCTGCGTCTGTCTGGTTAAGTACACCAAACGCTTTGCCAACTAAGCTACCGAGACCACTGCCTGTGATGTCGAATTTCTCTTCCACCTTCTACGTCTTGAGGCGACGTCGGCACCATCTATTGAAGACATGTTCAAACCCTGCCTGAGATCGAATTTTTCTTTCACTAGAAATTTTCTTTAATTAGAAAATTCATTTCTTTGTGAAAATTTCGCAATATTTAATGCTAAAAAATAATAAAAAATAAGCATAATACGGTAAGGCAACATCGTTCGACATTGAACTACCTGTAAAGGCAGTCGTGTTGGTTGAAAGACATAGTAATGTCTTCAATAGATGGTGCCGACGTCGCCTCAAGACGTAGAAGGTGGAAGAGAAATTCGACATCACAGGCAGTGGTCTCGGTAGCTTAGTTGGCAAAGCGTTTGGTGTACTTAACCAGAGAGACGCAGGTTCAAACCCTGCCTGAGATCGAATTTTTCTTTCACTAGAAATTTTCTTTAATTAGAAAATTCATTTCTTTGTGAAAATTTCGCAATATTTAATGCTAAAAACTAATAAAAAATAAGCATAATACGGTAAGGCAACATCGTTCGACATTGAACTACCTGTAAAGGCAGTCGTGTTGGTTGAAAGACATAGTAATGTCTTCAATAGATGGTGCCGACGTCGCCTCAAGACGTAGAAGGTGGAAGAGAAATTCGACATCACAGGCAGTGGTCTCGGTAGCTTAGTTGGCAAAGCGTTTGGTGTACTTAACCAGAGAGACGCAGGTTCAAACCCTGCCTGAGATCGAATTTTTCTTTCACTAGAAATTTTCTTTAATTAGAAAATTCATTTCTTTGTGAAAATTTCGCAATATTTAATGCTAAAAAATAATAAAAAATAAGCATAATACGGTAAGGCAACATCGTTCGACATTGAACTACCTGTAAAGGTAGTCGTGTTGGTTGAAAGACATAGTAATGTCTTCAATAGATGGTGCCGACGTCGCCTCAAGACGTAGAAGGTGGAAGAGAAATTCGACATCACAGGCAGTGGTCTCGGTAGCTTAGTTGGCAAAGCGTTTGGTGTACTTAACCAGAGAGACGCAGGTTCAAACCCTGCCTGAGATCGAATTTTTCTTTCACTAGAAATTTTCTTTAATTAGAAAATTCATTTCTTTGTGAAAATTTCGCAATATTTAATGCTAAAAAATAATAAAAAATAAGCAGCATAGTAGATTTTTCAAGGGTCGTTTCTATAGGTGTTTTAAAAAAAGGATATTATTTAACTCAAGTGATTTGTAGCATTTTTATTGTTTATATAATTCTTTATACGCGAAGACGGGGGATATGCCCTAGGATTCAATCCAATTAACTATAAATGCAAAAGTGTTTTGTTTACCTGTTGACTTTTTGACGCTAACGCCTAAATGGCTGAACTGATTTTGATAAAATTTGGAAAGGAGGTAGATTGCATTATGAGGAAGGACAAAGGCTACTTACCGTCTCAAAAAGTCGTCGGGGATACAAGTGAATCCGCAGAAAACAACCAGTAGGTACACACATATAAAAATTCAAAAAGCTTAGTGTCACATTATTGAAGGTTACAAGCTGAAACGCGGCTATTTTATAGTATAACGTCTTAAGGAATGTCTCTCGGTCGTAACTCAGCAGTGGTGGGGGTAGGCAGGGTTATTGCGTTCCCCACTTTATTGCCCCTGTCCGCTGCCATTTACTAAATGTCTGTTGGTGATAATTTTTGTACTATAGAAATTACTAGGTACCTACTGTTAAAAAATAATAGATCTACGTCACAAAGCTGACGTAAGTTGAGAAGAAGAAGTCTATGGAGGAGGCCTTCATTCAGCAGTGGACTTCATTTGGCTGATATGATGATTATGACGATGATCACGCCAATATTCTCCATATTGTTAGTTAGAGGTGTATCTGCTATATAAATTGCCTATAACTCTACATGTGAAATCTTGGAAATAAAGTATATCGAATAAAACAAACAAACACAAAAATAGAGAAGAATTGGAACCTCCTCCTTTTTTATTTAGTTTATTCCTGCCTCACTCTAAAACAAACAAGAAATAATAATAAAATTAAAGGGTACTCCTGTCCCGCTCTCGATCCCGTGAAACAGGTATAATCCCGCAGTGAACAGGTTAATCCCGTTGTCCGGGAAATATCCGGACAACTATTTTGTAACCCCTGTCCATTGTGGGATGTTCACTTTATCCGTCTGTGACCGGTAATGTTTACGGATCATCGCGTAGCGGGTTAAAATAAGTTTCATTGTAAATGTTTTTGGCAAAACAGTTTATTATTATGTGCAAAGGAAAATGTAGTGTTAATAATACGCATACTTGGGCTTTAGTTGTTTAAGTCTTGCTGTGTTTACGTAGATAATTTTAGATCATGTGTATGATGGATGAGGAAGGTGGATTTCTACATAATACATACATACTTTATGCAACAATACATACTACGTTTGGTAGATTGGAAAAAAGTATGTAGGTACAAAAAGAAGTAAGAGAAAATAAAAAGGCTAATATAGATTAATGTTTAATACTTAAATTAAGTATCATAGAAATGTTTGTAAAAAGATGTGTTGTATTTGTTGCAAACTTTATGTTAATTTGACAATAAGGGCATTTAACAGTGGTAACGTTTTAAAAATTTGTCATACCAAGACAAAAAAAATGAAAATTTTGAGAATTTCTGAATTGGTGATACAAATAAAAATTGTAGACGTTACAATAACTACTTACAACTTAATTTTATTAAAAAGTTACTTTATTCAATACATTTATATTTACAAATATGCCTCGCACACAAACGCCATTAATTTAATAATACGACACAAAGCAAATCCACTTTTAATCCATAATCGGTTATTTTTATTCAATAGCTAAACACGGGACGCTAGTGATGTGCTGACGTGTGCGGGATTATACGGTATTTGTAGTTTTAATACGTTGGCAAGTTAATAGCTTTACAGCGGTCTACGGCTATTATATTAGTATTTTGCTACTTCAATTAGGTTTGTTAATTAATGAATTAATTTATCTACAATTCTACAAAACCGAACAATAATGAAGGTTATAAATCATGTTTTTTTGTAGGTTTACATTATCATTGACCTCCTCATGCATGATCGTCGGTTAAGCGTGCTTTGTGCACCTATATGTCTGCCTAACCCTTTAGAAACAGGCGTTATATAGGGAATATGTTATATAAGTATTGTTATTACTAGAGTACCACTACATGAAATTGTTGACCGTACCAACATTTTTACCTTCCAATAAAAGATCTATCGAAATAAAAACGTCCATCTTGATTTTTCATGCCCAAATAAATATTTCGCAATATCAAGTGGCCTTATTTACAAAATGGCGGGCTGCATACGTTTGAGCAGTCAAAAGAGCGACAAAGGTTTACAACATGTTCCGTTCCCGTAGACGGGTATTGTCCCGGTTTGTGATTTGTGCTGTCACCTGTTCCCGGGATTTGGAGTCCGGGATAAAAGAATTAAGTGGCTACGTCTTTCTGTCTGTCAAGTTATGTATGTGATATACATTTACAAAGCTAAGTTCGATGAATAAGTCAGCCAAATATTTTCGCTTCGATGTTGCTTGGAACTTGAGATGTATGCTGGAATAATGGTATTAGGTTTGCTACTGTTATAAATGACCAAAAGCAGACCAATAAACATACGTAAAATACGTCAAAGGTCCAATAGCACCAGTAGTAAGTTTTTCTACGTTCAGTAATATTATGTTCTTAGGAACCTCTGGGCTAGACGACAGTATATATTGGCTTCTATAATAAAAAAATATATAGTTCCAACAACCCTGAGGTCTTAGTAACCCTGCCAAGCCTACCCATCAAAAACAATTTGCCGAGCCGCAGATACTGTGCAATTTTTAGATTCAGAGGTTTTTTATCAATGTTTTTGTATTTTAGGCATTTTCGATGAAAATATTATAAAATTATTTAGTTGAAGACGAAAATTCGAATATTTCCATCACTTAAACTTATAAAAAATTAATCCTGCCTGCAGTCGAATTTTCAATCGAATCACTTAAATAACTTTATAAGGTAGGTATTCTATCGTTTTGTATATTTAATAGCGACAAAGATACTGTTTCTATTTCCCCGAATCCAACCTGGTATCGCAAATACCCGCATAATGGTGAACCGCATGGTTACACATTGGATATCATTATCAGTTTTCAAATTATATGGGAAGTTGCCTGCTTCGGTACTACTACTTAACATAACATACCATCAATATGGGGCGAGCCTAATGCCATTAACCGGGCACAAATCCAGACTTCGGGCTGCTACAGAGAATTTCATAGAAAACCTCAATAACACTTTGTTCGACCTGAGAATCGTACCCTCAATAAATCAATCATCATTAAACCTCAATAAATACCATTTTCAAAGTGTAAATAAGTCTTTAAAAACACTTTAAAGTCAATATTTTAGATTTTCAAAACTAGACGGCGCCGGTAAATTACGTTAGATAGTAAAAAAGAACGAAAACTTTACTTGAATTTACAAAAAGCCCTCATATAGCCCCAATTTAACCACAAATCAGAACACGTAATGAAAAGTAAATTTGTTCGTATTTAGGCAATTTATTAAGTGGAAAGAGCCGACAAATATTTGTTCATAAAGTTAGCGCAAGCAGGGTTGTAAGCGTGTAAACACGCAAACACACATTCACAGCCGTTTATTATAAATGGAGGATTAGTTGGGACCTGGGCTGTGGTCTAAGGGACTGGAAACTAGCGGGTTTTTAGTTTTTGAATTCTAGTGGTCCTAAGCGCGACTGATACGCTAGAGGTCTTTAATTTCTGGGTTGAGCAGTGTTATTGGGTTTTTCTATGTAACTCTCAGTATTTCGATTTGTGCCCGGATAGTGGCAGTGGTAGCTTCAGGCAAAGTGACGTACTGATAATATTAACTAACTTACATTATCACACCTCTGCATAACTTTTCAGGGGAATATAGGCGTAATGGTATGTTATGTTGATTTTGTGACGTTTGCTCTTAGTTCAAATAAATATAAGACGGTAAGGATGAACTGATAGAGGTGGCTGTGTCTAGTTTGATTCAAATATGGAAAATGAGATGTTGAAGATAGAGAGTTGGGAACACTGGGAGGGGCTTAAGTCCAGCTGTGGTCCACGATAGGTCAATCTAGTCTGGACTCAGCCTTCAATCACGCAATGCAATAAAATAGAAAATACTAATGCTAAATTGGCTTCATACTTAAGCTGGAGTTCATTAATTAATTTTCAGTGAGGTAGTCCTTTTTAATAACCGCTATCGCTACCGCTCGTCGCTTGCAGCGCTCGACACCTTAACCTCAGCGGTGTAAACGCTTTCGGTAATGAATTTAATTAAATCGAGTGGTGTGCGCCGGATTTATCGGGCCCAATGTGTTTGCTGAACAAACAAGCTGCTCGCGCGGTTGTTCGGATTACCAGTGTTAATGTCAGATTATTAACACTGATTTTGGGCTGTATTAAAAGTAACGAGACATAAAAAAACGTAGTCTATAGTGGGGTAGCAGTTGTACGGAGAACGAACAGAAAAAACAGTCATTTTTGACACCAGTTCAGCTGCTGTAGCGCAAAGTAGTTTGTTACTCACAATATATAGAAGGCAGAAATAAAACAGCAGTTAATTACCTGTAACAAAAAGTTTTTTTTTTTTATAATTACACCAAAATGAAAATGTTTTGTCAAACCAACTATCTTATAAAGAAAATGTATCATTGAAATAATTATTTTAGGGATGGTCTAACAGAGATGTATCAAAAATAGGGATATCATAATTAAATTTTAAGTTGGATTTTCTACTAATGATAAGATAACCGTAGAGACGGACATAGGCTAACTATTATCTCAAATATATATTTGGAACGCGAGTGAAACCGGGGCAATTGCTAGTATGCTATAAAACATGTGTTATTGGTATTTTTTTTAATTTAGAAATCAATCAGCTAAATGATTCATGTTACTGTCCCTATAACATAGACAGGCCAGATAAATAGGATATATTTCAGCCTAGGAAATACCGTAGTTGTATCTAGACTGCTACGCCGCTCGCCTGTCTATCGCGTGTCCAGTTAGCCTGAAGTACCAAACAACTGCACTTTCAAGTTTTATTTTTAGTTTAAACTGGCGACCCGCCCTGGTTTCGCACGGATCTACACAATTATCGTCAGATTTTCAATCAAGTTACACAAAACCACCACATGACCACACCACCAACCACAAATTAAACACCTTAATCTGTCGTATGAATCACTCTGTCTATTGAATAAAACCGCATGAAAATCCATTTAGTATGTTTTGAGTTTATCGTTAACAGTCGGACAGACGCGAAGTGATACTCAACTTTTGGAAAAATACCAACTGTTCTTAGATTTTTTTTTGTACTTATTTGAAGGCAAAACATATAAACGTATATTTGAAATGCTTCTTCCTGAGCGTCAAACTTACCAATAAAAAGACCATTTACCAATCGTGTTTATACAGTTGGGAATGCCAGAAAATTAGAGCGGGTCTATTCTATCCCTTTTAATATGGCTAAGGCCTGGAATGAAGTAGGATTTGTGTAATAAGATCCAACACGCAAGTCTTAAAGCGCCGTTTAATGAATCCGACAAATAAGAAGAAATAGCTCGATCATTGAACGATTCAATACAATTTAAAGTGCCATGGAATTTACAAATGAAATAAAACTACCATCTTGTTGGTCTTCACCACTTCTTCCATGAAACAGTCTCATTGCGAAGTTCGGATCTGTGTTTAATTGCAATAGACTCACTACCTATTACATGGATGGAGATTATCAGTACACTTGTGGAAAACTCTTCAAGGACAAGCGTGGTGGTATGTTTAGGTCCATCGTGTCTTGTTTTGCTTCTCGCGACCACACAGCTTAACAAAGGTATCCTAAGATCAATGAAGGATTTATAAGTCGATCACCTTCATAAAAAGCAGCCGCAAAGCGCTGCCCGGAACCGCAGGCAGGGGTAGCCCACCAAGAAATTTATGTAGGTAAATGAAAAATAATAATGTCCCGCAATATTGGGAAGCTCCCGAGATCCCTGAGAGTTTTGTTTACAATGTAGAAGTTTATTAAACCTTGAAATAACTTCAAAGATCCAAGTTAGTGATTAAGTTGGGTTAGTAGCTGAAATGTGTATGTTAAGTTCAGGCAAAGCATTCGTTAGAACTAAGGAACTGATTAAAGCATCATGTAGAAAACACAACAAAATAATTATGTAACATGATATATGACGTCACAAATGTGTATTTAATATTGTAACGTTTTCTTCCATATTTCCTTATTAATACACATCTTGCATGACATACCCTTAAATTATTAATTAAGGGCAAGCACAAGGAATAATATCATGGGAAAATAATCACAAGATTTTCCTTTCACTTCTAAACATAACACAATAAAGTGGTGCAATTACAAAAATTAACACTTACTCAGGAATCGCGCAATCTCGCAAATGGTATCGCGGAAACTGTTTATTGGATCCCCCCGGGATCCCGGGGGATGTGTCCGGGATTGTTAATCACGGCGGGATTACAAGATCCGTTGCGGTCATCCGTCGGAAAGTTTTCGATTATAGTGTTGCTTTTTGTGGCGTATTTTTGATTTGTCTTGTGATTTTTAGATAATTATGTTGGTAGCGTTTCAGTTGCTTGTTCAAAAGTTATATAGGAAAACAAAATTGACGATGGGAAATCGAATATTTAACACAATATTGAATAAAAATATCAAGTAAAATTGTTTATCAAATGGTGCGCCCATTTGATTAATAATTTTACTATTTGTATATATCTACTATGTGTATTGTAGTTCTGGAGATTACTATCCACATTGTAACCTAACAAAATTTGATTAGTGCAAAAATCACGGATTTTGAAGGTTTTTTGACTGCCTCATTAGTCTAGTGGTCGTAAGCGCGACTGCTACGCTAGAGGTCCTGGGTTCGATCCCCAGGTCGAGCAAAGTGTTATTGGGTTTTTCTATGAAATTCCCAGTAGCAGCTCGGAGTCTGGATTTGTGCCCGGTTAATGGCAATAGGCTCGTCCCCCTATTACATGGGACCTAAACATACCGGCGAAATGTGGGTGTACATTAGTACACCTCTGCCTAACCCTTCGGGGAATACAGGCGTGATGGTATGTTATGTTATGTTTAAAGGTTTTTACAAAATATAGTGTCTAAAACCAAATTATAACCGAAGGAAGGAAACCATAAACACAAAACAACTCGATACACTTAGCCAACCGAACTGAGAAAAAAAGTCAAAATCAATAAATAAATAAGGGTGAGGGTACCCCGAAAATGCGAAGAGAAACATCTTGCTTCCAAAGGATTTTCAACTCTATACTGTAAATTTTTGAAACGAAATTTAAATGGAGGTGCATAGGGATGGGTTTGAATTTTTATGCAGATTTCATATTCAATCTGTGATAGTAGAATTTATTGTTGTTTTGATGGGAAGTCGCGGTATGTTTTTTTTTACCTGTTTTTATGTATTAGTAAGTAAGTAATGTAGCCGTATATATGTTTGTTTTTATGTTCATGATACCTGTACCGCTAACGTAAGAGGAGTTCAAGTGTAAATCTGAACTGGAAATAGGAACTAGAAACAACGTGAAAACGGTCTTAAAAAATGTTCTTTCATGTTCAATTCAAGAAAAAAGAAGAAGAATAGAGAGTGTCGCCTTTTTCGTCAACCAGTTTTCAATATACACGTCTGGCTTGCAAAACTAAGTATCACATTTTTCAAATTACAATAACTTTTTAAGTATGGTAATCATTAAAATGTTAAGGTTTAAAATCATTTGGAGAACAGTTTTGTATAACCTGATGTGCTGGCGACTGTACATAAAATGAACTTTCAAAATAAAAGTTTACTATAGTTTCAAAGAAAGCTGATAAAATTTGCTATAAAACGATTTTCATTTTAAATCTATAACTTCTATAGTTTACAAAATGGACATTTTAAAAGTGCAGTTAGTAGGTAGGTACTTAGTTTTGCAGGCTAGTGTATTTAGAGAGTAAGAATAGGTTGATGAAAAGAATATGTTTATTATTAGATACAATTGTTACATTGGACCCGGTTTATGCCAATTCTCTCGTCTCCTATTACATGGGACTTAACATAACATATCGGCGAACGAAATGTGGGTGTAAATTAGTACACCTCTACTGAACTCTTCGGGGCTACCAGCGTGATGGTATGTTTATATTCGTAATTAGGTAAACAAAAAAAGGAATGTAGAACGACCATATTAATATCATAAATTTACCAAAGGTTTACCAAAATAAACGTTAACGCCGGATATATCAAAACAGTTTTTTCAAAAGAAAAAACAGTTTCTGATAAATTCAGACGTTAGTTTATTTTATCATAACGCTTTATATATTAAAGATAAATCTTAGAATTAAAAAATAATACCAGTAACGGCTACACAGAATTTGGAACAATGTGTTAATAAAAACTATTGATAATATCCCAGACACGGACCATCCAGAAGCATAGTAATTATGATATTTGATATATACTCATTTATTTATCTAGTAATCATAACATGCAGTGATAGCGTACTGATATGACCATTGGGCTGTCAATTAACTTGGGTCTCGAGTTCAAATCCAAGGCACGCAGCTCTTGACATTTCGAAGTCGTGTGCGTATAATAATCGAAAACATCGTGAAGAAACCTTCATCCCTGACAGATTTTTTGACAGCGTGTGAAGTTTGCTAACCTGCAATACGCTATCGTGGTGGACTATAGCCTTATCCCTCCCATTCTGAGAGGAGACCCGTGCCCAGCATTGGGACAGTAGATAGGTTGATGATGATGATGACTCATAACACTCATAACCCGCAATTCACTAGTAAATTTAAGTCATAATGGAACGGACCTATTGCGTGTATGACTTCTAGGCAATTGAGCAATTTATCTGGAAGAATAGAAAAGTACTTAATTCGGACACTTAACTGAATATTCTAATTTTAAATTGTTGTGAATGCGAAACCTTGGAATTTTATAATCGTAAAGGGTAGATTTTTTTATAATAACAGAAATTATTTCAATTGGTAGCAATATAAAATTAACTTCACTGATGCGAAACTTTTTTGAGTTCTCTCAAAATGAATCCATCAATAGAATAACTTTACTGCGATAATCCATTTAAGTCTTTTTAGGCATACGAGCTTAAAGCCCGTTCACATTTGTGTCAATTCTTTCCCTAAGAGTTACATAATTATAACATACGACTTAACAATATTAACCTACGTCTTTACCTAGTAACGTTTTATACCTTGCACCAATTGTAATCAATGATAATGTACCTACCAAATATAAGACCAAGCTGTGTATTAGGGAAGTCACTGTTTCTGTAGAGCTTCTGTGTATTGTAACATATTTGGTTGCTAATAGACGTTATTTTATTTTTTATTTTATATTAATTAAAACATGTATACCTAGAACTGTAGACTACCTTATTAGTCTAGTGGGTACGATTCCCAGGTCAAGAAAAGTGTTATCGGGTTTTTTTATCAGTCTCCGTAGCAGGTAAGAGTTTGAATTTGTGAAAACTGTAAATTGCAGTTATGATCTAAGTTTATATGCTTTTAAAACTAGCTCCTGCCTCATTAGTCTATTGGTTCTAAGCGCGATTGCTACACTTGAGGTCCTGGGTTCGATCCCCAGGTCGAGCAAAGTGTTATAGTGTCTTTCTATAAAATTCTCAGTAGCAGTTCGGAGTCTGGATTTATGCCAGATTAATGGCAATAAGCTCGCCCCTATTACATGGGACCTAAACACAAAGCGATAAATGTGGGTGTACATTAAAACACCTCTGCCTTACCTTTCGGGGAATACAGGCGTGATAGTATGTATGTATGTAACTAGCTCCGAAGTGATATTGACTGCTGGACAACGTGATCCATCCATTACCCAGTAACGTAACTCCATGAGAAGGCTAAGAAATTCAACCAGGATGTAGTTCTAGTTACCAAATATGGTGGGTGCGTGCGCGCATGGACAGTGGCCACTTATCCCACATGTGCTGCCCCAGTATGGGCAAGGTATTCATGTCAGCTGATGAACCCATTGATTTGTCCGTTAGGTGAATTTTATGGCATTAATTTCGAAGGTTTTCCTTCATGATTATGAAGTTACATACCATCACGCCTATGTTCCCGAAAGGTTAGGCAGAAGTATACCTACTAATGTAGGTAAAGAAAAAATAATGAAAATAAATTTATTCACATAGACACCACAAGTACACCCATATTTCGGCGGGATTTTTAGGTCCCATGTATGGGTGGCGATCCTATTGCCATTAACCAGTCAAATTCGAATTTAGAAATATCATCACGCCTGTATTCCCCGAAGGGTTAGGCAGAGATGTACTAATGTACACCCACATTTTGTCGATATTTTTAGGTCCCATGTCATAGGGGGCGATTCTATTGCCATTTACTGGGCACAAATCCAGACTCCGAGCTGCTACTGAGATTTTCATAGAAAAACTCAATAACACGAATTTAGAACTTCTTAGAAAAACCCAATACTGAACACAATTGAATCCAGGACCAAATAAGTCATTGCCTCAGTATGCCCACGCATATTAAATGTATGTAATATGGTCATAATAATTAATAACGGAACACAATAATAAGCCAAGATGGATACGGTGATACATTTGATTGACAGTTACATTAATCTGTTCAACTATTCAAATATACCGCTCGACAGATGCGTGCCAATTTCTAATTTAGCGGAACATACAACATACAAGTTCACGTCTCTAGTTTATCTTTGAATTAAATTATGTTTAGTTTTGATACATTTGTTAACCGCCAGTTCTGGCTATTATAATAACTAAGGACTGCCTCATTAGTTAGTCTAGTGGTCCCAAACGCGACTGCTACGCTTGACGTCCTGGATTCGATCCCGAAGTTGAGCAAAGTGTTATTGGGTATTCCTATGAAGTTCCCAGTAGCAGCTCGGAGTATGGATTTGTGTCCGGTGAATGGCAATAGGCTCGCCCTCTATTACATAGGACCTAAACATACCGGAAATGTGGGTGATCATTATTAAACCTACGCCTACCCCTTCCGGGAATACAGGCAGGAATAATACAAATAGAGACTGCCCTGCCTATCCACATACTAAAACAGTAGCGCTATATTGGGGCATGGTAAACATATGAGCATTAATCAAGTTAACTTCAATAACCTTCGTGAAGTATTCATAAGCTGAGTCCACGAGACAAGACTTGTCATTCATCTGGGGACAATGATGAATAAGATCAACTTGCGAAAAATCACACAGAAGGTTCAGTAGAATATATAATTTATAAACAAACTGCTGATCAAATAATAGTGTTATAAAATAACATACCATCACGCCTGTATTCCCCGAAGGGTTAAGCTGAGGTGTACTAATGTACACTCACACTTCGCCGGTATGTTTAGGTCCCATGTAATAGGGGGCGAGCCAGTTGCCGTTCAAACCCTGCCTGAGGCTGAATTTTTCTTTCACTAGAAAATTCATATCTTTGTGAACATTTCAGATTATTTAATGCTAAAAAATAAGCAAAAATATATTTTATGTGTTCTTGAATAAGCTTAAAATTGTGTAACAACAAATCACATTTGTGGATTTGAATATGGTACGTCATTTTAAATGGACCTTCTGTTTCTGCATCAGTGTTGTCCAAACCCTAAAATGATAGATAACGCCCACGGTAAGTTAACTGATAGGGCCGACCTCAAGCTTGAGACAAGCGTCAGGTTGCGCAATATGATGGACGAATATGGGTTAATGATGTGTGTCCGCCGTGACTCAGGGCTGTGTTGTTACAGGGTCGTCTATCCGATCTTGTAGATTTATGGCAACTTAGAAGAGAAAGGTACCAGGATCTAATGGTAATTTTGAGTCTAAGTATCACAAGTTTTAATTAGAATTCCGCACCTGCTCGGCATGTGTTTCGAAAGCAAGATATATTTCGTTTATTTCTTCACTAGATTCCCGCCCACGGCTTCGCCCGCGTAGTTTCTCGGCTTTTCTATACTAAAATATGTATGTATTATACATATAAACCTTCCTCTTGAATCACTCTATCTATTGAAAAAACCGCATCAAAATCCGTTGCGTAGTTTCAAAGATTTAAGCATACAAAGGGACATAGGGACAGAGAAAGCGACTTTGTTTTATACTATGTAGTGATGTAGGTATCCTGTAGATTTTCACGTTTGAATTAGATTTATATTCTACAAATCTTCATCAGTGGAGGGAAAATTATAAAAACTTTGATGAAAATTTCATAAAAACATATGTTTATAGTAAAGTGGGCTTGCTGTATATCAGAAATACTTTAAAAATGAAAACTACAGTAACAAAATGAGCAACTATTTAAAATAATGCGGTTTCGGAGCATTTTTTATTTCTGTAAATCATCATCATCAACCCATTACATTGTCCCACTGCTGGGCACGGGTCTCCTCTCAGAGCGAGAGGGAATAGACTATTACTGTAAATAAATAATTTTAAATCAATTTTACAACTCAATACCTATTAAAGTTTTTATAACTAAATAATATCAACATTTCCAAGTCCAGCAAATAGTACTTAGTGTTTTAGATTTATGTAAATTATTCAATATATGTATGTCTAAATCTTAAGAAAGAGCCATAACAGCTTTGAGTTGACGGCACGCATACATCAGCCATCGTGGAGGTAACCCATTATTTAGGATTGTTCAAAGTTTCAACCCAAGAGCCAATTATCAAGCTTAAACACACAATACGCCAATGTTCGATATCGATCGGATCCAAAAATATCCCGACACTGGTTCATCGATCGCTCCGCAAATAGCCGTAACTGGATCGTATCGCATTACCCGGGAACCGAACCGCACACCACAGCGGATCGAGTGCTCTTCCGTTGTGAAGTCGGCTGTGAAACGCGGTGACATTAGTGTTAGATTTGTAAGGTATCCGACAGTCACGATTATCTGTTATCTAGAATGAATAACGCTAGATTCAAATGATTGGTGTCTGTTTTGAACCGTTAGTATTTTTTAAGAAATAACGCAATTTTGTTAAGAATGTGTATTCGAAAAAATATTCTTTTTTGGCAAAATCATTACACATGTTTAAGATTAATTTAAAGAAACTGATTCAATTCGAATTTTCTAACGACTAGTGGAATTTTCAAATTTTATTTGAATTTGAAAAATCTTATTCGGAGTGTTAAGGGCATTAAAAAAATATCCAAATCGGTGCAGCCGTTCTCAAGTAATGAGCTATAGATTATTACGCATTTTTACTTAGCTCGGACTCTTTCAAAAATCGCATTAAAAAACCAAAACCACGCTCTCCATAAATATTTATCCATATCGTTTTCATGACAGTAGGGCATCCATTATCCACACGTCACTCAGGACGTTCCTGTTTGCGGTGTGACAGTAAATATTGTGAGTAGGGTAGACACGCTGTGTGTGGAAGTGAGATCTTGTTCAATAAAGTTCCGACTTCGTTTCTGACATGATTTGCGAGATTGAAAGGCGGTGACATACTTCTGACTTTAACTAGGAACGTTTGACAGATAAAAATGTAGTCTTAGATATTGTGATAACATTCTTTACTTTTAAAGAGTCAAAAATATATACTACGAGAAGTAGCATAGAAAAGCATTCAAATTGAACACTGGAAACTATTTGCATTTATATTTGGCATTTTGTTTCGAAACTTACTGAGAAAACTTCGTAAGCCTACTAAATAAAATAATAAAAAAGATAGATTTTGGCCTTAATAAAAAACATGAACAATTAATTAAGTTTTTTTGCCTGTTTTTAAAGCATGAATTCGTCAATTTCGTTACACATAAATTATACGAGTATCTACTGTAAACTTTGTTATTCTGCTAAAATAACTTTCGCTAGAATGATTTTTATCCCACATAATATCAACGTTAAAAGTAATATGCATTCTGAACGTTCTATAAATGTATCCAGATAATTTCTATTATTTTGATTTAAAAAGCTTCCTGTTTAATATTTAATTAAAACAAACACAATCAATAAGCTTTATCGACAACCATTTCATGGCAACCTCCATATAGCTATACACGGCCATACACAGTGTATAATCAGCTGTTATTTAATACACGGAGGACAATAGGAAATTAATGCATTAGTATAAGTATTCGTCCGGAAGACCATGGGGTCGTTACCAGCGTATTATATGCTAATGTGAGCGAGCTTCGGGATGAATTAGATTGCAGAGGCAACCATTTAGAAAATGCGCGGCCATTTTAATATATGTAAAGACTAATTTGTTTTTTCTTTTTGTCTTGATCTGCGAGTGTATTTTTTATAAAGAAAGCAAGAATTATTGTATTTTTTTTTGTGCTTTGGGAATGTTGTATTTTTTTTCTGTTGTTTTTTAGGTAGCTGGAAGAGCACCCGCCAAGACTTACAAAAAACAATAAATTAAATATTTTTTAGTAAAATTATAATAATGTTAACATTAGTTTTTTTTTTATATTTGGATGGGTAACTTACCAAGATAATTATGTATTTAACAAATGACCTGTACACGCCAATAATATGTGGTCAGCAGAGAAGTAACTTACCTGTAACAATAGAAAGTAAATGAGTTTACATTTTAGTGGGGTATAAGGAAACTAGTTATTAAATAATATGCTAACATTTACGAGATTAACTTTCAAATATTTAAGTTACTATCTACAATACTTAAGTATAAATCAGAATAATAATAATCTCCAATATAAAACTATTTCAGACTTCCTCATTAGTCTAGTGGTCCCAATCGCGACTGCTACGCTAGAGGTCTTGGATTCGACCCCCAGGTCGAGCAGTGTTATTGGGTTTTTCTATGAAATTCTCAGTAGCAGCTCGGAGTCTGGATTTGTGCCCGGTGAATGGCAATAGGCTCGCCCCCTATTACATGGGACCTAAACAAAGCGCGAACTGTGGGTGTACATTAAGAACACCTCTGCCTAACCCTTCGGGGATACAGGCGTGATGATATATTATGTTAAAACTATTTCAAACTACATTTTTACCAACTTCCCTCCTACAAAGGTTCATTTAAAACAAGTTTCGCCTCCGGCTTCACTCACACGTTTCAGACTCCGAAATATTATGGCATTTGCAAATAAAACTTTGTCATTCCGCTTTTGGAGGGTTGGGCTATATAAAAAAGTTTCATCAAAATTCACGGGACAGACAAATAATGAAAAAATGCATCATCTCGTATTTAGTGAAGCATTCTTTAGTTCAAGATATTTAATAATGAGTACATTTTCTAAAGCAATCCTGGAGTATTCTTGAGCAAGGATTGTACTCCACTTAATCAAAAAATGCGTGAGTATTTTCCTTTCCATAACTGTGGAAAAGGTCTGCACAAAACTCACTATAGTTCAGTCCATTTGTTTGTCTGTCTATAAAATGTATTAGTTAATTTACATAAACTTATAGAACTGAGTTCGAACGTAGTTTTGAAAACTAATATCCCAAAAAAGGGGTGAAAACAAAATTATCTACAAACGCAACTAAATCAAAAATTCATACACGAATTTATATGAAGGAATTCATTTTAAATGAGGCCATACATTTAAATGGTCCGACATTACACATCAGGCCATTCTAACGGGTAATAAAATAAAGTTTTACGACCTAAGGTCACAATGGGACTGCACTATAAATAAATAATATCAGCATTATTAGCGACCTCACCGTTATTATTTGTACGGAACCATCAGTTTTATAGCTTCGGTACACATCAAGCTATACAAATCCAGTTTACGCTGGCCTCTTGTTCTTTGGGAAGCCTATACAATACGAGATCAGCTTAAACTGGATTTGTATAGGTTGACCTGTAGCCGTGTGTACTGGCATTAATATTACATGAGAACTCTGGGAATATTGCTGTATGTTGTTTGATGCTTTTTATGAAATTTAATTTGATATGGGACTTGTACAGTTGTACTTGGATTTGTAATAAATATAGAAAATACGTTATTATTAACAAACGGTCTCTCTGTTTGTAGCGTTACAAATTATACGCGAATAAAATTGACCATGATAATTATTTACAAGCGTGAAGTGTTTCCATCAGAGAAGAAGCTGGAATACAAGCAATCATAAAATTAGTAAAATATTAAGTAATAAAATATACACACTTGTCTTGACAGGGGCACTGCCGAGCCTCCATTATACTAATACAAAAAGTGATAATTTATTATTCTTTGAGAATGGTGGAGAATATATATGGTTTAATAGAAACTTAACAAGATCCACCATAATCCATAATACAAATCTAAAGAAAGGGAATATTCGAATTTTGGTACCATACAATTGACTAAATAATCACAGCCAAGGAGAAAGCTTCAAAGTTACTGATACAACCATAAAAGCTTTAAGGAGAGTGATGGTGTCCATTTACCATCCGTCTCGAACGCGAAACAATGGGCTACTTAACATAATTATTTCCCTTAAGAAACCTATGACAATATAAAATCCACCCTATCTTTTAGTTAATAAAGTTGAGTATCAGTTGCTAGCTGGATAAATGGAAAAGGTCTTGAAGTTTTCTACCAAAATTATGGTCACTGGACCACACGTGTGTTCCATTTTTTCCTTTTGAATACGGTTTCCTTATCTGTCGTTATAGTATAACTATAATGTATACTATCGTTTGGGTATGTAAGAAAAGATAGGACTATATTTTTAAGCGGTGTCTACACACACAAATAACTAAAACTATCTAAAGAAAATATTGTGCTGTTAGTGTTATCTAAATAGTTAGCTGGAAATTCACAGGCCCACATTTTAAATAGCGTATTGAAACATTGGCACATTATTGAGACTTAATTAATGTAGTCTTTATTGAAGACAAGCCAGTATCAAATAAATATATCGAGAAGAAATAATCAAAAGAAACTAAAGTTTAACTCAATGAGATAAAACTCGTGTCAGAGTAACAGTTGCCTGAATCCATCCTGTGCCATTGATAATTAATGAAGATGATTTTGATTAGTTTGTAAATTTAAATATATCCATTGTTGACTATATCTGCCTTCCCACAGGGAATAATGCACAGGATTAGGTAGAAACTACAGACTGCCACTTGCTACGCCTCTTGCAAAGCTCTTTCCCTTCTTCCACATTCATACATCTTTTCATACACACGCGCCGGTTGTGAGTAAGTACTACGCACCTGATCTGTTAATTATCTGAATTTGAATATTGAGTTGCAAATCAAATCTCCAACTAAATCAAACTGTATAGATATAGAACTAACAATTTTAGTTAAGAGATAACTCTGTATACCACCAGGCTGATGTCAGGTTGAATTCCAAATAGCCGATGGCTCCTCAATGTCTATAATTAAGAACATCTGGCACTCAATGGCCGTGGATTTCACCTCGAAAATGTATGACGTTACTCATCATACAAGTATTAGAACTTGTAGTAATTTTGATATTATGGCATTGGGTTTTAAGTGATTTGGGTAATGAAAATAGGTGATATAGGATCTCGTAATAAGTGTAAGTGTCTGGGCAAGTATGTGGTATTAAAATAAAAATGGTGTAGGCAGTGTCTAACACGTCAACTACGCTAGAGATCCTAGGTTCGATCCCAGCCAGTCCAGCAAAGTGTTATTGGGTTTTGCTATGAAATTTTCGGTAACTGCTTGGAGTCTGGATTTGTGCCCGGTTAATAGCAATAGGCTGATCTTTTGTAAGAAAGAATCGATTCCACATAACTTCTTTATTTTTAGGATGAAATTAAGTTCTCAGTTGCTGGGAACAATTTTAATATTGACTTAAAGCACGTCCTTCCTCTTATTGCCATAATGTACGAGTGAATAATGTTATAGGTACCTATTATTTTAAAAGAGTGTCCATAGAGTTTCTTGCCGGGCTCTTCTCCATAGGATCCACTTTTTGGAACTGTGCATTTGTGCAACTAGAGTCATAACGTTTCATAAATGCTTGTAAAGGCTTATTTGAAATAAACACACTTGAACTTGAACCTTACCATACTTTCACGCCTTAAGGTATTCTCCGAAGGGTTAGGTAGAGTCTCAATATTTGGACACAAATCCTTCTTTTAGAAAAGGCAACCATAAAGTCTAGTTCAAAATTCAAAATCAAATATAACATTACCGTGTTTCGCTTTTATTACAATACTAATAAAAACCATTTTAACTGTAGTCGAATACTACTATACTGACAGTAAAACGTAGGTATAGTGTTTGAAACACCCATAAAACTACTATACGAGGCCTTTACGACACCGAAACGTCATTTTTACGACAGTTCCAAGTAATAAGCTTTAGCGGGAATAGTTTCCATAATAGATGGCGCTGTAATTAAATAGAATTGAATTGCGGTTGAGTTCGGATATATCGCAGTAATAAAGCAATTAGTTACGTTCATATTTTGATGTTGATAGTTCATTTTGTTCTGGTTTATTTTGTATATTTAAGACTTTGTATTCGTACGGTGAATTATAGATGTTATTAGGCTATCAATTCATGATTATGACACGTACAAGTTTGTGGATGGGATTGCTGAGTCCAGGGGGAATAAAATTGGCAAATTCAGTAATTCCTCTAAATGAATTATTTAATGTACAGAACTAGTTGTAGTTAGGAAGTTTTTTTTTTTTTAATATTCTTCAATGTTCTTTATTTTTTAAATGTCTTTCATTGTTATTAAACGCAGAGAAATCTGATACAATTAAAATGCATGTAATATAATGTAATAATTGTAACTATTCGTGTATAAACTTAAGAAGATAAGAAATTTTAAGCACAAATTGTAAAAGGTTACAATCACATCTACAATAATCATTTATATACCTAACTATGTATGTATTAAGTATAAATTGTATGGAGACTCGTGATCCCGCAGATAAACTGATAACACAGTTTTGTGGGGCATATATGTTTAATTTGTAAGCACTTTTTGTATGTAGATAAAAAAAAAGGCTTACCTAGTTGGGTTAAGCCCGTTGCTTGTACCTAACTACAAAGCTATCATCCGTTTCAGTTATACGACTTCCGTTGAATGATAAGGGACCGATCAATTCTATGTTTATTTTTATTGACTATGTTTTACTAGTTAGATGCTTACGAAAGGAATATCTGGGTATTATCCACACTACCGACACATGTAGCACGCTAGGCGATATCCTAAATAGGAGGGAAAAGTATTACTCTTGGATGGATTTTTTTTTTAATATTACAATAAACCTAGCGTAGACTAATGTCATCTTCAAAAGAAACAAAAGCCTAATCATATTTTTTATCTTTGTTTCAGGCTCTTGACCCCAAATCCAGCGAAGAATCACAGCCTTTTACAGTCGTGGTTGATCTCATCAATCCCATGTTTTAGTCGGTATGAGTGTAAAATACCCTTTTCATTTCTCATACTCGGAAAGTAGTGTTTATTTGATCTGAATAGTGGGTGGAAAATGCTACTTCCCACCCTTGGGCGGGAATAACTCATAGTAATTACTTTCCTCCCTAGGGAGGAAAATAATTTAAAAAATAGAACAAAATTAGGTTAGGCAGCCTAATTAAGAAAAAAAATGCTGCGTCTTGTGTGTTTATAAACGGCCAGTGTGAATTTAAAAAAAAACGCGTGCGGCTGAGGCAGTGACGCGGTGTGTTCCATAATTAAAAATTTTAATAGACTATGACAATATATAATTTGGCGGGATACTAACTTAACTTTTGCTATATCGAAATCTTTATTAATAATTAGTTTTTTTACTTTCCTTATATTCGAAATGAAAAGTAGAGTGCTTAACTCGGGTGAAAGACATCAATTCTTACTTGGACTATAGCCGCCCTAGCTGCGCTCGGGCGTCTAAATTCCTCGTATGGGAATTGATTCCTTTCCACCCTTATGTAACAATATACTATTTTTATTTATTTTTTCCGCACCACAAAGAATGTTCCTGCTCCTGAAAGCTCCTGTATAGAGCATGAATTGATTGACTAGTATAAGCAACCACTTAAGTTAGGTATACAAACCATTATAATCACGCACCAAAACAATCTCCCCACTTAAACAGCATCAGTAAACGGTACCTTATATTAATAAAAACAAAAACATATTTCTCACACAACTCACTCACCACTTAATTGCCTCACGTCGAGATCTCATCACTTGACCCTTGACCAACAGCAATAGTACTATCACTAATATTTACGACGTCACAGCTCGACCCAGTTGCGTGTGCGCAGTGTTTGAACATGTGCGGGAAGGAAGTGCCACTGTACGAGTAGTATGTTTTTTTTTTTTACCTGAATGTAGTAGCGTAACTATTGAATTCGTTTTGGTAAACTAGTTTTGGTTCGTAGCTTTATCTACATACTGTTTAGGAGAAATAAACCATGACGATAACTATTTTCAGTATAAGTACGCGACTGCTAAGTTAGAGGTCCTGGGTTCGGTGCCCAGGTCGAGCAAACTGTTATTGAGGTTTTCCATGAAATTCTCAATAGCAGCTTGGACATACCGGAGAACTGACAGTTCTCAAGTTCTATTTCAAAGCTCCAAAGTTTAGATATCATGTGCGTATTAATAATTGTCAATCGAAAAATCTGTCAATTTTTATGAGATTTTCTAAAGGCCTGGCCTACTAACCCGACCTGGGTTAATGTTGTGAAGTATTTTTTTTTTCATAAAGCTTCATAGCGGAGGAATAGGAAGAATAAATCTTTCCCAGCTGTACAAGTTACCTCATTATACTTTCCTCCATCGTAATACGACCACAAATCACAAATTGTGTGTTTGATCATTCACAATCAACGATCAAATTCACGATCATTTGTAATCAGAAGATGTCGCACTAATCTCGGACGTTCCGCTCCCCTGAGTAGAATGATGAACGCTTACAATGGAATCTCCTCAAACTGTCTAGGTCTCGTTGACATCTTCTCTGACTCTCTAGTCAAGTTTAAGTCAAAAATAATGGCGACTATTGATGATCCGTAAGTAGTTACTCATAATATCTCGCTTGGTCAATAATATGAATAACAACATTGTTAATAATATGAAAGCCAACTACAAATAATAGATTCGTTTGTTTGATTTGATTTGATTTGATTGTTACAATCGTTTTAATTCCCTGTAATTGTTTTCTGTAATCTAATATTCACTATAATTCTAATAAACCAGGGATTTCAAAGAGATTCAACACTTTGAAATCATAAAGTTAATTTTATGATAAAACACAATTATTCAAATAACTCCATTCATTTCAATGTTGTTACCATCCACGAAATGTAAATACTTCCTTATCTTAAAGATATTCAAAATAATTGAGATAAACGTCCCACAATTAGTCGCCATTGAATTTATTACACTAATTATAAACACGGTTATATTATCGCTTCTTTGTTTGTTTGTTTATTAACTTATCTTATGCCTGATTCTTGTCTTTCGAACGGGTAATGGTTGATTTTACATTAAAATTAATAAACTTTGCTCAGTGGCACCACAATTTTGCACTATTTTATTGATACAAGAGGCTATGTCCTTCCTCCGGATGCAATATATCTCCTGGCCCACAGCTGGGCACGGGTCTCCTCTTAGAGTGGGAGGGGTTAGGGCTATAGTTCAACATGTTAGTCTACTGCGGGTTGGTAAACTTAACACGCCGTCGAATTCTTTAAGGCATGCAAATTTTCTTACGAGGTTTTCCTTCATCGAGTGTTAATTTATTAATACGCACTACATATTATAAAACAAAGTCCTCCGCCGCGTCTGTCTGTCTGTTCACGATAAACTCAAAAATTACTGCATCGATTTTCATGCTGTTTTCACCTATGCATAGCGTGGTTCTCGAGAAAGGTTTTTATGGAATGTATGTATGTAATACATACCGAGAAACCAAGCGGGTGAAGCCGTGGGCGGACAGCTATTTATTACTAAAAGACATACGTTGGATTCCTTGGAGCTTTGGATTTGAATTAGAGACCTACGACTTGACAGTCGTCATATCATTCATCTACGCACAAGTTTAAGGACAAAAGAAATATTTATTCGTGGTGGAACCAAACACTTCCTCACTAGTATAACCAAACAGTCACAAAATTAAACATAAATATAAAAGTTCCCGTGTATAATTTCGCACACCTGCTAGAAAAAGCTTTAGAAAGCCATTAGTGCTGGCCATTAAAACGTAAGCTGTTAACGATTAGTGTTGGGCGGACGCCAAGCTAATGCGAGCATAACATATACTTCTTACAGCTTGGAACAGCTTATGTTTGGTGCGAGTCGGTTATGTACATTTTTTTTTGTTAAGTTGTCACCGCCGTCCATTGAAGGGTAAAGAGTACTAATATACACTCACAGTTTGCCGGTATGTTTAGGACCCATGTAATAGGGGCCGAGCCTATTGCCATTAACCGGGCTCACGTCCAAACTTCGAGCTGTTACAGAGAATTTCGTAGAAAAACCCAATAATGCTGCCCGACTTAGGAATCGAACCCAGAACTTCTTGCGTAGCAATCGCAGTTAAGACCACTAGACTAATGAGCCAGTCATCAACTAGATACTCCTTTCAATAAATACATTAAAAAAAAAACATTTCTCATTCACAAGATATATGTAGGTACTTAGAAAAACCATTACTTTACATTAACTGATGGGATCTTACACAATTTCCACTAAATTATATTTGTGAAGGCATTAAAAATCCAGATGCCATAAAATTGCCATCAGCGGCGTACCACCGTAGATCTCCGTGGTCACCATAAGCGATTCCGACCGATTTTTATGGGCCGGTGTATTTTCGGCGCCTTTCAACTTAAGATATATTTACGAGATAAAATGTATCAATGATATTTTATGTCTTTCCTCCAACAAGCAAGGGACTATATTAAAATTGAGTCAAATATACTTTCAAAAGAGATATTATCTCAATCTTATGAGTAATTTTAAAAACCTTATTGGTCCAGTGGACACAACGCGCGGCAACTGATCGTGATTTTTTTAAATTCGATTTCCAGGTCGAGCTAAAGGTTTTAGGTACTACAAAATTCTCAGTAGCAGCTCGGAGTTTAGAGTTGTGCCTGGTTAGTGGCAATAGGCTCACTCACTATTATCGTATAAAAACTCAACATTGCTCGATCCGGAAATTGAACCCAGAACCTCAGCAGTTACGTTTATAACTATTAGATTAATGTCTTTAGTTCCTAGTGATTTTATTAAACCCTAGATTTAATTAGACTAAATTGAAACACTCCGTACCTAAATCCACAAATTAGCTTAATTAGCTTATAGCGTCGTAAACACAGCTAAGATTTATGCTCGCAGCTCACAGCCAGCATTCCAAGCTAATTGGCCAGCACTTACCAACTACCAAGTTATGAGATGGCGAGATTTGTGGAAATTCTCACTACATTACGGGAACTGTATGAAGAGTGTGTTGTTTATTGTTAAATTAAGGGTTAATGTATATTGTATAGTTACAGATGCAGCTTTATTCACCTGTATATTACCGCCATATTATTTATCATAAGGATAATATAATTTTGTATTGTTATAGTTACTAATGTAATGGTTACATGTTTAAATTAAAATTATAATACAAATGTATTTTACAAACGCTTCTTACAGCAGGTTCCTGTCATCGTCAACCTATTTACCCCAACATCGGGCAGGGTTCTCCCCTCAGCGTGAACGGGGTTAGGCTATAGTCCATATCCACTACGCTAGCCTACGAATGGGTTGGTAGAGTTCATATGTCGTCAAGAAAATCTCTCAGGTATGCAGGTAATAATATACCTTTGACTTCAGTCCAATGGTAGTCATAATTATAATCACTGCTATCAATTCTTGTAACTGCTCCAGAATCATTATAAATGTATAGTAATAAGTTAACGGTTGAATTAGTAATATATTATAGTTGTAGTATATTATTATAGTAATGAGATACGCTACCCCGCAAATCATGAGTGCACATTAGTACTCCTCAGCCTTTCTTTTTGAGGGTACAGGCATGATGGTATGTTAAAAATTATTTCAACCTCGACTTAAGCTAAGTTCTAATTGCCTAACATCACATCCGATTAATTTCCGTAAGTATATCTATTTAAACGACACGCATCAGTTGCGACGATCGTAAACCGAATCGTTAACGGATCGTTAACAAGTGTCCGTCGTCATTGATGATAACATCAGTTTATCAATCATATGCTTCTAACAGTAATTATTGATGGCATTCGTCGTGTAGTGTTGATAAGTGTAAATGATTATTGACTTGAACTAAACCCTTGCACACACTCACTTAACATAGCACCAGTAGTTAAGTAGTAGCAGTAGATAGTAGTAGTAGTAGATAGTAACTAGTAGATAGTAGTAGTAGATAGAAGGAGCAGTGGGTCGCGGCCGCTCGGAGAAGGGTCTGCACAGCGAGTTCAAGTTCAAATGTTTTTATTTCAATTGAGCTTATTTTACAAGCGTTTATGAAACGTTATGACCTTAGTAGCACCACCTAGTGATCCCAGTGAAAAAGACAGTAGTACTGATTCTGCTAATGAGCGCAGCGAGTCTTACGGGAGATTCTCCCCAGGAATGAGGCATAACAGGCATCACAGCTCACGGCATCAGGCTTTTAGGATTTTAGGGAGACTAGTCCCCCCGCTATGTGCTGATTATGGTTTTAGTGCATAAGAAACCCACACTGCCGGGTCAACTTTTGAAGGTGACCGCCCATAAAAAAAAGGTAGTAGTAGTAATAGTAGTGGGTTTTAGTAGTAGTAGTAGGCTGTGGCTTGCTAGGCTGTGGTATTATAATGACTCCAGTAGGCAGCGTGTGTGTTTGCCAGACTAGCGCCTTTGAGGAGTCCCAGTCCCTTCAAATCAGTCAGCTATCAGTAGATAAAAACACCATGAGGACAAAAACATCTAAGTATTGAAATTCCAAGTCTCATCGCGATCATTTCTCTTATAAAATGCCAACAACTTAATTTAATTCCGAAACATAGAAAATCTTCTTGGTAACTATTAACATAATGAATGTTGAGATATTATCGCGGCTATCACACACATTGATCTGTGATTCATGTTGCTAAACCATGGCGTGTAATGACTCAAAGGTGAATGACTAATGTTGAAAAAAAGGTCAGTTTTTTTATACGTTTAAAAATAATTTTAGTTATGTAATAAGGGAAAGAGGTATTTTTGTAAGGTATTTTGTTGTATTAGTAATCCCATCATAAATCATAGCTTTTCGGACCATAGACAATTTTTTATTTTGAAGAATTTTATGTGATTTTTGAATGCTTACAAAATTGAACCTTCTAAGTTAACTGACCATTGCGCCTCTACCTTCAAAAGGTTAGGCTAGGTTACAGGTGTACTAATAATGATATACTCACGATTTGCGGGTGAAGCGTATTGCCATTAACCGGGCACAAATCAAAATTTCAACCTTTCTGCAACCGAGAATTTCATAGAACAACCCAAAAACACTTTGCTCGACCTACGAATCAAACTCAGAACCTCTAGCGTAACAGTCATGCTTAGACTATAAGACTAAGCTTGACTAGCTAAGACGCGCTTTCTTAATTGAAACTTTTCTCTCTCTACAAAAATAAAGTATTGTGTTAAAATTAAGCTACACAACAATAATGGATTCATCAATAATGGAGAATCGATAGATATCGCCCAAAGCACCGGCTACCATTAAGTCATTTACAACATAATAACAGTATACACCGTTTCGCCTATTCGTAACTAGATAATAGCTGTTGTGTGCATGGCCTATATTTAGTGGCCTTGGTTTGTTTGATTTTATCGCTTGTAAAGAAGTCTGATAGGAATTGGATTTATTATGCGTAATTTCGTCAGATAAATGTTACACTTAGCGCAATAACTTGGCTATTGGTTTCTTGCAAACAGTGTTTTTGTTTGATTCAAAAGTCAAAGTTAAATATTTTATTTATATTTGGCCATTAAATAGGTATGGGTAAGTGCGGAACATTCCAGAATTTGGAATATACTTATTTTTTATATAGCGGTGACAATTCAGTTTTTTTTCATCATATCACATCTTTTAAAGGATAATCAGCTTTTCTTATACCTACTAATTACTTATTCTAGTCTCAATATAACTTATATCTTACGAAAATAATCAACTGTTTTCTAAAAACACCATAGTCGACTATTTAACTACTGTTTTAAATAATCTTCCAATAAGTTCTGTTTACAATTTTGTTCTAGCAATGTGAGAACTATGCAGTATGATGTGAACATTATGCGTCATGGATACCTCTACTAAATGGTACAAAAATATAGTAAATATGTGTAGGTACCTATTGCTTTTATTCGATTCCATATATGACCACGTACCTACGTTGACATTCCTACAGGGTCCATACAGAATAGAATAGAATAATCTTTATTGTACACCATTAATAAGAAGCAACATTAACCTTTTGGACGCCATTGTCACATATATGTGACAAACGAAATCTTACCATGAACGCCAACGTCAAAAATATATGACAAATATACGTCGCACCATATTATGAAATAAACAATTGAATCATTACTTTAGTGTGTTTTCACTACCTTGTGTAATTTGACAGAAAAAGTGGCCTGGCGTCAGGGGTACGGCGATACGTTTATACTCTGGCGTTCAAATGGTTAATAAGGAAATGCTTAAGCTAAGGGTACAATGGCGGTCTTATCGCTAAAAGCGATATCTTCCAGAAAACCTTTGGTTGGACAGAAACAAAAAAAAATTCATACAGGTTATTTTTAAAGTGTAGGTACTTAGGTACCAGTGTTTTTCGAAAAATCTTTTATTACATTCCTCTAGTTGTTGTTGTTAGTTTGTTGTATTTTTTTCATAAGGAAATTCTCGGTAGCAGCTCGGAGCCAGGATTCGCCCTATATTACAGTCATGAGGCCTAAGAATTCAACATACCGGCAAACTGTGACAGGTATAGATTAGTATACTTACCTCTACCTAACCATTTGAGAATACAGGCGTAATGGTACATTCATGGGACTAAAAACATACCTACAAAATGTGGATGTAAATCTGTACACCTTTGCTTACCCCTTGGGGGTTACAGCCGTGATGCTATGGTATATTTCGGTTACCAAAATAACTGTGATTCCAGCGTATTCCAACTACTCCAATACATAGATTGCCCTCACTAGGCGATTCTCACGGGCGAACAATTAAGTCGTGGGCGTTTGCCCAGTTGTGGGCGTCGTGCGTCAATCAACAGTTTTTGTGTGCGGCTTTTGTTTCAATAAACTATTGATTTCTTTTGTTATTCGACCGGATACTATTGTTGAGATATCGTGGTACATTTTACTATGTGGGCTCGAGTTCTTGTTTTTTTTTGTTAGTTAGTTGTGTAGGTATAAGTGTTTTTTATTCTTTGTATCTATATAGAAAATAAATGCATTAATTAAGAAATAAAACTGACTCAATATTCGAGTGGTTGTAAGCCCAACGCTAGAGGTCTTCATTCAATGCAGTTCTAGATTCAAACAAAGTATAATAAGGTGTGATTTTTTTTTAAATATCCACTCAAGGGTTTTACTCGCACTTCAAAGGACTTTATGAGATGAAATATTTCTAAAAATTTTTTTTTTTAATTTTTCAATGGTTTCAGACGCGATCACGTAACAGACAGACTATACTTTCGAAGTGTGAGGATAATATTTGTATGGACTGGATAAGAGAGCATGAATGTGGACTTAGATACTTATTTCTCAAATAAAAATAAAAACAGTTCACTTACGTAAGGAGAAATTACTAGTTAACATAAATAAGTGTGTATTTCTATGATCACAAAAAGGTGTCAATTTCTGTGTTATTTTTTTTCTAACGTAATTTTCTAAAAACCTTTTTAAATTTAAGCAAGCTGACATTTAAACAACGTTTAATTAACCTGCTCTTCGACGAAACCAAAACAAACAATTAATCATTCAAAAATTCATCGTTTATTGTCGTTTATTGGCCAAATAAAATCATGTACCAGTAGCTATTCTCTAAATTGATTGATGCCATAACCGCCCACCCATCCATCTTAGCCGTGAGAGCATCAATAAACCAATTGGACGTGTCTGTCCGTCTGTCAACAATATAATATCAACATCCTATATGAACTCGAATGGGATACATCCTGTGGGGAGCCTGTATGGGAGATCTCTGCCTGTTACACTTTTCAATTAAGGGGATATGACAGATTTAGGCAAGTATTCACGTATAGCTAAAGTAACATAAAAAAAGCCCTCTTATCCCAATGATTGAGGTTAAGCTGTACTTGCGGCGGTCATTCGATGGATGGGTGACTATTATTTACTCATTGACACCCAGTTTGTGCAATAGAAAATTTAAAACTCCTGAACAACATTTACCAAGAAAATATTCATAAAAAACTAACTCATATAGGTAGCTAGTAAAATCCAATTTCTTAATTAATGCAGCCGGTAATATGAACATCCTCCTCTTATATGATTCCAGATTATATTGTCTTGCTTTACTTATTACATTAGAAATAAGAGTCAATATTCTATCAAACAAAAACGCAACGTCACCGAAAGCCTTTGACAGTTACTGTTTGAAATTAAACGTTTAAAGTTTACGCAAAATGAACTCTATTCCTATCGCAAAACGGCGAATATTGCACAAACACCCCTCGGGATGGCGTTATTCAAAACGTTGCTAGGTCCTGTGCAAATAAGATAATAGAATTTTCAAAATTTATTACTGTATGAATTGAGACTCTATTGTTGCGAAAATAGGGTTAAATTCAATTTACTTTCTAGTTAAATTGATTTCTTGGCTACAGATAATAATTAAATTTATGATAATAAATTATTTTTGTGAATATAATATATTTGATAAGAAATAGTACCTAGATATGAATAATTCTGAAGGGTTAGATAGAACAGCTTAGTCGATTGAATTTAAATGAAACGGGAATGAAAAGGGCCTCTTTAAGCCAGACAAATTTTAGCTTTATTATAATATTGAATTTATTATAATATTGTAAAGCGGCGGTAGCCTAATGGCTAGGGCGTCAGACTTGCGATCATGTGGTTGCCGGTTCGAACTCCACCCATTTCACTACCGACGTGAACTCACTCGTAACACAAGCATTTAGCTTAGCACGAGGGGTTAACGAGAATACTAGTAATGTGTGACCCACATTGCCAGTAAGCTTTTTTAAGAAAAAAATAAATAAATTAGGTGATATTTTAATGCTAACTAAGCTATAATTTATAAATTATGGCCAGGCCTTAACTGACGACCTCCGAGAAATGCTTATTAATATAGTATAAAGAATCATGGTCTCTGGTATGACGTTTGTGTGTCAAAATATAGAGCAATAAATGTAACGTGCCTTATTTCGTTCGTTCTATGTCGTATTCCGAAACAAAATACTATCGCATTTGCCAGTCTATCCATATTCCATATAAGCCAGTGGATTTAATCTCATAATTCTTAACAGGGGAGGACTAGCGACACGGCGTATCGATACGCCAGTACGCTGATACGACACGATACGCCGGTGCGCTGCATATTTGATTACGTCGTTACACGATCGAGTTAGGCGCCGCGGCTGATCCAATAACGCCCTAACTCTATTTATTTCTATTACGTTAATTAACAATCCTGTTTTTGCGTTTCCTATGTGAAAAATACGTAGGAGAATTATTCTGGCTTTAATACAATAATGGTTCAGTGGGTTACTGTTCTTCTAATAAACAACAGCCGCTTTTCTGATTAAATGGACGGATACCAAGCTGACATTATGAGTCCATATTAAATGATTTATCTTAATAAAAAAAAATTCGTGTCACAATGTTAGTTACCATACTCCTCCGAAACGGCTTGACTGATTTTTATGAAATTTTATATGCATATTCAGCAGGTCTGAGAATCGGCTACTATCTATTTTTATACCCCTAAGTGATAAACGTATACTCCACGCGGGCGAAGCCACTGGCGGACAGCTAGTAAAATTGTAAAATGTATTTAATACAAATAATTTAGAATAAAATGTATAATATTATAGCTGGTTTATTGTAAAAACTTGGCTTGTTGTACTTAAGAACATCAAACGTTTAAATCTACATATGTATATGTAGATACATATAAAAAATATGGAAGTCTTTATTAGGACAACATAAGCCAAATAACCATTTCTGGAATTTTTGACTGTCTATAAGTTTGTACACGCATAACGCTAAAACTACTAGATGGAATTGGATCAGGTTTTCAGTTGTATTGATGGAGGTCTAACTAAATTTGGTATTTCATCTTGATTAGCCACCTAGATGTCGTTATTAATAGTTAGTAAATAAATCCTTTGGGATAGTAGTAGTAGTTATATAAAAAATAAAATTTTGATTTTTACATTATAACTTTTACTATGTTACGTTTACTTGTATACGTATTCTTGACCATATAATTAGATCCTACCACCAAGAAGGTTTATGCTTGGTGGACTAGACTGCATAAAAATTGGAGAATACCTATAATAATTAGCTTCTGGTTTAACCACAGTGCGCATACAATGTTCCGACCCACCTGGAATACCGCTTCCCATTGAAAAACATACCAGAGTAATATTTATGAGAAAAAGTCGTGCCTCGCATGCCAACAACAAAAGTACCCACAATAGCTTAATGCCGTACAATTAATTACTCCGTGCGTGCGCGCATAATCACATAATTGGCTCCCTTGCGGTTTATAAGTGCGCCTGATTTCGCTCAGAGGTAAGTAGGTATTCTGATGAGAGAATTTGTATTTGTAAGGATTCGTGGTAATTTTGTGGGTGTCTCGGGACGCACGTAATTAGAAGAAAAGGGGCTTCGAAAATATAGCCTTGGAAAAAATAATATAGAATATAATTTCTCATACTTAAGTTAAGTATCTGATTTATACATATTTCGCCAATCATCATCATCAACCCGTTTACTTACCAACTACTGGACAACCTCAGATCAAATAAAAAGTTAAGATGGAACTTTGCGAACAAAGAAGGGAGGCCGGCTAAAACTACGCCTTGCCGTGTATAAACACAATTACAGGCACACACATATACCGAAACTACGCCTTATCTAGTCAGTTGAGCTATCGAGCTATCGAAAGCTCGACTGACAAGATAAGGCGTAGTTTCAGTATTGTTAGGTATATAGTGTAAAATTGTGTTTATACACGGCAAGGCGTAGTTTTAGCCGGCCTCATTTCTTTGTTCTCAAAGTTCCATCTTAACTTTTTATTTGATCTGAGTGGGCAAGGGTTTTGTTTTAGATTTAGAGGGGTTAGGCTATAGTCTACCACGCTAGCCTACTGCGGGTTGGCAGACATCACACGCCCTTGAGAAAATCTCTCAAGCGTGAACGTTCCCTCACGATGTTACTTCGCTTCTTGTTATGTTATTTCACCATGACGCATGATAAAAACTTTCCGAGGTCAAAAGTGATAAATTTTCGTAAGTTAGTTGTAGTAGTGCAGTTTTTAATTTACGTCTCAAACACTAATTTAATTAAGCTTTTTTATTGATCATATTTTGCGCCTCAATTTTGAGCAGTCCTACTTCTACTTAGTTTAGGCATTTTTTATCCTTGGCTTTTTTATAAAAAGTTGGCAAAAAGAGATCCAAATCACCTCACAAGCATCTCCCTTGTCCATTATTTGTGTTCCATGGTGGATAGTCCTGCCCACCTGTTGCTGATTACTGCATTTTTATGTTAAATAAAAAAAAAACAATGCATGAATTAACGATATAAGAAATCTTTCTAATCTATAACTTCTGTGATCGAGTTACTAATAATTGTTAATGGGTAGCATGAGCTTGTTACGTGCAAACATCAAAGAAAACCATTAAATGTGCTAAACGATGCACCTTCTAAGTAATAACGACAGTATTTGATTCCCCACTCATCAAAATAATGTTTAATGAACTGTCTTCATCGGAACGAGTTAATGGAAAAATAACTTTAATAGTTTCCTTTGAGATTTTTTTTATAAATTGCATTTGCAAGAGAAACCTTTAGTGAGTGGTAATAAAAGATTCGTATTTATTTTCTTAATAATGAATTGAGTATTTTCTTTCCTTTTCTCGCAACCTTCCAACCCTTAACCCTTTCACTGTCTGCTGCAATATAGGCACAATACTTTAAGCAAATAGGCGTGTATAAGATCGTTTGATAGGACCCAGCAAGGCAGGGTTAAGCCGTGAAATAACCATAACAATTTTGAAAAAGAAAATAAAAGATAGCTGCTTTTTATTTCATCAAAAACCTCTCAATTGTTGGCACGCATGTTGTTTTTATCACACCAAGTATTTTCCCAAAAATCAACCATGATTGCGCATTCGATTCACGAAAAAAAACAAGTACAGTACAATCACGGTGTCGGATGCAAGTTTTTTCAGTCAACAATTTATCTGAATTACAAACAGTTGAAATTTGTTCGCGTCTGCGCGGTGCGACGACCTCAGCGCGCAGTTTTTGCACGAGACAGTTGTACTAGGGTTGGCAAATTTATATAAACAGTTCTTTTGTTATAAATAAAACTACTAAGTCTACTACTTGCGATTATCAACTCCAAACAATATTTTCATTGATTTATTGAATTAAATTACGAAATAGAATGTCAATAATTATGCAATTGCTCTAATATTTTCCCCTAGATTTAGCTTTAGTTGACCAATAGTTGGAAAGTATGAATAATTAATTCACAATAGTTAACGATCATTCATTAAGAAAGTTTAATGAATTTAGTAATTTTGCCCACCAAGGTTATAGGTAATTGTTTGATTTTCCACTAACTTGAAAATCAATCGAGCCTTAAATCAACACATTTGTATGTGTAGGGACAAACATTTTTGTGTACTCAGCTTTATGTCAAATATGAACAAGCGAATTCTTTATCATCGAAGTGTTTGGTCATTTTATTGTTAGGAATCTCTTTGCTTATAGCAAATACACGTAGTTGTATGGAAGCCACTATAACTCATAAAATTTTTATGTTGCTAGATCTCGATAATTTTGTTTTATTCGGAATCAAATTTAAGCAGTTCGAGCCTCGTATCTAAGGCGTCACACTTGCGATCATTTGATTGCCGATTCGAAACCCAACCACTGGACTATGGAAGTGAACCGAGCATTTAGCTTAGTACGAGGGGTTAACAAGAATACTAGTATTGTGCGACCCACATTGCTCGTAACATAGCATACCATCACGCCTGTATTCCCCGAAGGAATAGGTAGAGGTGTAGGTACTAATGTAAACCCACATATCGAAAAATGCTGCTGCTATTAAATAATGCTGTGTCTAAGAATATGCGTGAATATGATGTTAAGAAGTATCCCAATTAACACATCTATATTAAAGTGTAAAATAATACGCCGTTGTAATATGTAATGAGCTCAAGGCTTCAACGAGTATACCTTGCTTATTAACGCTATTGGTTAGCTACACTGAAGGAAGACAGATATCATAAAACAGGCATAGTTTTTTTTTATTAAATAAAAAATAAATAATACACAAGTTTATGAGTTGTCATCTTCAGGTCTAAGATGTTAAGTTTGTCCATTAATTTCACTAGTTACTACACTTTTAATATAACAAGAACATTATAACGACACATATTCATTATCCTAAGATCATGTAAAATTGGGTCCGTGGGATACGCTTTCAAAATGAGCTTTTTTCCTTTTGACTTTAGATTTTTAAAGTTGTTTTTTGTCCTGATTTTTATGTCTTATATTCTAATATTCCATATTTAAATACTAAGACAGGTGCTTGAAACCGAATCTAATCTATTGGAATGTAAAGAACATGGCAAATAAAGGATAAAAAGTCCACTATCGTATTCGGTTAATATTATAACATCTATATAGGTACTATTTTGTAAACACCTATATAGGTTTTTTCGTAAATGCTAAAGGAAAAGCAGCGTACTTAATTATTTTTCATGCATCCATGGGTGATTCCATTATAACACTTTTTTGTATAAAACAGTTCTTAAATATGTTAAATTTCAATTGAAATGTAAATATTTAACCGTTCATCACATTGCTTTATTATTATTTTTTTATTTTAGTCTGGATGGTAATAATAATTGTTATGAAATTCTTATAATAATTATTATTATGCAGGATTATGTTATTAAATAGATAACTTAATAATATTCTATATTTAAGTCGATTCTTTTGTAATCTTCTTACACAACAAAATTTATAAAAGTCTAGATTCATCCTTACAATAAAAAACAAAAGAAACTTAATTCACACTTTAATTGCTTACGTAACAAAACAAGAACAAACTTTTTTTAATAGGCTGTGTCAACGGCTTAAAAAAAAGCATGACGGCGAACACGCCTCTCGATTTATTGACAATAAAAAACCACAAAAGGTTACTCTTAACACGACGTAACAAAAACTCTTACCTAATAGTTTTTTTGGTACTATTTTTTCTTTACTCTTTTTTGTTACTGTGCCTTACCAGTGGCGTGGATTAACAGATTATTTTTTTATCTCAAAGTACCTATCTGACAGTGTTGTTGCGTAGCTCATTGGAACAAACCTAATGATGTTGTTTTTCCGTAATAAAAAACTAATTTTATAATCGTTTAGGAAGTTAAAGTTTATCAATCATGTCTAAGTAATCAAAATACATTTTTTACTTGCCTTTTAACCTTTGCCTAAAGACCTTTTAAATGATAGGTACGTGCAAGATTTCTTCAATGTTTATTATTGATTTTTAACACTTAATTTTTTTTTATTAAATAATGTAATTCGTTTTCTTCCAGTAGGTTTTTTATAATCATTATGATCATATAACCTATATTAACAAGTGTGGTCATAATAATTACTTTTTCATAAGGCACTGATTACAACTTTATGTAAATTCTACTAACAGTTGTTTTCGGTATGTAAAAATTGTAACGAAAAATATGTTCTTTTAAATAATAATATTTAACTCAGTGCATTTGAGTGGCAGCCCTGTATTAAAAGACGTCGAAATGCCAGCACAGTACCGCGTACTCTCCCATTCCGTTCGACGCTGGTACCTTTAATCACCTACGTCTTTTGGGTATAGTGGACTGAATACCATTGACCATGTTGTGACGATGACAGAGAACTATTTAAATACCTGCTGTCACATTTTCTTGTCAATTCAGCAAGTATTGACTAAAAGCTGAAAAACTCGCGTGCAATAAACAGCTGATAGTCGGGACAAAATTTTGTCGTCACGACATCTCGTCTCCAGTCAATGTCTTTGTAAAAGGTATGCGACGACACATTATACAAGGGCGTTCATGTCCGACTAATCTACTGGTCAAGTGTTGCTGGCATAAACGCCCTTAAATAATTTGTTATTCCAATCATCGTTGCAGTGTTTATTATTCGGTAGTCCTCAGTTCAATTTAACTCTGGGCATAAGCAATGCATGCTTAAAATAATTATTGTACAGTAAAATAAGGAAAGTTTGATTTGTCGATGGTAGCAACACCTATGCATAAATTACGAAATACATTCTTATTTATTCGAAAAAACAAATTTAAAAATAAAATTATCCAAAAGCAATATTTTTCGTTACGCTATGCTAATTAAGTGACCTATTAAATTTTCTCTCATTCATAATACTAAATTAATTTTAACTGGGTATTATTATCACAAAGAACTGAATTTTCTAATTAAAGAAAATTTCTAGTGAAAGAAAAATTCGATCTCAGGCAGGGTTTGAACCTGCGTCTCTCTGGTTAAGTACACCATGGGTATTATTAATTAAATTATTTATTACTTGGCAATATCGCTTGCAGCTGTAACAGATAATAAATTTTAATAGCGTCAATTTGTTAGTTGATAAGTATCGCATAGTAACCGTTTCCTAGTTAACGTTAAATAAACTTATGCAAAATTATATTATTTTATAAATTGCTTTTGTGGGTCAATGTTCCACCTTGCAGCCTGTTGTCATAATCATTATCGTGACTAAGTCATTATTTTGTAACAAAATAATTTTCCATAAAACATACTGTATATCATCACTTTCTATACATTGGCAACACTTTCAAGACTTGAAATGTATTCATAATTAATATTCTCATCCTAATAAAATACCCATTCGAAGTTAAATGTTTTGTTGGGGACTAGTTCTTTCGAATACAAAAAATCTACCAGGTGGCGAAGGGCGGGAGTTTTACAAAAAGTACTTTAGTACTTTATTTTGATTATGAATTTTATGAAGTACTTATATATAACTAAAATAAGTAGTACAAGAGCAGACTTTCAGTGTTGATGATACTGAAAAAAATACTGCTATTGTAGTACTTTTTTATTGCAGAGAACGCACAAATGTATAGCGGGCGTTGACACTGGAATCGATTCGGTAATTTCCATCGACATACAAAATCCCTAGGTATATGGTATATTTATTTACTGGTGAACATGGTTAATTTGTATGTAAGTACGTCAAAAAGCTCCAACAAAAGGTAAATTCCCTACATTACCGCTCGTTTAATTCAAAGCAAGACGCATGTATGTACAAATGGCGTCATTGTTTCGAGTCCTAAGAAGAAGCCGCGCAGGCGCCGTGGGAAAGACGAACCTAAAACGACCAGCATAACTTTACACATGATAGTGACGGTGCATGATAAAAATATGAATAAAAACTTAAGTAGTAAACCTTCATAGTTTTTTTTTCGAATTTAGAATACCTAAATTAATTAGCCAATCGCTGTCCATATTGACGTGAGACAAGTTGCAATCCGAACGAACGAATGGATTGCATCGATTGTCAGATCAGCATTTTGCTACACCAGCCAAATTAATAGAATCCTTGGTACTTCATCAACATCAACGTTGCATGATTGCACCAACTACTGGGTATAAGCCTTCGATTGTGTCATCTATCACGGCCCTATGATTTTCATATTTCATTTCTCAAGTCCTTCAAATAGTCCAGAATAACCGTTAAGCGGTTCCGATTAGAAAATACGATGCAAGAGAACTGACATTTTAATTAATTATTCATTTCATAATATTTTTTTGTATTATTTAAATTAAGTTCCATATTTCTCCGCATGTCAAGTTATAATGGCCACTACGCATAACATTGTTATATTTAGTACAGTTATGTCAAAATTCGTGTCACGATTTGTCAAGGCAGTGAAAATACTATTTGAACGTAAACAGTTCTTTTTGTATCTGACTATGGGGTTATGTTTTAATATATGCTTTGTATACGTCACAGGATTGAACTCCACAAAATTTGCCTGCACATTGAAAATAATTATCCCAAATCTAAGCATAAGAAACCGTAGGTATAAATAATTCAAGTAATGACAATGCAAAAATAATAATAACATTGGACAAGCGGTCGCAAATGCAACAGCTGAGCGTTAGGTTTTGGTTTCAACCCCGTGTCAGGTTTGTTTCAATCTCGGGGTTATTTAAGGGGCTTTTTTTTTATAAAAAAACTACAAGGAGTCAAACCCGGGACCTCGTGAGCCAGGAAAATCCTGTAACGCATTTTATACTGGACTGAAATAACTTGATAATAGAATCCAAATTACTTTCCTTTATATTAACAACTTCCTTTGCCACTAAAATGTGAACTAGCAAATACTTTGCAGGGTCAATTATAAGTAGGATGAAGTATTTAACCCTTACGCCGCGAAGAGGGTCGAGGCCACCCCACAAGTTTTGAAACCGCGCAATTTAATCTCGCAAAATTTTCTTACGGGACTAATTCTAATTTCTATGAAAATAATTCAATTAAAATTGACATCTACGACATTTAATTCTTTAGTAATTTATATTTTCTATTAATTGGGTATTTAATGCAAATTTTATTGTTTTTTATGTGTTGTCTGCGATACCAACCGAACAGGCCGTTGACACAGCTAGTTGATTAAAGAATTTGTAATAAAACCACTATTATGATACGTAAGGGATCCAGACAACAAAAAACAATATTCATGTTCGTGAGAAAACATGAATGCCCATTGGGCAATGACACCACTTATACCTGTTAACCCCCTCTAATCTACGGGTTCACCGCAATAGCAACGTCCGGCTTACAACCCGCGACCTTCCGGTGGGGATCTGATTTCCCAGGACCCGTCATTCAGAAACAGAAATCATTTACTCGTGTAATCAGATAATTTAGGCACTTATAAATCTTTAAGCTTCATAGAGTATTATCATGTAGGATTCTATTATGTCGGGCCCAGTAAAAAAAATATGGCCAAACAAAAAAAATCATGTTACAGTCTGTCGGGAGAACGTCCCTATTAAATGAAATAAAAATGTTGAGACAAAGAGTTGACATTTCGCCACAAACTATTTAATTACATAAAAAAAAACTTCTTCCTTTCACCGTGTAAGTGGGCTATTCCCCCACTAGGCACATTCATCATCATCACCATCATCGTCATCATTACATTGTCCCACTGCTGGGCACGGGTTTCCTCTCAGAACGAGGCGCATTTATCGCTACATAAGATTACCCTACTTCTTCTTATTATTTAAATCTAAAATCGACTTCAGAAGTCCTTCCATTTGTGCAACGGACTTACAAGCCTGCTTGTAACAGAGAGATGGATCAAAGGCATGCATAAGTAGGTTAAATAAATGATGAGGGATGTCCAGAGACTTTTGAGAGCGTCGGAAGTGCTCTACTGATTTAATTAGGGGTGCAGGGTAAAGATATTGGAGAGACAGTTGTTTTATATTGATTTTTGTTTTGATAATGCCGAGAAACTGCATCAAATCTTGGTTTGGGTATTTTGTATCACGCGATTTTTTTATAACCTATGAAGAATATCCCCAAAGGAATATTTTTTTAAGGGTGGTATCATGGTTATGGTAGCTATATAAAACATATAATTATTGTCATAATAAGACCATAAAAAATAATTAGTTGTCATACGTTTCCACTCATAATGATAACCAGTTGACTTATCCACAATATGTTCAAAAGTTAACATCCAATTAAAAAACTTATCCCAACCCTAAAATATTCATTAAATAAAGTAAACGTATGCCTTACTGATGGGTCTGTCCGACCGCACGAATTGTCCGCAAACACGCAGGGGGTTAAGATGACCCCAGCAATTATACGGTTATTGTGACCATGTGGGCCGTAATTGTATATTTATAAAGATATATTTGTCAGAAGAGGGTTAGTTGATTAAATAATTTTCGTTTTAATTGCATAATGAATTGAAATAAAAAAATTGGTGGAGAGTAAAAATATAAATTAATAGAAACGAGTTAGTTGAAACCAGCGGTTTTTCATGCATTCTAAAGAACTTTAGCAGACAAAAGGACTTGTATAATTATTTCTTTAAGTAAAAAAATTAGACATATAAAAATTGAGAAGCGGAAACCTCCATACTGTTTACAGTCACTAATTTATTCTATAAACAACGCTATATCCGAGCGCATGCGCATATATACCGTAGAAGCAATAGATCATATCTAACGCGGTGTGACGCCACCTACCGCGATAATAGCGTACTACACGCGCGGGGAATTTTATAAGCGTGTGAATGAATGTATTGAGATCAATATCAAAGATGGCCGCTGGGTATAAAAGGTGATTATTAAATGAGGATACTTTCATCAGTCCATTAATCTTACTGGGACTTAGGCATATTCCCCGAGGCAGAGACTTGTCCAAAACCACGCATATATATAATTATATGCATGTACTTATACACTTGGCAATCTATTAGGTCTCTATTTAGGAGCGACGGTAGCCTAATGGCTAGTGCGTCGGACTTGCGATCATGTGGTTGCCGGTTCGAACCCCTCCCATTGCACTACCGACGTGAACCCACTCGTACGTAACACAAGCATAACACGAGGGGTTAACAAGAATACTAGTAATGTGTGACCCACATTGCCAGTAAGCTATATAAGTAAGCTGCCAGTATATATATTAGGTGCAGAAGGACTACAACTGCTGAACGTAAGGTACTACCTATATGAAAAGTGTCATTGTGTTTTTCTATAAAATTCTCAGTAGCAGCACAGTGTTCGAGTTTGTGCCCCAAAAGCACTAGGGTCGCCACCTATTAAATAGAACCTGCAGACTATGAGTGTACCTGTATCGGTATAGGTACTTCGGAGAAACAGGCGTAATGGTATGTTTATATTTTAATAGTAGACCAACTTAGGTTAGAGGGCCTCATTAGTCTAGTGGTCCTAAGCGCGACTCCTACTCTAGAGGAGAGTTCAATTCCCAAGTCGAGCAAAGTGTTATTGAGTTTACCCATGAAATTCTCTTTAGCAGCTCGGCGTATGGATTTGTGCCCAGTTTATGGCTATAGGCTCGCCCCCTATTACATGGGACCTAAACATACCATGTGTAGGTAGCATTTATTTATTTACTGATATTAATATGTACCTATTCTATATAAAAATCATCATAAACCTAATAACCAAGCCGAGCCAAGTTGAGCATTTTGAGGTACTGCTGAGAATTTCACAGAATAACCCAACAACACTTGAAAATCGAACCTAATGGCCAATGCGGCAATGAATTATCCCATACAAATAAGAATTATACATTCGTATAAATAAATTACATTTGCTCCTACCGCGTTGTTCCTTTATTACAAAATTATGTAAATCAGACAGTTACCGGATATATACACGCTTAGTTTCGTTGGCAATATAATTGATAATTACACAACTAGAAGCGACTTGGATTTAATTATGATTTCTTTGATTCTAATGGCGGGGTCATTAACCGCTTGAAGGCTTTTTGAAGTACAAATATGCTTATTTACTTCATATAAATATAGAGGGAACTTATCATGATCATATATATTGTCCCACTGCTGGGCACGGATCTCCTCTCTGAATGAGAGGGTTAAGGCTATAGTCCACCACGCTAGCCTACTGCGAGTTGGCAGACTTCACACGCCGTCAAGAAAATCTCTTAGACATGCCTCCTCACAATGTTTTCCTTCACCGTTTAAGCGCGTAATAATTAATTATTAATAAGCACATGACTTCAAAGGTGCCTGCCATTGATTCGAACTTGAGAGCTCTGACTTGGTAGAGCAATGGTCATATCACTAGCCTATCACTACACTTTCTTTTGAAAATCTCGACTTTCAAGTTGTTATTTTAATTAGCCACAAACCATGACTCCTGGAAGTACCGATGTAATGTTACCATTCTCAATTTCGGTAAGTACAATGTCTTAAATCCTTCTATCAGTAATGTTCAATAGCCCGTAGCGCACTTCTGCAGAACCCGCGTGATTGTTCCACTCCACTTGACACAAACAAAGACTTGTTACGACATTCAATTAAACATATTTCCTTGTTTTTTACGCACATTTCAATTCCATATTGGTTTACGAATCGATGAATATTTTATCTACAATAGTGCGATATGAATTATGCGAAAAGGCGCAAGAGTTTAATTATGTACCTATTTACCTAATATAATAATTTTGCTACTAGTTATTAACAAACAACTATACCTAATCGCAAATCAAAGAAACTTACTCAAAATATGAAATGACATAATAATTTCATCGTGGATTAAATACAACATCAAATAAATATTTACATTTGACGTTAGTCAGTTAATGAAAAAACCATTTGACATTTTAAACAGAGATTATAACGATCTATGTTAGTTTTTTTTTATAATAACGGTTAATTCTATCTAATTAAAAATATAATATTAAGATAAATACTCTTATCATTTATCTTTGGGAAATTTTAATTATATAGTATTTCATTTAGATCGTGAGATTAACGTTTAATAACGTCTAATATTAATTAAAAACAAAACAAATTTAAATATAAATTGATCATTATTATAATTTTAGTGAATATTAGCAAATTATTTAACAAAATTATTTTTATTTTTTCAAAGACATTAACCTTAGCAACGACATTGAAAAACAGGAATTTCCCGAGTTTTTAAACGCCGTTTATTAAAAAAGTTACACGCTAGTTAACTACGCATGGTTAACATTGTCTGCTACCGTATTTAGTCATCAGATGATTCCATCAAGGCCGGTCAGTGATGGTGTTATAACATGATGTAATGACGAAAAACTATGACTTCACTGTCAAAATTACCGAAAAAAGTGCGTGAACATACAAACTTCCGAATTTCCGACCTCAACTACATACGTACCATCACGCCTGTATTCCGCGAAGGGCTAGGCAGAGGTGTAGGTACTTAATGTATTTACACCCACAGTTCGCTGGTATGTTTAGGACTTTAGGTCCCATGCAATAGGGGGCGAGCCTATTGCCATTATGCCTCTACTACATAATAATTATGTCTACGCATTTCATGGAATTTTGTATTCAATATTTTGAATTCAACTTTAAACTTTTAAATTGTCAAAAACCAGGTGTACCTACTTGCTCTGGATGCTAAAATTGGGAGGCTGCTTTACTTGATGTTCGATTCCCGATTCGGTTATTGGATTTTTCTAGTATGGTCATGTTCCGTTAAAAAGTATTTAGGCCCGCCACCTATTAAATTAGACGTATATTTTACCTACACCTCTGCTCTACCTATCGGGATAAGGGAAAGCGTGATGGTATGTTATTTACAGTAGCTTAGCTAACGACACATGTCGGTGACATCCCTTATATTTATCGTGTTACTCGTGTTTATTTACAACATGTGAGTTTTCTCACATTTACCAAGTATCTGTATATCGATACGCCTCATTCTCGAAGTGCCTCATTAGTCTAGTTGTCCTAAGCGCGACTGCTATGCTAGATACCCTGGGTTCGATTGCCAGGTCGAGCAGTTTTATTGGCTATCCTGTGAAAATTACAATAGGAGCTCGGAGTTTGAATTTGAACCTATTCCTTCGATGAATACAGGTATATTATCGAAAAATTATATAGAATAATTATAATGATGTCATAAAAGTTTAAGTAACCAATGATATCATTATAATTTGCGAATAGCTTTTAAGTTCCGTGTAGCAACCACACCTGAAAAGTGATCCACAAAAAATACATACCTAACATCGCGCAGTTGAATGGCCCGTGCGCGTACGCAAACCCATTGACACATCTCTATGAATGACGCCTTTATATGCAACGTAAATCACTGCAATCGCAGAATCATACACCAAACAAAATCAAAACTGATTTTTCACACTACATAAATCACAAAATATACACCCACACACATACATGCACTTTCAAAATATCGGGAAAAGAACTAAAAATAAAATGTTCGATTTTTTAAATTTGACAACTGTCAAACGCAGTACAATCGCGCGCGTAAGCGATTTGATGATTTTTATTGTGCGTTTTAACATGCGGTGTTCAGTGGTGCGGCCACAACTGACTGACTAACGGGCCGTCCGTCCGTCTGTCCCGCTCTACAGTTGCGCAACTAACGGGGCATAGAGTAAGCACATTTTTGTGTACAGAACGCCAGTTTAGTTAATCAGTCTATGTTCAAAAGAAAGTTGTCAATGGAGCTTACGTTGATTGTCTTTTGTTTAAGCTTTTGCTTCTTATAAGTGCCTGAATGGCCAATATTATTAGATTTTTATTTTTATTTATACAAATATATATGTTTAAATATTGAATTATTTTCTTTTAAGCGTTATTATAGATGTGAGGTGCATTTTTCAATGAAGAAAATGTAACACTAATTATTGTAAACAAACAATATATAAACATAACTTAAATTATAGCTATGCTAAACTTTTACTTTATTGTATTAAAAAAAATATTGAAAAAACCTGGACGCCTGAATTTATGACCAAATTTAAAATATGCTCTCAGACTGCCATTACAAAAAGTATTGATGCATCGCATAATCCATCGATTTATGTTATTGTCCTTGTATCCGATCTGAATTTTCCAGCAACGAATTGCATTAAAATTATTTATAGTCTACATTTTGTATTCGTCTGTTCCGATCGGAAGAATTTTATTATTTTTACTTCTGTAAAAAAAATTAACCTGGTGCATTCTTAAAATAAATTGGTATTAGAAGTATATTTTATGTTTTTATTTACACTTTTTTAGGGTTCCGTAGCCAAATGGCAAAAAACGGAACCCTTATAGATTCGTCATGTTTATTCTCTAATTTTTCAATACTGTTACCTAACATTTAATATTTTTAAAAATTTTCTTAATAATACCGAAAATTGTTACGAAAATGGTACGGACGCGATAACTATTACATCACTATTTTTATGAGCTCACAAAATAATCTTTGTTTTACAATTACGGACGCGCCCACGTGAACTCTTGTACGTAAACTACACAATAGCACTTTAAATCACTTGGTTTACTGACTATAAACGCTGAGAAGTCCAGCACTCACAATTTGTCTGTGGCGCCCGGTGTAGGTGTTACAGCAGATGAATGAATAATTACCATGCGTACCTATAAATTATGTATTTTATTAGTGCACTTTAATCTAATTATATGGTGCAATGCATCGCCTGAAATTAACATTAATTATAGGTTTTATTTCTAATGGTAATGTGAAATTATGTCTGACCGTGGTAACAGATAGAATTTGAATAAAAAATACATAAACTAAAAAGAATATGAGAGCGATATGATTTTATATTCAGCTGCGTCCGGTTAGACTTAAAGCCGTACACAATATAGTTGAAAAAAAAAACTAAGAAGATGATAATGATATAATATTAAGTAATAATAATTATTATATTAGATAATAATAATTGGCCTAATAGCCAAGAGCTTCGATCAACATCTGAGCTCTCGTTGAGTGGCTGAGTCAAGGGCTTCATATAGAGAACCCTCCGTTTAGACACGGCCCGCATAGTTAAGGAGTTTCTTTCTCTGGGGCCCTAACCAGCGGTAGCTTGGACCTGCTCCCGATGCCGGTGGGTCAGTATTTCTTATATTTTTAAATGTTCTTATTTTCTTTTCAGTTTGTATAAAAATATGGATTATTTAAGAGGATATTTGTTCACAAGTTTATTTATTTACATTAAGGTTAGACAAAGTAGACAATAATTATTTAATTTTTTTCAACCATTTTTAAGATCATTGATCGATAATTCAAAAAACTTACCATCGTTATGTATAAATTTTAATGAACATGAACTTAATTATTTTAGGTTTTCTAATGTTTCTATTATCAACTAGTAAGTGTAGTTCTACAAAACCCCAGTGATCCACAAAAGTGGAATGTTAGTCTTGCGAGGCCATGCGGCCGTGGAGGCCTTGACATGAAAGGTCACGGCTTTGGCCAACGGCGCACACACTGGCCTTATAACAGGCCTGAGTATCAACCACAGATAATTTTAGCTGTTGAGGGTTGCTAGGCCTGTATTGTTTAATGTTTACGCAGAGGAAATTCCACAGCTTAGTAAATAAATATTCGCTCATGATAAATTACAAAGATAGAATGCACTACATTTTTCGATAAGTACTCAATAAAAATGTATTAATTATAGTAATTAGGAAAATTTGAATATTTATTTAATACATTTTTGTTGAGTATTTATTGTTTATTATCATATAATAGATGGCTTGTATATTTCAAGCACTGTTATTATGTTTATTTATTAAATTCTTAGTAGGTTACAGCTCAGAGTTTGTATTTGTTCCCTGTAATTGGCAATAAACTCCCCCCTTAAAAAATATCGGCGAATTTTAAGCGTACATTCGAGCAGTACAGGCGTCATAGAATATTTTGTTATGTTGAAGAACTTCGAGAGTATTCGTATTAACATCCATACACAACAGTTTCTGCCCCGAGCGGCAAAAAAGAGTAACATTACTTATTTAACATTCCTACTTAAAGTACAGATGCTTCCTATATTTTCTGTGGTGCGCACGCTCACACACACAGCGGTCACTTACCCGGAATCGAACAGGGAAGCAAGGGGAACTCGCCTGTCATGTGTACTCGGAATCCATGCTAATGGAAACTGCATATATGTGCCCGAGTAAGGAATTTATATAGTCAATAATAACTCTCATTATGACGGATTTATTCTGTCATTAATCCATAATAATGTTATAAATGTAAATGTAACTCTATATTCTGTTACAATGTATGTTACATACTCACTGAAAGTATAATACTTTGCTCGACCTGGGAACTGAACCCAGGACCTCTAGCGCAGCAGTCAAATTGACTGAGAGTCAGCTTAAAGGTACTTTATTTTTTTAATATTATTTTATTATTACTTACTGAATAAATATTTTATTTTAATAAATTTATTTATTATAACTTAACATAGTTACGAGAGAAGAGAGAAGAGAGAAGAGTTAAGACAGTAGTACTTAATGTTAAATTATTTTTATAATAAATATTATTTAGTTCACTAGGTATAGGTATTGTAACAACCATTTTAAGACTTCGTATTTATGTATGGAACTGATTATTTAAAATTGCAAAAACTATGCAATTATGCTAATGTTTGAGCAGTATAATTTGTGCGGTTGCACAAAACAATTGTTTTAAATGTGCTATTACGATTCATTGTTCCGAAATACTCACATAACTCCTCGCTTTGCAATAATAATTGTAAGTACCTGAAACAAACAATTTGAAACATTAGTATTTAGCTCATTACACATACTTATTTATCTAATATTAAGTTGTTGCTACTAGGTATATTTTAAAAATAATAAAATTATAAAAATATCGACCTGACGAACTAATCTGCACTATTTTTTTTTAAAGCTAAAAGGGAGTTTTTGTTTTTGAAACTGAGTTTTTTTGTTTCATAGCGTTAATCTCTAGAATTACTAGTAGGATTTGAAAAATTCTATTACTGTATAATAGCCACATTCAAGTTCAAGTTTAAATATTTTTATTTTAAATAAGCTTTAACAAGCATATAACGGTTCTTAATCTAGTTCCACGGTTACAAAAGTTGATCCTATCTACAAGAATCCAGAAGAACTCTATACAACAATAGAGTTCGGAGTTTCTTGCCGGATTCTTCTTATTTTTTATACAATTACAAAAAAAGTTAAACCGCCTTCAAAAAATAATAAAATAATTTTGTCTAAAACAGTTTGGGAAGTCGGTGATTTCTATTTGAGTGGGTCTTTTGTGTTCGCCACCGACTTCCCAAACTGTTTTAGACAAATTTGTAATTTTTAGTGGAAAGTTTTGTTTAGAAGTACTTGTTAGCCAACTAAACGCACTGTTCCAATAAGACAGCGATGTTTCAGAGTAAACGATAATATCATCGATGTAAACAATTTTTAGATTTTTGTTGATATTTTCAAAACTGCCTAACCGATTTCGATAAAATTTAAACGGGACCACCTCTAAAGTATGACCTCCCAAACAAAAAAACAATCATTAAAATCGGTCCACAACTGGCGGAGATATCGCGTAACAAACATACAAAAAAAAAAAAAAAAAAAAAACATACAGACGAATTGAGAACCTCCTCCTTTTTGAAGTCGGTTGAAAAGCGCACGTATCCGCGGGGGGACAAACAAATGTCACAACACAAGTGACACACAGAAGATATGCTAGTTATATTCTATTATATTTCGGCATTAATTAATGCTTAGTATCTATAAAGATATAGATTTTCTAGTGAGAGAGAAATAAGATCTCAGGCAAGATTGGAACGCGTACTAAACTGGAGGAACGCAGGTACATCGTATAAGATATGCTCTTAACACATTACACAAACAAATCATGTAGAAACAAAAAGGATGCCATTTTATTCGTGGAATACAAGAGAAAAAAATATAATTATATAATTGACATTACAAAGACATTTTTGACCATTCGCAAGGTTTTTGACGAAGATTTCTAATGATTATTTCATATTGCCTTGCGTCGCAAGCAGCAAGTGAGCAAGTTTGGTACTTACCAAATCTTGGGAGAATATGTATTAAGGTTGTAATCAACCTGCAAGTGTCATATTGAGCAGAAAGCGTTTCTGGCCAAGACAAATGTTCTTTTTATCAAACAGACGAATAAGACTTTAAATAGTAGCGTTTATATTTAAATTAATTTAGAATAAACCTTCTGTAGCTATCTTTTGTTGTGAAAACGGCTCGACACACAGGCTTTCACGTGGAATAGTGTCAAGTGCGATCGATGGAGTCACTCCTAGTATCGTAGGTGTCGATCCGTGTAGACTGTACCACAGACGAGAAGGGTGGTTAGTTGTGAAGAATGTTACATAGATAAAGTTTAGAATGTTATACAAGTACTTTTTCAAAAAAGGTTTTTGCATAAAAAAATATTGTGAAAGTTACAAATACCTACCATTTATCTCGTTCAAACCAATTTTCGGTGGAAGTTTACATGGTAATGTACATCATATTTTTTTTTCGTTTTATCATTCTCTTATTATATTAGAAGTTACATGGGGGGGACACATTTTACCACTTTAGAAGTCTCTCGCGCAAACTATTCAGTTTAGAAGAAAAATGATATTAGAAACCTCAAAATATTTTTTATGACCTATCCATAGATACCCCACACGTATGGATTTGATGAAAAAAAAAATTTTTGAGTTTCAGTTCTAAGTATGGGGACCCCCAAAATGTATTGTTTTTTTTTTCTATTTTTGTGCGAAAATCGTAATGCAGTTTACAGAATAAATCTACACATACTAACCAAGATTCAACAGCATAGTTAATACAGTTTCAGAAAAAAGTGGCTGTGACTTGTCCGTCAGACGGACAGACAGACAGACAGACATGACGAATCTATAAGGGTTCCCTTTTTTGCCATTTGGCTACGGATCCCTAAAAATGTGCCAGCTTTTGGTATATTAGCATTAGAATATAATGGAATACAGATAGACCGGGTCTTACATCTGCATCATCATTTGGGGATCTCAATCGTGACAATCGTACGGAGGTATGTACACAGGTCTACAGGTCAACCTATCAAAAACCAGTTTAAACTCATCTCACATTGTAAAGGCTTTCCACACAGTAAGAGGCCAGCATAAACTGAATTTGGATAGCTTGATGTGTAGCCGTGCGTGCATTCCTAGATGGTGGTCGTGGGCGCTGACCGTCGAAAGACAGGTTATATGCGTGCTTGACCGAATTTGGGCTTACTTTTACTTTTGTGGATGCTCAAGTTCGAGTGCTGTGCCTACCTGTACCATTGTTATTTAAATGTTAGATGTTGTTTCGAGTGTTCCATATTTTGGGTGAGTTGGCTTCTGGTATAGGTGTTGTTTAAAGACATTTGCTCCGGTAAGAAAAGGAGACCGTGGATACAGAGATGACCTGCCTATCGAGGCAGGATTTTCGCACTTAATGAGTGAGAAATAAAGAATAAGTTCGTGATCGCTGTTCATAAACGAGATTTCAACAAATTAGTTTACCATTCATCATCACGTCTGTTTTACCCTGAAGGAATAAGGCAGAGGTGTACAAATGTATACTCACAGTTCGACGGTATGTTTAGGTATAGGATGCGAGCCTATTGTCATTAAGCGCTTAGGACCACTAGACTAATGAGGCGGTAAATTTACGAAAATTTGCCACAATTCATTTATTGCCTTTTTACCCGACTACGGAAGGGAAAGGGTATTAAATGAGTATATGTATGTAAATATCTATGAGCTGTTTGACCACTCAAATCAAATCAAATCAAATGTTTTTATTTCAAATAAGCTTTTACAAGCGTTTATGAAATTTATTGACTCTAGTTGCACGGTTCCAAAAGGTTGATCCTATGGAGAAGAATCCGGCAAGAAACTCCATGGACACTCTTTTAAAATAAAAGATGTTACATTATTCTGCCTCGTTGGTCTAGTGGTCCCAATCGCGACTGCTACGCTAGAGGTCTTGGGTTCGATCCCCAGGTCGAGCAAAGTGTTATTGAGTTTTCTATGAAATTCTCAGTAGCAGCTCGGAGTCTGGATTTGTGCCCGGTGAATGGCAATAGGCTCGCCCCCTATTACATGGGACCCAAACATACCGGCGAACTGTGGGTGTACATTAAGTGCACCTCTGCCTAACCCTTCGGGGAATACAGGCGTGATGGTATGTTATGTTATGTTATGTTACATTATTCACTTTACACTATGGCGATAACAGGATGTGAGTACATCGGAGGTTTATGTCATAATTAGCCTGAAGTCAGGATTAAAATTAGAATAAGGTTCTCAGCATCTGAGAACTCAATGTCAATCTAAAACAGATAACATAATATGTGAAATAAAACACATCATCAAAATATATTAACTATAAACTACTTAGACATAAGTGGCTACAATGTACTCACATTTACAGTTCCTGTTTACATAAAGTTGTAGTAAACAATATAAAAGAAAATTGTGAGTGACTAGGTAACCTCAGGGTGCCAGGGAGACCACCAGTGCATCTGTATTTTGATTCCTTGATTTTATAATATGCCTTCTTAACAAGAACAGATTTAACATAATTTTTAAATTTCTTGCCGGTGAGATCGGTGACAGATTTTGGGAGTTTATTGTAAAAACGTACGCAATTTCCTAGAAATGACTCACTGTATAGACTTTTCGTATAATTGGAGGCTAGCTAGAATCTAGTAGTCCTTTTAGACTGCCGGCTAGTTGCAAGCTATAACTTTTGCATCGGTACCTCTTGCTTAGATCACAATTTAGGTGTATCTTGATAAACACGCGTGCCAGATGTGAGTACTTACTTACTATAAGCTTGAATTAACTACACAAAATGGCACAGTGTTTGAGTATGATTCCTGCACGGAAAAAAAAAATGTCCTACCTAAATCTTATTCTAAGTGTTTGTTACTGTACACACAAATCTTGCAACACGCGATACAGGAAAATAAGTTTTTATTTCAAACAACAACAAAAAACGTATGCATGTTTTCGCGCAACCCCAGCATTTTCTACCCTTATAAAACTCTGTTATGAATTCCAAAAAATATGTAACTTACATAACAAGACATTGCTCCCATGGTTTGCCATTCTAAGTCACAAAACATCCATCTCAGTTAACGTTCAGTTTTAAAAGCGTCTACACAACGCAACAACAATATCGTAACAAAAAGGAAAACAAAATTAAAACTATAAATCACGATTATTACGTGGCAGCCGTGGCGAAAATTGGAAAGCGTTGATAATCACGAACCATATTGGAGAGGAGATTTGGAGCGGCTCGCCAACTGGCCTATTGATTGGAGACATTACCGTAGGAAGTGTCACAGTAATTGTGCAATTTTTTTATTGAAACTTAAACTTAACGCAATATTACTTATTTATAATGATTTTTTTAAATAAGTAGGTATTAAAAAACTATATATCTCAGTAAATTATTAGTCTAGTGATCGTAAGTGTGTCTGCTACGCTAGAGTTCCTGATTTCGATTTCCAGGTAAAGCAGAGTGTTTTTGAGTTTGTCTATGAACTTTTTAGTAGCAGCTCGGTGTCTGGATTTGTGCTCGGTTAATGACAATAGGCTCGCTCCCTATTACATGGGACCTAAACATACGGAGGAAGTGTGTGTTTAAGTAACTAATAACCTCTGCCTAACCCTTCGAGGACAACATGCGTGATGGTATATTATGCATGTTAGACGGGCATTTCCTTTTATATGGAATAGCTTTCCGCCCGCAGCTTCGCTCGCGTGGACAACACGATTTTGACTGTTATTTTTTTTCTATTTCCAGCGGGATATTGTAAATTATCTAAAATTAAGACCAAATAATTTGCTCCACTATATTATTTTATTGAAATATAAAAATAACATGTAATTTTTTTATTAATTTTTTCATGTCCTTTTAGCTAGAGCGATGGTTATTCTGGACGCCTCGTAAGGTCTATTTCAATGAGGAGATACAAATACCGGAAGACCACTTTGCTCTCAAGAATTAAAATTGCACTTCTTTGTATACCACATTGATTTTTCTGTCTGGTATCAAAATGACCAGACAGCTTTTAATACAGTAACAGGCAAGGTAGAATTTCCCGTGTGAGAAGCCGTTCTTCCCTTAAATCTATGCCTGCTACCCTTAATGACTGAAATTTTATTTATAGCATTACAAAGCATCTTCTTAAAAACATAGGCATCAATTCACACATTCGAGGTATGAAAACTGAATCCCCCCGAGCACATCCAGTAATCACAGTGACCTTTTAAATATTTTTGTGCAATGCTGATACTCTCAGTCTAGTCCCGTTACATAGCTTAAGTGCCAATCAATAGACTTCGTTTGTATATTAGAAAAATCAGGATATACTCTAAGATCTGTCATAGTCACCTGTCACTACTGTATTCAGAAAAGATGATAAACATATTTACAATCTCCATTTACTATTTTAATTAAGTAATAGCTCAGAAAACTCTCCAGCAGACGCATCTCTCTCGTATTTCTTTTTTAAAGATAATCATTATGTTGGGTCATAGGTATGACGATGTCAAGGAAGCCCTGACTTCGTCTGCTCGGGTTCCTCTAGGTACAATAGAATCTGACGGAATTCCCGTGCTAGCAGCACAGTAACTCCACCCATCACTCTATTACTGCCTCTAACATTTTTAAGAAGGGTTCTATGGTGTGCCTGTCAATCTCAATTCTACTTTTGTGTGCCATAGAAAGCATTTTATATCGTTAACCACTAACGTTTCTTGAATAAAATCACATTGAGTTTTCAAACATGACATGACATGTGTCAAAATAAAAAGTAAATTAAATCAAAAGCACTAAGGAGTATTGATATCAAAATCGAAGCAAATCATCCCGAAAATAGTTTTCCCCCTTTTTTAAGTCCGTTAGGGCATGAATTTCAATAAAATACGAAACACGTCTTTCATCAATTCTATTAAAGAACGTTTATGCAAAATTTGAAGCACATTGGACCAAGGAATCACGTTGTCCCATACAAACTTTGCCCCCCCTTTTCACCCCCTTAGGGGTAGAGTTTCGGCAAATCCTTTCTTATCGGATGCCTACGTCATACAAAGAACACACCCTCCAAGTTTCAGGTCTCTACGATCAGCGGTTTAGGCTGTGCGTTGTTCCGTCAGTCAGTCAGTCAGTCATTCAGGACAAAGGATTTTATATGTATAGATTAAAGTAAAAATTTAATATTGCCATTTCAAAATGAACAAATCATCAAAAAGTATATGAAATTATAAAGATTGATTTGCGCAATGGTACTGGAAAATACGTCACACAAAGTAGAAACAATGAATTGACGAAGATGACGTCACGATATAATCATCAGCAGTTCTACAAGCAAATATTGGAATGATTAGGTAGTCTGGCGCCCGGATTAATATTAGGCTCGTCCACAGATGGATTTAATTGCTAAATTACCTACTTAATTTATCAAGTATAATCACAATAAAAAAACCACCAATTGATTGATCATAAAAGTTGTATCTTATTAGATCCAACATAATCTTGATATTGAACGCCATATACGGTTTTATAGGCTCACGAAACGAGATAAAAAGGCCGTATTTGGAAAACTCTTTGACACGCATATATGTACGTGGGACGTCCGAAAATAGGCGTATGGTGAAATCTTTAAGATCAGGTTTGAAGCTGTTCCTCATCGCCCACGTGAGGTCATTATTGGCCTATAACCTGATAGTAGGAACATACTTTGATGGTGTTGTTTGGGCTTTGAAGCGCATGTGTGTATTTATATAGTTTGATTTATAGCTACTTTCTGATAGTTATTTTGCCAGGTATGACACTGGTGAGTTTTCAGTCCACCCATGACCATGGATGCTGTAAAGGATTCGAAACGTCGGGAATTAAAAATATCAATATAACGCCATAAAATCTGTAAAAAGTAGTTTTATTTCACTGGTGAGTTAATAAACAGGAGTAGAGGTACTAATATCTTAAAGTTAATTTAAATTAAAAATAATTGCATTGAATAAAATTTTCTTGACATTTACATAAAAACTCATTATTAAAGACTAGTACGCCGAGTTCTATCATCACGTCTTTTTCCACGAACCAGGCACAAATCCAGACTCTCAGAGCTGCTACTGTGAATTTCATAGAAAAACTCAAAGTATACTCGAGCTTAGAAGTCCAGCTTTGGACCACTAGACCAATGAGGCAGTTAGTATTTAAAACAAAAATGACCAGGTTTATTTAAATTACTAAAAAAGTTTCTAACAAATTCTGATAACAGCTGAAAAATATATAATTTCAATTTCAATTTATTATTTTCGATAAAATTAACACGTGGCAATAATGAGACAAAACAAATTAAGATATCTCAAAAACGTTAACAATGCTAAGCAACAAGTCATCAGAAACCTTTTCAAGGTGTGGTTAACCTCGCTTTTAGTGAAATAATCAAAACTAGTTTCGTTTAACGGGCGGACACCTACGCGATGGGTTCATGAATGAAGACGAATTACCACTACTAGGGAGATGGTATACTAGTCTCGTGAGATTGTGAAAATAAAGTGAGTTTGTATCGAGGTTCTTTTATTAGCCTGTATTGTCCCACTCTTGACCCAAAAGCGTGCAAAGTGCAAAAATGAGGGTTAGCCTTTGCTCAGAATTGGAACTATCACTTATTTTGTAGAAAATTAATCTGGATCTGTTGGACTTTTGCTGACTATACCTAAATGGTGGTCGGTATTCCTAACCGAGGATGATGAGGGTATTTTATTTACACACTGAATAAAAAAATACACAGTTGAATGATCTATTTACACAAAATAATAATACACTATTGGTCCAGATCATTGAACGAATGTATATAACGGACAAATACTTAATCAAAGAGTGTAAAATTCGTGGAAGGTAACTGGCGTAATAATTGTTTTAGTTACGCCGTAAGTCGCAACTTCAAGCCGATTCCTGTTGAAATTGTCGATGTCGATTGTCGATGTCACAAAGTTTCTCGTTTTTGTGCATTACTCGATTGTCACTCGCTCAATCTGTACCAATAGTAGTGGAAAACGTTATCTAAACAAAATATCGTTCATTGATGGAGTAAAATTTTGTAAGTCCATAAGCATATTGATGGGTGCGTGGGAGTTGGTTGATAGTGTTGTTACTGCTCCAGGTGATGAAGAAGTACCATCCATTATGAAGATAACGAAGTGACTTCGTTTTGATTGGATTTAAACATAATGCATAGTTTAGTTTAATAAATAAATATGATAGATTGTAAGTATAATTTTATTTTGGTAGATTAATATTTACACCTAAGGCTAAGTCATTTGCTTAGCTTCAGTTCAAAATGTCTACTACGTTAAATAAAAACTTTTACTTGTAAGTACTCGTATAAATAAGAACCTAATCATTATTAGATAGATTCTAATTAGTAGCAAATATATTATTTTATTTATTTGTGTAAGAAAATGTTTATACTGATTAAACCAAAAAGTAATTTGGTACATAATAATAATAATAATATGTAAGTACTCGTAAATGAAATAAACTTAACACCCACACAACGCCTACAAAAAACTGGAACCTAATCATTACAAGTATCATTAACACACATAACAACCGCATTCTACTCACCCAAAAACTGGCCGCAAGTACTAGCGCAAGTGACTAGCTTAATTGATTGTCAGTAGAGTGACAACTTTCGTAACATGATTGATGGCGGGCTAGTGTTAATCACATGTCACGCTTGACACGTGTAGTGGCGCCCTCTATTGCGATATTTAATAGTATTTGAACTTAGGCTTTACGTCAGAAGACTTAGAAACTCGTTTTGATTAGGTACTTAAGAGATGCGTGGCAATCCACATTTCAAAAAAAAAAATGACAGTCGTAAAATAGTGTTTTACACATAGGTAAACCCACATTTCGCCGGTATGTTTAGGTCCCTAGCAATAGGGGACGAGCCTATTGCCATTAACCGGGCACAAATCCAGACTCCGAGCTGCTGCTGAGAATTTCATAGAAAACTCAATAATGCTTTTTGCGACCTGGGGATCGGACCCAGGACCTCTAGCGTAGCAGTCGCGCTTAGGACCACTAGTAAATTGGCAGTCAAAAGTAAAATAGCGTTTCATTTGTGTTGAATCATTGTCAATTGTATTTCCAATTGTATAAGCTCGGAATTTGGATTCGTACCCAATTAATATGCCTTTCTATCTCAACTCTCTTTAAATAACCCAGTAAATCCAGGGTAAAATTGTAACAAGCTTCCAAGTAAAGATAGGTACTTATCGGTCCGTACAGGCCATACTTATCAAAGGGTTCGCCAATCCAGGCCAGTACTAGTACGTGTACTGGCGCACTAGTGTCGATGCCAGTCGAGTGGCGGATCTTTCACATACTGGTGGCACCGGGTCGGACGAGACGGATTGAACGAGAGCCATCCGTTGTGTAGGAAATTGAGACATTTTTGTGATATTTTTCGAATGGTTTAGATTTTTTATGATTTATGATAAATGTTGCACTGCTAATTAATATGGACCCCGTAAAGTACAATCGAAGGTATCAATAATTGGGTAACTGAGAAAATTCCATTCAACACACACTGGTAGGAGCGCTGGTATGTTTGAGGCGCGAACTTATTCCCAAAACTGGAGTTAATAGTTACTGAATCCGATCTGCCAATGCGATTTTTGTTAAAAAAACAAATAACTAATTACTTGGGCTAAGAATCGTACCCAGGATTTGCGATCACTATAAAAATTAGGCAATTATTCATCAATTAACCTTTCAATTATTTATTGCTAAACAAGTATTTCTCACGAAGGCACCTAATATACAGAATTATTCATTTCAGAAAGAAAAAAATATCATAGCTTACCAAAATATTTTTATTCAAAAATAATGTTTTCTCTTAGAAAACATCCCTATTACCTGTAACCATTTAAGTCCACAACGCCCGCCTATAGAATACTTCTAACCAAGTGAAGCATGCTCGGGTACTCTAGAGTATGTATTAATATAATGATGTGTGATGATAGTAATAAGATTTATTATGGCATGCGGGAGATTTTCAAGTAAAAAGACGTGTGATCGTTACTCCGATTTTTTTAGAACTGTTTGATTGTTAGAATATACAGATAATGTAGAAAAGTAAAAATGCTCATATAAAACCTCAAGTAGTTTTTAAACATTCCGCCCACCAAGAACTAAGTTCTTTACACAATGTAAAGTTATGAAATCTATGGGCGGATAATGATACTCTAACAAAACGAATTGTGAACGTGAAATAGTGGACTGTATAACGAATTAAGTATTAAATTTCAATAAAGTAGGTATTAAATGCACAAGTTTTCTAATCTAAACTTAAATATTTGAAGTACAGTAAAGGTAAAGTATAAAAACACAAGTTACTAAAATCAACACACCATGAGAATGTAAAAGAATCTAAATATTTTTCATTTGATAATTAAACATGCATTTAACATACATCTTTACTTGCACAGTATGCATATTTTGCTAAGTGGGCGTTAAATATACCATTCTTACATATTATTACTGTACCTACTCGGTTTATGTTTACTATAATCCTCATCAGCTAAGTTTATCAAAGGTTCACCAATAAGAAAATGACCTGGTGTAAGAGGAAGAGGGTCGTCTGGGTTATCGCTAATAGCAGTAATTGGTGCGGTTTAAACAAATTTCTACCTGTGCTAATACTGTAGACAGCTCGTCGTATGTAAGTTTCGTATTAAATTACTCATTGTTCGTCGTAAACTCGAAAACTTAGCCCATATGATTTCTTCATTGATATTACGAATGTAAATGTAATGTAGTAAATGTTTAATTTTCTCTTCTTCTCTGTGTCTTCGATGATAAAATCGGTCTCAAAGTCTTTCACTCCTTTTGTTAGCCATTTTGGCCTTCTCCACCATAAATAATTATTAATAAATTCTCTAGAAGTTAATCCTCTTGAAGCGTGATCAGCTGGATAAACTAAAGGTAAATGTAAACGTGCTATATCTGACACTACTTGTCGTTTTGTGTAGTCTTCTTCTTGCTCAGGTATATTAAGGATGTATTCAAAGTTGTCTGAGTCTCCATTCCAACTTACGCCAAGAACTTTCATCACATCTTTGATTTTAACTTTAGTTGTTGAATCCTTCTCATTCTCTTTTATACCAAAGTCATTCAAAAACTCCTTATCGATACTGTCCCATTTCTGTAGAATAAATCCTCCACTGTTCATTAGTTTACTCATCTCTTTGTACATTTCGATAGCTTCCTCTGTAGTTTGAAAACCAGTCATTAGGTCATCCATATAGAAATCTACCTTAGCTATTTTGGCTACAAGCGGATATTTAGCTTCTTCATCCTCAGCAAGACGTTGTAAACATTTTACAGCTAAATATGGGGCACATGCTGTACCAAAAGTAAGGCGCAATATTTTGAAATGTTTTACAGGATCGGTAGGATGAAATCTCCACATGAATCTCTGAAAATCTGAATCATCCTCTGCTACTCGCACCATCCTGTACATTTTTACAATGTCTGCAATAACTACTATCTTATGAATTCTCCACCTCATAAGAATATGACGCAGATCATGCTGAAGTTTTGGACCCACTAGAAGCTCGTCCTTGCTTCTTTTACAACTGCATGATGAGGAAGATAAACAGACATTGTAGCTCCCATTTCACTCTCAGGAACTTCTGTAACATGATTTAAGGCTAAATATTCCTCAATTACCTTATTGTATTCTTTTCCAAGTTCAACATCTTTTAATAGCCGTTTTTCTTGATGTAGCAATCTCCTCAAAGCCATTTCCTTTGAAGTGTTGTATACGCATTTTAGATCATTTGTGGAGAAGGGTAGCCTGAGTACATACCTGCCTTCTCCATCTCGTGTTGTAGTTTTGTTAAAATATTCTTCACATATGTTCTCACTCTTAGTAAATTCTCTCTCTAGTTTTTGTGGTTCATTCTCCATCTCCCAAAATTGTTTAAGGATGTTGTCCTCTGATGCCACACTTACATGCATACCTATTACTCGGTTTAAAAAGGGTTTGTGTGAGACTCGGCCTGAAAGAATCCACCCAAAGATGGTATTTTGTGCAATAATATTTCTCGAAGGATGTTTAAGGACTCCGTTTTGTATGATCTCGCTGTAAACATCTGCACCTAGTAACACATCAATTTTACCAGAATTATTTAAAGCACTATCAGCTAACATTAGACCCTCGATTTCTTGCCACTCAAGAGGTTCGAGGTCAGCTGCCGGCAAAAATGATGTTAATGTTTTAAGAACAAATGCATTAATGTATACAACCTTATGAGAATTATGACAAGATTCTATAGGTAATGAAACCATGTGTTTTATTTTAGTGCGACCATCTCCCAAACCTGACACCCAGCCATTTACTGGTTTTCGTACTAAGCCTAACAATTGTACAATAGTTTCTGTGACAAAAGATGCCTGACTGCCCTGATCAATTAAAGCTCTTACAATGTGTTTACCATAATATTTGGATGTTACCTTAATACTTGCAGTCGCTAGCAGCACAGTGTTAGTCTCTGTATATTCTTTAGAAAAGTTTGTAACAATGTTAACCTCCTCTGTTGACACACCAGGTTGTGGGTCAGTCGATGGTGACGCTGAGTTGATAATTGGTATTACCTTGTCAAAATGAAGTAGTGTATGGTGTCTCCGTCCGCATCTCTTACAACTTACTCTATTACGACATTTTATCACAGCATGCGATGGGGCGAGACAATTGAAACACAACTTATTATTCGCTACGAAGTCTTGTCTCTCTTTTGGTGTCATTAAACTAAACTGCTTACAGGCGTATAAGAAATGTTCTTCTTGACACATAGCACATTTCACCTTTGTTTCATTCTCTGTAGATACGTAAAACGAGTTTGTATTTATTGCTGGTTTTGTACGATGTGTTATGTGAAATGTGCTTTCGATCATCTCCATTGACCGAAATCTTCCTTCTAAAAACTCTCGTAATTGACTCCAGGTAGGTAACTCATCTGACAGACTCGACTTTTCTTCCCATAGTTTCATTGACTCCATTGCTAATTTTGAAACTGTCATGTAAACGATGATGATATCCCAATTCTCAGTATTTATTCCCATATTTGTCAATGAAATTAAGCAGGAGGATGTGTTGTCCAACAATTGTTTGACGGCACCAGCAGATTCCGAAATTATCTTCTTTTGTGCAAATAACGTTTTTAGAACCGCATTACAGTTGTATTTCTTATTGTTGTAACGACGAACTAATTGGTTCCAGGCATCCTCATAATTTGCTTCAGTTGTTGTGTAATTGCGTATAAGTGTTTGAGGCTCACCAGTAAGATTGCTTTTCAGATATTGTAATTTTTGCACAAGTGATAGGTTTTTGTTTTTATGAATCAATGTCACAAACATGTCGAAAAACATTTGCCAATCCTCGTATTTTCCACCAAATGTTGGAAGATGTATTCGTGGTAATTTCACATCACCATGGCTGTTCTCATGATTACCAGGGTTTTTTGATGTTACCGTTTCAGCGTTAGGAAGCGATTGCAAAGCATCTTTTAAGTTAGTTTTATATTGAACATATAGTTCCTCAAAGTTCTCGTAATAGTCCTCAGTGAAATACGCTTCTTTCTTATCTCTTGAAGCCTTCGAAATTATTGCCTTATGACCTTCCTTAAACTCAGTATATTGTAACTCCAGTACCTCTAGTCTTGTTTCTAAGTATGGCCGTTTAATCCTCTCTTTAGGCGTTTTCTTAAAATTCCGTTCAGCTTTCTTCAAGTTAATCATTAACTCCTCTTGTAGTGTAATAAGCGTTTCCATTTTGTATAAGTATTGAATTCTCGTATTATGTATGTATATCTCACTCACGTTATTAAAAGATCACACTTTTAATTATCTCACTCGTTTCTCAATCGATCGATGCTTATCTCATATTACAATCTATATTGTTGATCACCGAAAGATTTTTGAATTCTAATTTTCACGGAAAAAACCACCATCTTTTTTCCCGCATGACATCTCGCAACTCGCTCACAAAGTTAAAAATCCGGCCGTATGGACCATATGATGATAGTAATAAGATTTATTATGGCATGCGGGAGATTTTCAAGTAAAAAGACGTGTGATCGTTACTCCGATTTTTTTAGAACTGTTTGATTGTTAGAATATACAGATAATGTAGAAAAGTAAAAATGCTCATATAAAACCTCAAGTAGTTTTTAAACAATGTGTACTGTGTAGCCATCATAAGTGACTAATTTCAATAAGCACTATGAGGTTACAGAACTGGGCTAGTAGTTATATTATCTATATGCATGCTTCGGTGATATTTTGATAGGCGAAATTTATTAATTATATTTACTATAATATAGAATAGGTATCTACTACAAAATTCTGACATATAAATCATTAAAGTTTATTTTTCATACTTTATAAGAAAGACTTTCAGAATAAAAAAAATATAGATCGTTACTATTTCAATAAGATCTAAAAGAGTAGAAATAGAGTCATATAACACGACATTTTAATTAACCTCCCAGATCATTGCAAAAACATTATTGGGTTAGGCACAGCCAAGACTCGCATAAAAAATCAGAACAAAAATCTATTACATTCTAAAGTGAACCAAACAATAAACAAAGAAAATACACTTCAATTTTCAAAGCGCGTAGAGTAACCACAATTTAAGCGTCGCATAGGACACAAACCGACTTCTCGAAGGCGTAACAAAGAATTATTTTTATCAGGCCGTCAATAAATAAACTGGAAACCTTTCAACGAAGATGGGGGGAGAAAAAATATTTTTGGCCCAAACAAAGGCCTGACGAGTCCTTTCGAGTACTTAGAAAGGCCTCGCTCAACAAACTTATGACAGTGGATGTTACTGATATCTTATCTGTGATATTGAATGTTTGCGAAATGTATTGGAAATATCCTATTTTTCTTGAGTTTTTCGTTTTTGCATTTTTTAAGGAAAATGGGGAATGTTTTTTTTATTATGAAGTTTGGTTTTGTAGGCGCGATACTATTTATCTCAATTTTTAGATATCGTATATGTACTTTTCTAAGTAGTAACCAATTGGATTTGTGTCTGGTTAATGGCTCGATCCCTATTACACAAAACTGTTGGTGTATAATAGAACATCACTTCCTACTGCCCCGAAGGGTGCAGTGTGACCCTGTTTCCCCGAAGGGTTAGGCAGAGGTGTACTAATGTACACCCACGCTTCGCCATTGCCATTAACCGAGCACAAATCCAGACTCCGAGCTGCTTGCTACAAAGAATTTCCTAGAATATTTCAAAAAATTTGGTCGACCTGAGAATCGAACCTATGACCTCTAGCGTAGCGTAGTCGCGCTTGGGACCATTAGATTAACGAGGCAGTCATAGGTATAAATAAACAAAGCAGTCTTTTGAAATTTTTACACTGCTACTTACCGCTTCTTTAAATATATACAGCATGATCTTTTGTTTCACAAGTACTGCGCTCCTATTAAACTCGCATATTACAAGTAAAGTAGTAGTATTATTACAAGCAAAGGAATTTGCAATTCAAGCAAAGTTGCCCGTTGCAATGGACCGCACTAGTTAGCTACGGTCGCTACTCTTAAGTGGGAGAATAAAATGGCCGTTGCAACTTTTACAAGGTATTGCATGTAGTTTGGTCGAGGGAATATCTAATGTTTTTTGTAATATTACACGAGTTCAAAATGTTATGCAAATTAATTAACGTTAGTGTATTTAGAACCGTAGTTGCAAACCCGTCAATGTTTCGATACCATTTTGTGATATCTACCAGAAAACCATGTTTTAAAGTTACAAATATTTTGAAAAACATTCCAATTTGTGAACTTCTGTTTGATTTACCGGACGCTTTAGCCAACTAAGCTATCTAGATACACAAGTGCAACGCTCGTCTGGGAAAACATACCTTAACCCCAGATGAAATAAGGGAGCTCATTCCTAAGAAAATCCTCTAGTTTATGGTAGCCACAAGGTTTAGCGGTGAACTTTAAACTAACAATTGGCGATCACAATAGACCGACTGCGGTCGCAGTGATATAATAGCCACAAACAAAAAAAGCTATCGAGCATTCCTTCTCTACATTGTGCGTCTTTAAGGGACGTCAACGGCGACCATAAATGTATCATTTATACCGCAATAGATCAAACAAGAACGAAAGTACCGCCCCACATCGTTACCCAAGAGAAAACAATAAAATTAAAACAATCTCAATGAAACTACAAAAGTTGGACACCCCAGGGAGTCGGTGACTACAAACTAGTTCCACCAGATCGAACGTTTTATTTGAACACCCTGTATTATTTACAGTTGCGGATATTGTTCATAAACTATTTCATCGGGAATTTTGTTCGTTTTTTATGGACAGCTATTCTTTTGATAAAGTTAAGTGATACGAAGGTAAAACGGCGAAAAAGGAAATTGGATATGCTTTTCATGATCTGAAACGTAGCCATAAAAAATATTAATATCCATAATATCTACTAATATCCGACTGACGACTTTATATACTTACATACAATTAACGGACACATATACCCTAACTCGTAACAAATATCCGTGGAACACACTGTGGACCTTCTTTTTATTCATGATAGTTCTACGCTTGACCGCCAATTCATCTAATGGTAAGCGATTCTAGGATTTACGATGGAGCGCGCTTGACTAGGAGGAACCAATTCCTATACCTAACCTTCGGGGAAGATCTACTCGGGAAGCTCATTCCACCACCGTCGACGCAATGGTAATGGCGAGGTTTTCGTCGTCCTCTTGGGATAAGAGTAACACCGCGATCAACGGTTAGATTTTTATAAAATTGCAGTTTATTTTGTTTATGTCAGTCTGTCGATTACTTGAAGTTTCTAATCATAGCGCGCCATTGAAGCAAATCGAAAGAAAAATACGCAGATTCATCACTTATTATAGATGCAGATGCTTTTAAGGCAATTTTATTTTTGACCTTAAAAAACATTGCCCCCCTTCTCCAGTAGGGAAAAAAATCTTTCGAAGACACATTTTTATCGAGTAGTAGGTATAATCAAGCTTTTAAATCAGGTAATAAATTCGTTTACAGCAAATAGAACGCTATTAAAATCGATTACAATAAAAAATCGTATAAACAAGAGTGAAAGCTCATCGATATTTCCAAAAAAGACAAAAACCGAACATAAAACCGTTATAATTCGCTTGAACGAGAATCGAACCCAGTGCCAGCAAATCCTATAAAATACAGCGCACTTACCTGATTGGTTCGCTTGAGAGATGGGTGTGCGGCTTACCCAAAACTCTTAACGTAGCACCACTTACTCTTATTTAGTTATTTATTTTGTTAAAAATACATAATGTTTGATTTCTTTGCATTTCGCGTCAGGTTTATTAATTTATTTATCTTTAGCCAAGGAGATCAGAAAGAAAGAAATAATCCTATAGAAAGAAATTGGTAAGACAAATGTGTTTTAGATTCATCATTTAAATTTCAGGACAGTTTGTAATAAGTAAAGGAGGTAAAAGTAACACCGCTACACCAGAGGTTCGATTTCCAGGTCGAGCAAAGTGTTCTTGAGTTTCTCTATGAAATTCTCAGTAGCATTTGGAGTTTGTATATTAGCAATGCAAAATTAATAGCAATAGGTTCGCCCCCTATTACATAGGATCTGAACGTACAGGCGAACTGTGGATATACATTAGTACAAGCTTGATGGTATTTCTTTATAGAAAATTAAAAAAAAAATCTTGATTAAAAGAAATATTTTTGACGGACGAATACATTCTCAATCTTTCACTAAAGACTTGACGCCTTGAAGCCACTGCGCATTTACCAAATCTCAAACCGAACTAAAAGGAGTTAAGTTTGATCCCACTCCCATTTACTTATTGTATTTATCCAAATTTAATTTATCCATACAAACTCAAAGTTTGTAACTTGTTGGCAGCGCACCTGTGCAGCCGACGCGACAACACCGAGCGATGCGACAGACGGAAGACGCCAAGTTTTTCACATAGGTACATAAATAATACACAAAATGTATCAGAACTTCAAAGATCATTTAAGGATTTCAAAGAAAAAGAAAAAAAAATTGGAGAATTTATTATGCCGATGCCGTCTCATTAATTAATTTACTTTTAAAAGTGTCTTTAAAGGTTCTTTTGACAGAAATAAATGAAAGATGTAGCAATGGACTGGTAACACACTGGTTTTTGGAAGGCTTGTGGCAGGGATTGGATGAGGAAAGTCGAAGATCGGGCTCAGTGGACGAATATAGGCCAATGAAGACACTGTTGATTAACTTATTTATATTTTATACCTAATTAAACAATAGGCCCACTAATCTACGCTTATAGCTGAACAGTTAGTTTGAAGGCGCTCTGGAATAAATGTTGTTGCATTTGGTAGCCAAATTATCGAAGAAGGTTAGCTATATCGAGCTAAGTTTATTTTATGAAGAAACTTAAAGTATCATAATATACGTCAAATTTTCAAAATCAACCGGTTCTTTAAACTTTCAACTACAAACATCTCAACAACTGATAAGCAGTGTATTTTTAATCAACTGCAACTGACGCTGGCGGCTGTTTGTACAACTAAGAGTTTTCATTCCCCTTCCTAAATATCAAGGAAATTAAACTTACCTACTTATTGATGGCCAGCAATATCGATGATAAAACAAAAGTAGATAAAAAAATAGCCTAAGGGTTCGTCCAAATATAGCGATTTACGCGCATTTCGAGTTTCTTACGTATTTCGTTCGTCCGTCATTCCTACGAGGACGGTGAAAACCGTTACATATTATGAGAAAGAAGTGGAACATCATGAACACAATCATAATCTACAATGTTCTCGATTTCTATATACACAGGCTAAGTATCATAATGTCAGCCTAAAAAAAGGGAGAAATTCATCAAAACAGGATTAACATTTTTACATGAAAGTGTTCGCATTAAGTAGGTTCGTCTGTTGCTATCTGTTTTATCACAAGGGCCCTAAATAAAGGCTGTGTGTGTAGATAAATGCACCTCTAACTAACCCTTTGTTTCAACCGACGAAAAGAAATAGGAGTTTAAAGAGCTGAACACACAGCTACGAGATTCTTACAATCGGGCAAAATTCATATAAAAAGGTCTCATTACCGAAAACACAAAACGCGCATAAATCGCATCATCTATACCAGCTCTTAGTGCAAAGCTATCCTTGAGATATTTCAGCTTCAGGAAGGAAGCTAGCGAAACTTCCTGGAAACCAGGGGCGCCCCCTGCCGCCGCCTTATTAAAACTTGTGAAAGTTTCAGTAATTGTACCCACTGTACATTATTAAGGCGGTGCACTTTAATTTCTCAGCTTTTCTTTAATTAAAAGTATATTGGATATCTTTTGGAGTGTCTTCGCGGTCTTTGTTGGATAGTAGATAGTTTTCTTATTGTTTGTAAATCGAGAGTTACTTACTGAGCAGGAAATGCACTTTTTCATTTTTTTTTATGGGTTAACTCGGCAAACGAGCAGGCGAGCTACCTGATGGTAAGTAGTCATCGCCGCCCATGGACATCTGCAAAACCAAAGGAGTTGCAGAGGCGTTGCCGAGCGTATTTAAGGAAAGGGAGGAGAAGGAGAAAAGTAGAAGGAAGGGGATTGGGGGAGGAATTGGGCCGCCGGCCCTCTCGCTCACCGAACGAAGCGCAGTAACGAAACGCTACTACTCGGACGTCAGTCTTCTGCGAGAGTGTGGTACTTCCCCGGTCAAGCCGGCCCATTCATGCTGCGAACAGCGTGGCCCTACCACAACAAAACATGCTTCATGTTTTATGTTATTTTAGGGAAGGAAACATTCGACTACGGACAGTATCACAACCTGCGTCTTCTGGTTGTAATAGGTACACCAGGCGCTATGACAACTAAGCCATCGTGAGTCCCACCCGCCGAAATTTGCATTCACATTCTTGAATTTATGTCTTTGTGGAGATGTTAGTGACATCTGTTGCTTCTCAACCGACATGACTTGCTTTACAGCAAGTACGATGTCGTACGATGTCACCTTACCTTTTAACTATCTTTTTGTATTTTTTAATACGTTTTCCATACTAAGATTATAAAGTTATTTTCGTGAAGTGTTTCATGGCACTTGCATTACTTAGTTCTTGGTTCACTAGGTAAAGTTTTGTGATACTAATATAATGAACGAGTTCTCCTCACCTCTTACGTGTTGATCTCAGTTTTATGAAGTACAGTTTGTTCGAAATAAGTAAGCCGATCGGAAGTTAGCCGTTCCGAACTACCGCGGTGATAAAATCGTTTAATTAAGTGTTTTAATACATAAATATCGAAATCAGTAAACAAAATAATTAGAAATGTGAAACATAAACGACTCTAATACTCTTTACACCGACTCTTTCTATTAAAATTTACCACTTCTAAACCACTTGCAGATAACTTCCGATCGGCTTACTTATTTCGAACAAACTGTAGGTAAGTTTAGGAAGTATTCAAAAAGTGGCAGCAACCTTTGTTGTAAAATAAAATACATAGTAGACTAGTTTCAGCGTTTAATTTCAAGTAAACAAAATGGATTATTAATTTTCTTGCGTCACCGTTTGCAGTGTGTTGCATAACATAACATACCATCACGCCTGTATTCCCCGAAGGGTTAGACAGAGGTGTACTTAATGTACACCCACAGTTCGCCGGTATGTTTTAGGTCCCATGTAATAGGGGGCGAGCCTATTGCCATTCACCGGGCACAAATCCAGACTCCGAGCTGCTACTGAGAATTTCATAGAAAAACCCAATAACACTTTCGACCTGGGGATCGAACCCAAGACCTCTAGCGTAGCAGTCGCGATTCGGACCACTAGACCAACGAGGCAGTGTCTTGCGTTATTATTTAATTAATTTACCCGGGATTGAAATTGTGGAAACTGTTTATATATTTTAAATACGACGTGCCGCGCTTTGCTGTGGCTCATTTTTCTATACAGATGAGCAAATGTTGAAATAGTTTTATTTCAATGTCTAATATTCGCGTAAGTGTTAGAAACCAGTAGATAAGCAAATGGTTAATTTTCAAGTCTTTTTAATGAAGTACTTACTGGACAAGTACTGTTCCAAAATGTATCAAAATCGTTTTAGTCAGTTATTTAGGCACGAAAACATAACACTGAAAACAGGCAGAAAGACTTCCTTGACTTTGACTTTCGCACTTATGACATTAGTTTAGTATGGATTTGCAAGGCAGTGGTAAATCTAAATTAATTGATATTTATTTCAGCTACATAAAAACTTATATCTATTTGTATAGATAAACTAACAAACCTCTTTATAATACTTGTGTATTATAAAGAGGTTTGTAAGTTTGTGACGTTATAGGGATATCTCTGGATCTACTGAACCGATTTTAAAAATTCTTTCACCAATATAAAGCTATATTATTCCTGAGTGACATAGGCTATATATATTATCCCATTAAATTAAAAGAAACGTATATTTCACGCGGGTGAAGCCGCGAGCGGTAAGGTAGTAAGCACATAATATAATACATATATGTCAACTCTCTTCTTATCCTTGTTATTTTTGTGTTTATTTATTTATTTATTAAGGCATATCAACAATAATAACATTAACATTGGTAAGTAGCAAATAGTGGGATATGGACATAATATGTTAAAATCAATAAAAGATATGCACAGCATTTACAATATTTAAAGTTAAGTAGAAAAACGAATATTAAAACAGTTTATAACATGAGATGGCACTAGAGATAATATCCTCCTTAAGTATGCGACACCTAATGAGTGTTTTCGTATAAAGGGTTCATGAGATTGGATTTTGGGAACAAACCCATTACACAAAGGAATTCCTAGCAGCGGCAACGCTTTGTTAATAAAAAAGTTTGCAAATTAACACAACTTCTAATAATAAAAGACTTTTGTTAAAGTGTTGTAACGGTATGAAAAAAATATTCGGTCCATATGGGTCAGCCCGGGTGTTCCGTTTTGACAATAGGGTTAAACACGATAATAGGATATCCAAACAGCGTGCGTGCGAATGAATTGAGCAGGCGCTTCCGTGGCGGAAGCTGACCTAATGAGGGTCGGCAGGGAGGGCAGCCTGGCTGTACCCTCCCTGATTAATAGCATTGTTAGAATGTATACGAAATATATGGAGATATTTTTTTAAATTTCATTGCAGTTTCATCTTTATAGTAGATACAAACACAAATTTTCATTTTAGAATCAGAAAAAAACCTTGTTCAGAAATCGATCCAGCGAACGGAGGCGAAAAACCCTATCACTCAATCGAAGAGCTCAGTTATCCATTCTAATATTATAAATGCTACAATTACTATTAGTTTGCCTCGTTGGTCTAGTGGTCCCAATCGCGACTGCTACGCTAGAGGTCTTGGGTTCGATCCCCAGGTCGAGCAGTGTTATTGAGTTTTTCTATGAAATTCTCAGTAGCAGCTCGGAGTCTGGATTTGTGCCCGGTGAATGGCAATAGGCTCGCCCCCTATTACATGGGACCCAAACATACCGGCGACCTGTGGGTGTACATTAAGTACACCTCTGCCTAACCCTTCGGGGAATACAGGCGTGATGGTATGTTACTATATCTGTCTGTTGTCTTTACGTTTTTGAGTCTACACCGCTGAACAATTAATATTGACGAATTTTCATAATTAAAACCTTGGATAAGGACATACCTAAGCTAACTTTTGTCTCAAAGTCTCAAAAAACAGATAGAACAAAAAAAACTTGTATAAGATTTATTTTCAGAAAAAAAAAGATATCTAATTAAAAATAAGTAGATACTCGATGTCGAGTAAAAGAGAGACACAACGTAAATTGGGTCTCAAGAGCTGTCAGCTTGTTAAAACAATGGCTTTTCCTAAGGATACAACACAAATACCCTCAATTGTGACAGTTTAGATTACACAGATGTTACTTTTAATTACATTACAAATACATACTTTATTTGTCCAAAACGGACTTTAATTTTCAAGAGACGATATTTAATTGTCATGGTAGATTTATAGAAACATACCACCACGAGTGTATTCCCTTAAGGTTTGGGCAGAAGTGTATAAATGTACACCCACGTCCAAGCTTCGAGCTGCTATTTAGAGAATTTCATAGAAAAACACTGCTATAACTGGGTACAGAACCCAGGCTCCCACGCTCAACAGTCGCACTTGTGACCAGTAGAAAAATGAGACAGTGGGAGATTTATTTTTATATCTATCAATTAATTCCATAAATTGTTACCATTGCGCTCGTCTTGGCGGGTGCACGATAGTGCTCTCACGAAATTTTCGTAATCTTTTATCTTAGAATTTTTATTTTTAAAAAACCTTATCTGCCAATCCATAGTAGAATGAAATAGAAATTTAAAAATTATGTTAAATCGGTCCTTGTTAAGAAAGCATATTACAAAATCAAGGACTACGTTGATGATAAAAATGTGTGGTGTTAAAATACGGGTGCACTTGTGGTCTCCCTGGCAACCTGAGGTTACTTTATTCACTCTCAATTATCTTGTATATTGTTTACCACTTTATATAAACAGGAACTGTAAATGTGAGTACATCGTAGCCATTTATGTCTAAGTAGTTTATAGTTATCCTAGTTCATATTTTTGATGATGTGTATTCTTACACATAGTGTATCTGTTTTAGTTTGACATTGCGTTCTCATTTGCTGAGAACCTTCTTGTAATTTTAGTCCCGACTTCAGGCTAATTATGACATAAACCTCCAATGCACTCACATCCTGTTATCGGCATAATGTACCAGCAAATTATGTTAAAACAATATATTTTAAAAGAGTGTCTATGGAGTTTCTTGCCGGATTCTTCTCCATGAGATCAACTTTTTGGAACCGTGCAACTAGAGTCAATAACGTTTCATAAACGCTTGTGAAAGCTTATTTGAAATAAAAACATTTGATTTGATTTGATTTGATTTGATAGCAGGCTAGTGTTGTGGACTATAGCCTCTCACTCTAAGAAGAGATTCGACCCGTCCCCAGCAGTGGGACAGAAAATTGGTTAAACATGTTGATTTTGTTTTACATAATCTTACAATGGAAAATTGTTACTGAATTACTAAATGAAATAAAATAAATGTTTCCAAAGGAGACAATGATAGTGTTTTTACTAAACATAACCTTTATATACGTTTAACAAAAACACACCTTAACCTATAGTCTTAAATTATATATTTCCACAGAGGTGCATAATTTGTGTAAGCGCCCACCCTTGTGTAATAACAATTCCTCATTAAGGCATTTCCGGGCGCCTCAAAGACTCCCTTTACTAAAAGCGCAGGTACAGATACCAAGAGAATTTACCGCGGTAAGTAAGAGAGATGACGCACCGAGGGTTTGAAACGATACGCGCATAACCTAGGGCTGACACACGTCAACTTTAATTAATCTTAGATAAAAATTCATTAATCTTTAATCAATGCCCGTCATTGAAAAGTATGCACTTTAAGACTCATAATTATTTTGCGTAGTAAATTTTCCTAATGTGTTATGCCCGGTACATTTAGCGGAATATTAAAGAATAGTCTAATGGTCCGAGGTGCGACTGCTAGGTTAGAGGCCTTGGGTTCGATTCCTAGGTCGGGCAAAGTGTTATTGGGTTTATCTATATCTGCAGCTCGGAGTTTGGATATGAGCCCGGTGAATGGCAATAGGCTCGCCCCATATTACATGGGACTTTAACATATCGGCGAACTGTGGATGTACATTAAGAATACCTCTGCCTAACCCTTCGGGGAATACAGGCGTGATGGTATGTTAGGTATTTTAAACACTGCAACATCTGCGTATTTTAAGAATACACACTAAATTGTAATGGGAACAGATTTTCTCCAAACGTCTCAGAATCCGTCATAATTTTACGAAATTGATGCATAAAATATTATGTTTTGAAAGAAAGAAAGAAGAAAGAAAGAAAACATTTATTTGCACAGAATACAGGTGGTACCAGATTTAACAATGGTGCATAGTTCAAGCTATATTCTGCCTGTAATAGGCATGCAAAAATTTATAATGATGTATTGATATGTATTATAATTTATATTACTAATATTACATTACTAACAAAATTTATTAAATTATATATTATGTTACTAACAAATGTCAGGCTATATTATTATTTAGTATATTTATTTAATATTTAGCATATTTATTACTGTTATATATCACATTATATTAATTATTATTTTTACAAATAATCAGATACAGTTGTTTTATGTTGCATGAACTCTTCTATGGTATAAAAGCACTTATCCACTAGCCATTTTCTTAACTTTATTTTAAAATATTTAAATGGAAGTTCCCTCAGACTCTTTGGCAGTTTATTAAAAACTGATATGCTCATGTGATACACATTCTTTTTATTTAAACTTGTTCTGCAAAATGGAATGATGATTTTAGTAGGATCTCTTGGTCTGTATTTAGTAACGTGATCCCCTTTGAATTTAAAAAAGTCATTATACTTCCTTACAAACACTGATACTTCAAGAACATACATGCAGGTCAATGTCATCAAGTTTAGTTTTTTAAATAGGGGTTTACAGGAGTCTAGTGGATCTACTCCACAAATAGCTCGTAAACATTTCTTTTGTGCGATGAATGCTTGACTGATATCAGTGGAATTCCCCCATATTATTAACCCATACCTAAGGATTGACTCTACATAGCCTTTATATGCTATACCTGCAGTCTTTTCATCTGACCTGATTCGAAGCTTTCTCAGGGCGTAGACAAATCTGCTTAATTTGAGGCAAACATCATTTATATGTTGTTTCCAGTTGCAAAAGCTATCAAGACTTATACCTAAAAATGTTATACTATCAGCTTCTTCTATAATGTCATTTCCTATTTTTATGTTAATGTTATTTTTATCAGAGTATTTACTTTTATACGTACCAAATTTTATGAATTTCGTTTTTGATAGATTTACATTTAATTTGTTTGCTTTTAACCATCTTAATACTAATTGTACTTCTTTACTTATTTGAATTTCGTGAGTTGTTTCTTTATCCTTGTAAGGCACTATAACAGATATGTCGTCTGCGAATAGTACACTTTGACAATTTATTGAGTCTGGTAAGTCATTAATGTACAATAAGAATAATAAGGGGCCTAAAACGCTACCTTGTGGAACTCCGAATTTGTTGACCTTGTATATAGATTTGTGTACACTGCATTCATTTCTGTCATTTAAACTAGTAATTTCAACACATTGTTTACGATTGGTAAGAAAACTTTGTATCCAATCTAAAGCTACACCCCTAATGCCATATTTTTCACATTTGGTGAGCAAGATCTCATGATCTACAAAATCAAAAGCCTTGCTCATATCAAAGAATATGGCTACAACAGGAATTTTCTCATCTATGTATTCAGTTAGATTTCTTATAAGGGAAAATGCTGCTAAAGAGGTTGATTTATTTTGTTGAAAGCCATTCTGTTCTTTTTTAATAATATTATGTTTATTTAGGAATTCAATTAATCTGTTGTAAAAAACTCTTTCAAAAATTTTAGATATTATAGGTACAAGAGTAATAGGACGATAGTTATTAGGTTGCTTTCTATCACCTTTCTTATACAATGGCTTTACAATAGAATGTTTTAATTTATCTGGAAATATTCCTTGCATCAGGGAGTTTGTAATTATGTGGTCAAGAATTGGGGCAATGACACATGTTACAGCCCTACAATGTCGCGTGGTTCCAAGCGACATAGCAACAAATGACGCGCCGCATCGCTGCGACGCTTATACATAAAGTTCTCATACATTGCTGGAAATTATGAATATTTTGCTCAGTTCTCGCTTTTGACATAGCTGATATTAGTTTTATACGTTGGAAGTTAAATGACGATTTTCGTAATTAAAAACGGTTTAGTGGTACTTATATACTGGCAGAAATCGTGTAATAGGTAATACTGTTATAACTACTGTACAAAACCATACTATCATCTTCTACGTTAGCGATTTTTAAGCAAAAGAAAGAGAAAAGAAAAAAATACATTTAGGTATTCACGCAGACATGACGCTCGGATAATTAAAATGAAAAAAAAATAAAAGTTTTAATTGTTGTTGTTTTAATAGTTTGTAATCAGTTGAATAAGACTGCCTCGTTGGTCTAGTGGTCCCAATCGCGACTGCTACGCTAGAGGTCTTGGGTTCGATCCCCAGGTCGAGCAAAGTGTTATTGAGTTTTTCTATGAAATTCTCAGTAGCAGCTCGGAGTCTGGATTTGTGCCCGGTGAATGGCAATAGGCTCGCCCCCTATTACATGGGACCCAAACATACCGGCGAAATGTGGGTGTACATTAAGTGCACCTCTGCCTAACCCTTCGAGGAATACAGGCGTGATGGTATGAATAAGTCGATGTCGCAATTCTTACACTCAGATCAAATAAAAAGTTAAGATGGAACTTTGCGAACAAAGAAGTGAGGCCGGCTAAAACTACGCCTTGCCGTGTATAAACACAATTTTCACAATATAACAATACCGAAACTATGCCTTGTCTTATCAGTCGAGCTTTCGAAAGCTTGATTGACAAGATAAGGCGTAGTTTTGGTATAGTAATTGTGTTTGTATACTCACTTCTTTGTTCGCAAAGTTCCATCTTAACTTTTTATTTGATCTGAGTTCTTACTACTATGACTCCAAATTGTGTTATAGACGTATAATTTGCGATAAACCAAAAAAAAAGATTTTGGCGCTTAAGGACGATCAGCCATGACATATTTTCAGATTTATCATCATCATCCTACGGTAGTCCAGCTGGATATAGGCCGCCCCTAAGGCCGGCTATTTATCATTGGCTTCCATGAAATGCATCCTAACTCAGGCGAAACACAGACTCGTATCAATGGAAATTCTACACTGTATTACAGATGAAAGGACATAGTACCTCAATGGCATTTAGCCTTTCTTGTCCTACGACCAACGATAAGATTATTTACTATATAATACTGTATCTATTATCCGAGAACATTGTAGAACAGTATGGTAACAAAGGGTAAAGTTATCCGTACCCGTAAGACAAGATGATTAATATTTCATACTTAATGACGAAGGAGACGGTAGTATGATTAACCTCGTTATTGTAGTGGAAGAGTTTTAACCTAAATAATAGATGGGAGTTGAATGGACAGTAAACATGAGATATTTTATGAATAGTGGGAATCTATTATCTAGACCTTTGTACAGCAGTGACCCTCCTTTGACATAATGATTTTATAATAATTTTTTTTGTGTACTTATTAATTCTTCTTCTTCTGAATTCTTTGCCTATGTGAAGAATATTGTTAAATCATAACATAGTATGAAATAGTTCTCCGAAATCCATGCGGAGTTCAGTATGCTTCTTTTTCCGGAAAACTTGGCTCTTTATTACAAAAATGTGTTTTAATAAAGATATTTTAATATTCTGCCTCATGAGTCGAGTGGCCCTAAGCGCGACTGCTACGCCAGAGGTCCTGGGTTCGATCCCCACGTTGAGCAAAGTGTTATTGGGTTTTTATATGAAATCCTCAGTAGTAGCTAGGAGTCCGGATTTGTGCCCAGTTAATGGCAATTGGCTGGCCCCTTATTATATGGGACCTAAACATACCGGCGAAATGTGGGTGAACTTTCATTAGTACGTTAGGTACGTGATGGTATGTTATTTTAATAAACTGGGATAAAAGACTACGTACATAAATAAGCTTTTAACAAATCACCAAATAATTCGGAATGCGTTTCATGAAAATCCTCGTCATGTATTCGTGCTAACTTTGGTAACTTCCATTATAGCGCCGGCAGATGGCGCCTCGCTGATGTATAGTGCGGTATTTTAAACTGAAAACTTTTCGTTCATCGTATAGTTTGAAAACGTTGAAAAGCGGGTATTTGGGCTTTTCGTTGGTATTGAGCTTTTTAATATTGGTATAAGCAGAATATTAATATTTTATGTGATGAATGTAAAATATTTGTCGAATGAATTTTTACCCAAGTATATGATATTGCATGTAATATTTTTTATTAATTTCTATTGCGGACTCGAAAACCAAGTGTAGGACGGCCTGGTATAGGGAATCGTTGGATACAAGCGTCATATAACCGATCCTTGTAGAAGTTCATGGTGGTACATGGTTCATGGTTAGACCTTTGTTCAACAGTAGACATCAGGGTAATATGATTATGACGATTCTTAATATTTATGTGGTTTTGTTGTTTTATTTATTTACTAGCTTTCCGCCCGCAGCTTCGCCCGCGTGGACAACATGATTTTGCCGGTTTAGGTTTTTCCAAAGTAACATGTACTATATTTGTTATTAAATGAGCAGCATCCGTGTTCTTACAGCTAGAGCGATAGTCTATCACTCTGGAGTTCTCGTAGGATCGATTTCCTCGGGGAGGTAGAAATAGTGATAAACCACTTTGCTCATTGGTGCTTTTTCTGTCTGGTGTCAAAATGACCAGACTGCTATTAGTACGGACTCTGTAAAAGGCAACGTAGAATTGCTCATGAAGGAAGCAATGTTCTCTGAAATCTATGCCTGCCACCCTTAAGGACTCACCCTGAATTATTTTTATGGGCATTGCAAAGTAGAAATCGTACTCAAAAACATAGTCGGATGGTATCAGTGGTATTTGAGGTAGGAAAAGTGATTCCCACGAATACATCCAGTTATCACAGTGGCTCTTTAATATTTTTGTGCAATGCGGTTACTCGCAGTCTAGTCCCGTTACATAGTTTAAATCGTTTAATGAGACGCAGCAGCATTACAGGTGTCCCAAGGAAGGTTAACACTGTTAAGGAACTCTACATGATAGTAAATTGCTTCATCCGCTTGTAGCACTGAATCGATAGACCTGTATTCAATTTCTGAGCCCTCCAACGACTTAAGAAGTATGTAATTAATAGCAGCTGCAATGTTTTTTTTATGGAGTTAGTATTGCACGTTTGCACAGCCAATCTATAAACTTGTTTGTTTATTAGAAAAACCAGGGTACACTCTAACTATTCAAACTATCATAGCCACCTGTCACTACTGTTACCAGCAGAGATGGTATACATATTTTCCTTTCGGATTCGGGATAATCCGCATTTCCTATTTTAAGTAATAGCTCTGAAAACTTTCCAAGAACCGTATCTCTCATATTTCTTTTTACGGATCATTATTATTTTGGGTTAGGGCTATAGGTATGACGATGGTAAGGATGCTCTGATTTCGTCTGCTAGGGTTCCTCTAGATATAACAGAATCTGACGGCATTCCCCCGTCAGATTCTGAACTTCACCGATCGCTCTTTTGCTGCCTCTGACATCTTTAAAAATCTATTGTGTGCTTCAATTCCACCTTTGTGCGCCATAGTTGTCTCATCCCACACGATAAATCTGCGATTTCGGAGAATTTGAGCCATGTCACTCTGCTAAGATATTATTGCACAACGGAGTTTCGACACGAATAAGACTAAGCGGAAGTTTTAAAGGCAGAGCCGCTTTCCCACCTTCCCACCAAAAGAGGTGTTATTCCAGATGCAGCTACAGCTAAAGTAATGTCCCGATTACTTTGTATTTTAGCCAAAAGTGAGTGCGTGACACAAAATGGTTGGCTAAATAATAATATGTACAACTTTGATATGATTTTGCAAAAATGCAATACGTATTCCGTTTTAAAGGTAATAATAAAAATTAGGTGTTAATACAAATGCCAGATTTCTTTACTTGCACATATATAGGGGAAGTAACTCTTTTTACGCGACTAAGGGGTGAAATTGAAATTTTGTTGCTTTAATTATATTGTACAGCTTAAGTGCATAAGTTCAAGCACGATAATAAACATTTTATTTAAAAATACGTGTTTCTTTAATTATAATGAAGAGTTTAAATACTTAATCTCAAGTAATTTTGATAATAAATAATTTATTTTTGTACAACCTTTAACACCCCTTTTTAACCCTTTTAGGGATGAAATTCAAAAAGTCCTAAAATATGTGATTCTTTAATTATATTGAAGAGCATAAATATTAAGGTTCAAGTAATTTTGATTGTATATAAAACATTCTTCACACAAATTTTAAAACCCCTTTTTACCCATTTAAGGGATGAAATTAAAAAAATCCAAAAATACGTATTTCTTTAATTGTATTGAAGAGCATAAATATTAAATTTCAAGTAATTTTGATAATAAAAAAATATTTTCCATACAAACTTTAACACCCATTTTTACCCATTTAAGGGATGAAATTAAAAAAATCCAAAAATACGTAAATCATTAATTATATTGAAATACATAAATTTTCAATTTCAAGTAATTTTGATAATAAACAAAAAAATATCCATACAAACTTTAACACCCCTTTTTACCCATTTAAGGGATGGAATTTAAAAAATCTTTAACGATGTGTTTTATTATTTTGTATTTAGAGGCTTAATACCAAATTTCATTAAATTCAAATTAGAAATGACAGAGTTTCATACAAACTGTAAACCCCCATTTCACCCCTTTAGGGGATGAATTTCGAAAAATCCTTTCTTAAATGACGCCTAGAATATAAAAGCAATATCCTCACAAAATTTCAAACTTCTAGCATTAGTGGTTTCGGCTGGGCGATGATATGTCAGTCGGGACATTGCCTTTTATATATATAGATTTATACTTCAGTACAAAAAAAACTGTACAAGGCGGTCTTAATGCCTTAGGCATTTTCTTTCAGACTGTTTTGTATACGTTTTATTCAGGGGATGTAAAACAATGGTTTAAGCCTAATTGCAAGGTTTAAATTTTATAGAGTTTATAGACTGCGTTGTTAGTCTAGTGGTCCTTAGCGCGACTGCTGCGCTAGCAAAGTGTTATTGGGTTTTTCTATGAAATTCCCTGTAGCAGCTCGGAGTTTGGATTTGTGCCCGGTTAATGGCAATAGGTTCGCCCCCTATTACATGGGACCTAAACATACGGGCAAAATGTGGGTGTACATTACCTTCGTTCACCTCTGCCTAACCCTTCGGGGAATACAGGCGTAGTGGTATGCTATATTGTTTGTTATGTTTTATTAAATATAAATATTTAATTATCTCGCACTATAACGGTGAAGAAAAACATTGTGAGGAAACGTGTGAAGTCTGCCAACCCGCAGAAGGCTATCGTGGTGGACTACAGCCTAATCCTTCTAATTCTGAGAGGAGACCCGTGCCCAGCAGTGGGACAATATATGGGTTGATGATGATTAAAAAACATCTATAATAATATGAACAGTAACTAGACATACGAGGTTCTCACGAGTAAACAAGTTACTAGTAGCAAACAAATTGACCGCGGTAAGAGCAAAGTTGTACTAGCACATGTAGATTTGATCAAAACACCTGCATTAATATCCCGAGGGATCTGACCAATGTACACCTACCAACAAGGGTGTAGTGTGTGACGCGCCTCCACCCTATATATTGTAAGTGTTAGCATGTAAGTGAAGCATTATTATAGAGACTATCGTAAGAGTTAGTTGTTTCACTCGTTCCTCGGACTCCCCACATTACATGGCGACCCTACATTACAAAGGCCTGAGGGGAAACCTCTTAACTTGAAGTAGTTACCTATACTAAATATAACATTAGAAGAAGAAAATACCCGACTAGTAGCATGTGTTGAAGAAATTATTTTTTATTCTTTAAAAATTAACTGTGAAATTAATCGGAAATCACGGCTTGTCTCTTTAAACCCTTTCCTAGATAAGGGGGGTATCCTGCGTGTAGGTGGTCGAATCGACAACGCATCCTTTTATCCGTACGATAAAAAACACCCACTTTCCATAGAATGTGGAAATAGAATTGCATAGAACTTAACATTATGCCCGTTTTGTTTAAAAGGTGATAATCGAAGATACCTTATTAATTTAAAGTCACTAGTTATGATAGAACATAAAGAATTAGGAACATGCATGCGTTTTTTTATTTTTTTTTATTAATTCTATACATCATAACAACACAATAGAAGATATCATTATTCCCGGGAATGTTCAAAATTTTTGTCAAAATATCATTCAACATACTTAACCAAAATTGAGCTGTTTAAACGCCGCCATTTTTCGCGCCCTTCAGATGACGTCATGGGCCGCGATCATTGCACGAAGTGTTTGTTTATTACAGGTGTTTTGGTTAATTCTTAAAGATTTTACCATGGAATAAGCTAAAAACCCTTTTTTATCGGTATTGCATAGTATGTAGCAGCTTTCGACTATGTGATTAAATTCAATGTCGTGGCCCGTGACGTTTCATTTCGTTCGACCAATGACAGCGCGTTTTGCAAATTTGAATTTCGCGCGCATAATTAGCACTTTTTAATTATTATTTTATACAAATAAATAACAATTATGTAACAAAATTTTGTTACAATAATACTTTAAGTATGTTTAGGATTCCGGAAAAAAATATATTAGGCAAATTTAAACTTCATGCATATTCCTAATTTACATAACATAATTATGTAATGGTACTGAATGTATACTAGATAGATAAAATCTCTGGATCTATTGGGTCGATTTTAAAAATTCTTTAATCAAGAGAAAGCTAGATTATTCCTGAGTGACATAGGCTATACAATATCTCGTAACATATAAAGAAACGTAGAGTCTACACGGCCGAAGCCGCAAGTGGAAAGCTAGTTATCTATAAGAACAATATTCAATAGAATTGTATTTTCTCAACATAATATATATAATTCTATTTTGTTAATATTCCAAATAAGTTCTCCTGAATTTAATAATGATGTAGTAGATACCTGATAATAATGCAAGCGTACTTCGATATCGTGCCTTTCGGAAATATTTTACCTTTCAGCGGATAATGAGGATGCTGTTGTGTTACATACCTGAAACAATGCAGAAACACAAACATTAATAATGAATAATGAGCTTAACAAGTTTGATTAATTATAGCAAAACATAGAGAGCTTATCATCTACTTATTATAATTCTTAACATAACGCTCGGAGAAGCATGAAATTCTGCATCGTTGGGCTATAGTGGGATTTAAGAATTTTTTAAGGAATAGGGAAGAATTCATGCAAAGTGTCCAATAATAATTAGGTACGACTATTTAAATAATTATTTCGCCGTAAATTATAACACACTTTAAGAAAAAAGAGCAGGGGACATTTTCTTAGAAGGAGAAACTCACTCACTTCATATTATTCAATGTTTAATTCTAGAAATTCAAAAGGCTGATAAACTGAGGTACATAATATAATAATATCACAACTAATAGACCTTGTTTAAAAAAAAACAGAATTAGGATAATTTCTATTTATCAAATCAAAAGTTTTTTCTTTCTACATAAAAAGTTTTATTTTTCCAAAATACGAACTCCTTTTATACCGATGTTGAATGTATGTGCCCAGTTAGCAACTAGTTAGCGAAAACTTTGGCAAAGGAAAAACTCCTGAAGAAACCTTTTAATCAGTAATTCAGATAACTCCTGTAACGTTATATGGGTATCTGTTTCAAAGAGTTCTGCATAGAGATTTAAATACATACGTTATTTCTTATACAGAGGAAATCATTGCTAAGCAAATGGCATAAAAAGGTTAAACAAATAAGGAAGTTCGCTGAAAGGAAAAGATTCGGAATAAATAAGTAAAAGTACCGATTTCTTCATCCATATAGAAACTTATTTGCAAGCAATTTTTTTTTATCTTATTTAAAATTGAAAATATTTTATGAATCCTATTCAAAACATACAAAAGCCTTCGTTATGTACGTCTATCACCGAAAATCAATAAAATTCTGCGTTTATGATATAAATATTCTTTGTATATAGGTTTATGTATAAAGGAATCCCTAATATTTCCCTTGTTCACGTCATATCGACAGAACGACTTTCCCTTTCGAACGATTCTTCTTTTTTTAAGTTTTCATATACTTTGTAGAAGGTTGTTACGGAAAGAAGAATTAAGAAAATTAATGACTTATTTGATCTTCGCGGTTTTTTTTTATCACAGATAGGCTTGCGCTTGACCACAACTTGCCTGATGTTAAGCAACGAAGTGGTCTACGATGGAGTGCGCTTGCCTAGAAGATACCTATTCACTCTCGTCTTGAAGACACCCAAATTGTATGTTTTTTATTTAAATTCGAATTTAATATTCATACCTATGGCCTATGTTTGGTCGGCTAGTTCATAATATTTGTCTCTATAGCTGTTTGCTATAACGCGGTTGTGACTCCAACTGTCACTTACAATGTCGGCCATCTTGCTTTTAATCAATCATGTTCCCGCCAAATGGGACTGATTCGTTTTCAAACGGATTTTTTATGGTATTTGTTATTGGACCCTAATTGGATTTTGTCTTGTTGAATACAATAGTATTACAAGTATTGATGTCTGTTTTTATCAACTACAACTTTACTTCGCGCGTATAAGAGTCATATTAAATCAATATAACAAAATTCGCTATGTAAATAAAACTTTACAACAATTTATACTCATACCGTCAAAATACACGCAAGATTTAGTAATTATCTCATCATCATCAATTCATATACTCTCCCACAGCTGGGCATGCGTGGGCTCTCAAAAAAAGAGGATTAAGCTTTAGTCCATCACCTTAGACCACTGTGGGTTCACAAACTAGCTACCTAAATAAAATATTAATCAATCAACAGCTATCAATCCTAAGTATCGCTAGTATTTATCGATATTAATATTATACTGCTGTTTTATCTTGCTGTTTTTAATTCATAACAACATTCAAAATTCGATATAATTATAATTCCATTAAAATTTCAAGCAACACATTTGGAAATTTCATTTCAACAACAATGGTAACGTTCACGAGGCTTGCACGTAGATGGCGCCACGAAGCGTCATTAGTGGGTCGCACTTCCGTTTCCGGTGGCTCCCGCCCAGCTTCCGGCCGCCCGCCCCATTGTGGGTAAGACCCCCCGATTGTTGCTCTTGTTTTTTAGACATTATAAATGTAATTTTGTGTCACTACAGGATTAAATGATCTATTGAAATGAAGTTTTATTTGATTTGTTAACCAAATTGACGCATAACTATTAACGGAATAAGTACTAGGGAATTAAATGCAATATCGTGGTATAAAATCATTAAAACTTAACATTGCATAATAAAATTAGGTAGTTAATTAATTTATTTTTAAACAAACAATCGAGTCTCTGCTCTAGTTTCTTTTATTTTTATGTTAGAGATAACTTCTAAATTCATAAAGAGCGGTACATACCAACAATAAATTATAAAGAAATCTAACGGTTCATTTCAAAATATTAATCTACTCTACAAACCCATCGAACCGTTTCAAACTATTCAAGTTACCGAGGTTTATTGAAAATGATAAAATGTGACTGCTATTGAGTTCGGAGATGACATAAGCCTAACACGTTGCAATTGTGACATATTGACCCATTTCCTCCAATGTCACCCACAGATGTCACTGAAAGTAAAGGAAACTATCTTTTGAAATTCCTACGCAGAAGGACAAAAAAGTACGTAGAAACTTAATTAATACCCATAATAATATTTACGCTTCATTTAAATATATTAAAAATGAGATTAAAACTATATATTATTGTGAATTTAATAATCAAATCGATTCGCAATGCATTTCAATGCGTTAAGAGAAAAGGTTTAAATACAAGGAGTGGTGATGGAAGCGGTATCTTCGGTGAGTTGGGCGCAACTCACTGTTGGGTCCAAAGTTCAGCTAGGGTCCAAGTACTATGGTGAAGATCAAGAGGAGCCTATGGCTTCTCTTCCTGTTGGCTGCGGGGGTCGCAGCCCGACCTGAAAGCGGTAAGTCTAATTTTACGGTTACCTACTGTTTTTTTTAAAAGTGTACGTACTACATACCCAGGATCTCTTCTAGAGTAATATAACAGTTGATTTAATTATGTTTGTATTACGGGATACAGCTGAGCTTCTATCTGCAACAGAGAGCAGCGAGCTCCGATCAGGGGCACATTTCCTCTTATCATCATCACAGGAATCAGGTAAAATACTACCATCATCGGGTGTCTCTCTGTACCTGTTTTCTGCATCAACATCTTCTCAAGCAATATCAGTGCTGGCCTGTCTATTATCAAGATATTAGGCATACGAATGAACACAAGTTAAAGCAATTTCACTTATAAATTGCTTTGCTCGGTGTCGTCTACCTCTGTGTCTTTATGTTCTTTATCTATTTAGATGCTTATCCTATTTAAAATAAAACCTGTTCAGATCTTTAATTAATCGATTACTTTTGTGATTGTGAAAAACCAGTTCGTGAGCATTTCGGTCTACCAAAATCAGTATAAAAAATTATTTTTCTGTTATATTTCTGTCTTTAACAACAGTTTTTTCGTAAATTATAAACCGTCGAATCCTTAATAAGAAAAATATCTTTTTTCAGGTGATACATCGGAGTCTCCTCAAGAAGATTCAGAATCCGATGAAACTCGTATGTTTAACCCCGATCTGATCCCTTCAGGATTTCCTTTAGGTAAAATCTCTCAAAGTATTTTTTTTTTGTTGTTTAGAATATGTCCGCAGACGAGGTATTGGGAAAAAATCTGACGGGTCTCATATAGGTAACAATATAAATTGTATGTTATTTGCAGTTGCCATTTAAGAAACAATGGTTAAATGAGCCTTTCATCGATTTTCAAATAAAATAAAGGGCAAGTGTATAAATTCTGAAAGAATTACAGTATTATATTGGCTGAACTAAAAAGATCAACTAATAAAAATGAATATTTTAATCATCTATTCACATGACTCCTTTCTTTTTCCAGCAGAGCCATTGCACCAATGCCACGCGGAAGGTGAAATGTACTACGAGAAGAGAGGCGACATATGCTATGTGTGCGCTTGCTTTTCAACGATGGGACTTCTGTACTCCAAGTGTGTGTCTTGTAACCTATGCCCTACACGTAAGTAACGACGTCATTACTTAATTTTGCAGCGGTTTATTGTCTCGGAACCTTCGAGGATATATAACCAAACATTAACTTTCCACAGAACATCTACCTGTACCTTTACCTCCTCTTCCGGGTGAGTACAACTAGTCACAGTGTTTGCTTTGTTGGACCTATGTTATCTACATCGTTTCTCATTGTCTGTTTATGTTCGTCCTTCACTTCGTGCTTTAAAGCACTGTTGTTCAATATTATTCTCTTTCCAGTAACTTCTTCTTCTACTAGGACCTTCGCTTCTTAATTTTCTCTATTAGGACATATGACAATTAATCTGTTTGAGCATGTCGTTTCGAATAGTGTTGTGTTGTGGTTGTTGGTACCTCAGCAATATTTTCTGTGTTGAAGGAATAAAAGGCCTAATTTACTTTTTGCAGCTCATCAAATACTTCCTGGTTAGTGGTATACCAATATATAGCTTGATAAGATTAAATTCATTTTAGTCTTTAGGGCTAGCCGTCATTATGCTATTTTAAGAGGCTATGTCAATTTCAATAAACATGCACGAATGTTAAACTAGATTTAAACTAAAGATACCATAACATAATTTTATTTAAAGCTGCGGCTGCGGTGGAATTTCAGGAAGTTATATCAAGTCCAATACCAGGTTAATGGTTTTTAGGTGCAATAACTTTCCTTACCGCTCCGCATGACTTTTTCATTACTTGATGCTATCTTTTACGAATTTAACTTAATTCTCTAGGGCGATTTTGACCGCAATTTCGTTTTACAAGTCGTCGAAAACCTTATTTATTTAGAACAATGAGTCAATTTCAATTAGGTTTGGTAAACAATCAAAAGTTCTTCTTTTATTGTTATTTTCTCTTCGCATGATATCAAGGTTCTCTATGTTCCTTTACGTCAATATCAAGCCAAGGTAACTTTTCAGAACCTATTCCAATATCGCCGCTGCCGCCGGTACCCCCACAACCCCAACCAGGTACCTACTTTATGGTTTTTCCTCTCTTCTTTGGATTTCTAGTTACACTAGAAACAAAACAAAGCACACAGTACTTAACTGTTTGTTGTTCCAGGAATTTTAGTTAGATTTAGTTCAAATTCTATTTGTTGGCACTTGAATCAAGCCGATTTTTAAACTTTACAATTTAACTGATTTTCTGAGAACCATAACTTAAAATCTCATCTTAAATATACCACAGCTAGGTATATCGGTAGGCTTCAGGCATTCCAAAAAATATTAACTTTATATACATTAAGTCAATTAAAGAAAGTTTGTTATATAGATACCTACTAAAAATCTTTCTAAGCTAAGTTTGCTTAATAGATCACTTTAACTATTGAATTTTGACTTTATTAGAGATGTTGGTGATTCAGGATCTTGTTTAAACATTTGGTTATTAAAATATTAAATTTTTTTTACTCCTATTACATTTTTTACAGAATTTTATCCAATACCTCCTCCTCATCCTCCACCATCACCATTTATCCCACCCCCGCCACCACCACCAGCAGGTATATTTTTGATTTTTTGCCAAATATATTATGCGGAAATTCTTAATAATGATTATTCATAGTAATGTTTTTTTTCTACTTCAGTTTCAGAAGAGGTTCCTATAACTCCAGGTAATTTACAACATTATTTAATCATATCTCTTTGCCTACAAACTTCTTAAATGAATAGGTGTATGCCTTCTGGTGGTTTCAACTTATCTTTTATCGAATACATTCAGGTTAAGTTCCCTTTTGAGAGCACACAGGATTTGCTACTTTCAAATTTACCCTTGATATTTAAGGGGTTTTTGGAACTACATATACCTTATGATCGCTATTTCACAGAAATAAACCCGATACCATTGCCGCCTCCACAGCCAGGTATATGTCGAAAACATTACATAATACAGAATAATTATTATTTTGGACTGTAAAGTTCGTAAGGCTGTACCAATCACTAGATATATTTTTATTCCTATAATTTTTTACAGAATATTATCCAATACCTCATCCACCTCCATCCCCACTACCACCACCACCCCTACCCCCTCTACAACCTTTACCAGGTAATATTCTATAAATGTAAAATGCATAGTAATGGACCACTAGACTGCCTCGTTAGTCTAGTGGTCCCAATCGCGACTGCTACGCTAGAGGTCTTGGGTTCGATCCCCAGGTCGAGCAAAGTGTTATTGGGTTTTTCTATGAAATTCTCAGTAGCAGCTCGGAGTCTGGATTTGTGCCCGGTGAATGGCAATAGGCAACATGGGACCTAAACATACCGGCGAACTGTGGGTGTACTTTAAGTACACCTCTGCCTAACCCTTCGGGGAATACAGGCGTGATGGTATGTTATGTTATAAATAATGTAAAATGCTAAATTATTCTATAAATGCATAGATTCTAAAAAATAATTATCGAATGCTTTAAGTAATTTTCTTCTGTAAGATCGAGTGGAGTTACCTTGTTACTAGACAACATTAACTTGAATGTTAAGGAAGATTTTATAAGTAACTTCAAATCGTATTTCTAGTGCATTATGTCATTTTACAGAAATTCACCCGTTACCACCGCCGCCAGAGCCAGGTATAAAATGAATCAAAATATTGCAGGGAATTTTGTTTGAGTTTATGCATTAAGTTAGTTATCAGCGTAATGATACATAACCTTACTTAGTTTTCCGTATATTATATTATATTATATTGAGTATAAATATGTATAAGTGTATACTAATATATCTCTTCTGCTTTAGTTTCAGTTATAGAAGTAATTATTCCAGAGATTCCACATCCAGGTAAATTAGAGCATTATCGTAGAAAATATTTCTTCCCGTTAATTTCATTACATTTGTGAGCTTCGAAGGTTGCTTCAAATATGTATTTTCGCTTTATTGTTGAAATTCTATATTTTTTTACACATACTGTAAAGTAGATCATCCCGTTTACCTTTAATTTGTTTTCGCAGTACCTCTGCCACAGCCTCCTCCTCCTCCACCAGGTATTATCTATTACTAAGTTACTAAGACTCATGAGTGCTTCTATTGTAGTAGCCTAATGTTCTATATTACTTCCAGAAATAGAACCAGCTCCATTTCCAGGTAGTTGAGGACATTTTTCTTTATTTTCCTTATCTTCTACATTTTATATACTTTGGAAATACTGATAATATTCTTTGAATAAGATAATAAGAAGATATTATCTTCATTGCTATTATTATGGGGTCTATTTATTAGTTTATTTGGAATTATTTATGTAAGAACTTTTTTGGTAGAAGTAAGTAACATTATAATATAATTTCGAATATATCAAGTCGTTCCTTGTATTATCCGTCTAGTCGTATTATTTAATTTAGAAATAGGTTAGGATTAGGCATTTAATATTTGTTTCTTTCAATTTTTCTATTCTTTTGTGGTCGTTGTGTTTAAATAGTTCCTGTTAAATAAGTCTTTGTCATCACTTTCCATTAATATCGTAATCATCGATGTTCAATTTAACAATTCGTCTGAAGAATAATAAATATTCGTATTTTCTATTATTCTATGCTATTTGTTTATAATTTGCTATGTGTTTTGTAATTTACTTTTGTTTGCTGCCAAACTTCTTGGTACCTATCGACTATTAGTTCTCCTATACGGAAAAAAATAGCTGTTATGTGTGGCCTTTTTTTCTTTACAGAACCTGTTCCATTTATACCGCAGCCTATACCAGGTATATTTAGGCACTTATTATAGGTATATTTTTATCGTGTTTATAAGCGTAAAAATCCTCTAATTTAGTTGTTAATTTTTATTTGTTTTTTTTAGTACCACATACACCAATAGATATCGTTATTCCACCACCGCACCCAGGTAATTATTTTTTTTATAATTATTTTAATTATTGTTTTAAATTCTTTCTCTTATGTGAATTTAATAAAGTTAAGAAGAATTTCCTTTCTCATCAATAAACAAGAATACTTGAATTAACTTTAACTGATCGTCTAACCTTAACTTAATATATTAAATCTTAACTGAGAAGAAACATTATCCTTAAAAGTGAACTTGCACAAAAAGAGTAATTCTGGTAGATCAAAATATTTAAAATAATTCCGATCTACCCTGGCCTGCAAAACTAAGTACTACACTTTTAAATATTTTTTTTCTAAACTATAGAGGTTAGACATTTAAAATAAAAAGTTTTTTTTTCTAAACTATAGAGGTTAGAGATTTAAAATAAAAAAGTTTTATAGCATACTAGCTTTCCACCCACGGTTTCGCCCGCGTGTTTTCTCACACAAACTTTAATCCCCTATTTTATCCCCTTGGGGGTAGAATTAATCAAAATCCTTTCTTAGCGACGTCATAACATCTACATGCATGCCAAATTTCAGCCCGATCCGTCCAGTGGTTTGGGCTGTGCGTTGATCAATCACTATGTCTGTCAGTCAGTTACCTTTGAGTTATATATATTTAGATAGATTTTATCGGCTTTCATTGAAACTATAGTAAACTATACATTAGTAATTCAAGTCCTTTTTTATTTCGAAAAATTATCGTAAAAAAAGTACGTCAAACGTCTATATTAGATTTAGTTAGATTTTTTTGTAAATTTACTAGCAATGTGGGTCACACACTAGTATTCTAGTTAACCGCTCGTACTAAGCTGAAATGCTTGTATTACGAGTGGGTTTACGTCGGTAGTACAATGGGTGGGTTTCGATCCGGCAACCACATGATCGCAAGTTCGACGCGCTAGCCATTACTACCGCCGGCTACCGCCGCTTCAAATTACAATTTTCTTAGTAGACCTATTTATTTTTTTATTATTATTTTTTTCATAGAACCTCTACCATTGCCGCCCTGGCCTCCATTGCCTCATATTAAAGGTACTTTCATAATTGTCACAAATCTACCTAGCTCTGAATACACCTTCTATCGCTACTGTTTTATTCTGTGTTATCCGTACCTACTTTACGTGCCCTCAATCTGTATCTATATATATAAAAGGCATAGGTATTGTTTAAGAAGAGACTGGCTGATCTTACAATTGCTACTGCATATATATAACGAACTGCTTCGTTAGTCTAGTGGTCCTAAACGCGCCTATTACGCTAGAAGTCTTGGATTGGATTTCCAGGTCGAGCAAACTGTTATTGGGTTTTTCTGTTATTTTCAGTAGCAGATCGGAGTTTGGATATGTGCCCGGCGAATTGCCGTGCCGGGCATTTGACTCGCCCCCTATTATATGGGACTTAAACATTCATACATACTGTGTAAAGTGGAGGAGGCCTTCGTTCAGCAGTAGACCACATTTGGCTTTTATGAGGAACTGTCCCGATAACATATCTATATAATAATATTTCGTCTCATAGATAGATAGTCGCCCCGGGGGTATAGTTGCCTTGATTGCAATTACTCTAGTTTCGCGAATGAAACACATGTTATTTTATTTGTCTATCGAGAGACTCTGCAACTACAACTAAGTTGACCGTGTTGCATGTCTCTGTGCGATTGCATGGGACGGCTAAGTGCGATCAAATTTTTTGCGGGATAAATGTCCTCTTTCTCTACGGGGCATCTATCCTAAACGTAATTTCAAACATTGCATCTATCCTGCTGTTATCCTAACTGTAGTACCTCTTCCACGTGGGGGATACAGGTGTCATAGCATAAATACAGGTATTAAATAAAATGGCGCATTATCAGAGGTGTCTCGGTCTAGATTGTTTGTTCTTAATTTGGTTTTTTTTTTTGCAGAATATGAACCTGTACCAATACCACTACCGCGGCCACTACCAGGTTTGTAAAAGTTCTTAAGGGTTACAACCATATATTTTTTAATTCATATAATTTCACGAAGCAACATTGCGTTTTTACCGAAAATTAAGTTATCGTTGTAAAAATAATTACGATTACTCTAGCACCAGGGGGTCTAGACAATGTTACATTTCTATATCGAAAACGAAGTTAGATTAATCTGAAATGTATGGAATTGGCATAATCTTTCGATATGTCACGTGATGAAATTATGTCAAATCCATATATTTTTGACATCGATCGTCGTCTTCGATAATGAAGACGTGACAGTGTCTAGACCCCCTGGGGCCCTAGATAATGTTACATTTCCATCTCGATAACGAAGTCCGGTAAGTCTGAAATGTATTGAAATGGCATAATCTTTCGATGTCACATGATGAAATTATGTCAAATCGTATGAATCTGACTTCGTTATCGATAATGAAGATGTGACATTGTCTAGACCCCCAGGTATATCTTAATTATAGCAATTTGTTAATTTAATTATCACTGCTAATATATGCAACACTAATCTATTTTAATGCAATATTAACAGAACCAGTACCAGCGCCAGGTAATTATTACCTACGTTATTTTAATAAGGTTGAATAAAATATTTTTTTAGGTAATACATATTTTTTCACTAATGAACTTATGAAGAAATAAAATAACAGTTATATAAATGTTTAGTCTCTAAGGGCCTGTTTCACCGCCTTCTGATATGTTCCCGATAAATTATCTGACAGTTAAATACATTCAAATTCTTTTTTTTTTTATGGGATAACTCGGCAAACGAGCAGGCGAGCTACCTGATGGTAAGTAGTCATCGCCGCCCATGGACATCTGCAAAACCAAAGGAGTTGCAGATGCGTTGCCGAGCCTATTTAGGGAAAGGGAGGGGAAGGAGAAAAGGAGAAGGAAGGGGGTTGGGGGAGGAATTGGGCCTCCGGCCCTCTCGCTCACCGAACGAAGCGCAGTAACGAAACGCTACTACTCGGACGTCGGTCTTCTGCGAGAGTGTGGTACTTCCCCGGTCGAGCCGGCCCATTCATGCTGCGAACAGCGTGGCCCTACCAAAATTCTGTTCCAATTTTGAATTTATCTGGTAGCCAGTGCTTATCCGGAGATGGTGAAACAGACCCTTACTCTAAATATGAGGCTGAGATTTATTTAACCAAGAGTCACAACAGTTTCAAAATCGAATAGCTTCCTGGAACCAGCATAAATATTTTTTCTTTTTCAGTGCCACTTCCGGAACCTTTGCCAATGCCACTGCCACTGCCTATACCGCTGCCACCTCTACCGCATCCTCAGCCACAGCCTCTTGTGCCAGAGATTATACCTATACCACGCCCACCACCACCGGCACCACAACCAAAACCAGCGCAACCGGAGCCAATTCCATATTGTAAGTTATCACCACGAAATATATGCGTCTCTGAATACAGATTACGTACGTAAAAAGCTTACTGCAATGTGGGTCACACATTACTAGTAATCTTGTTAACCCCTCGTACTAAGCTAAATGCTTGTATTACGAGTGGGGTCACGTCAGTAGTGCAATGGGTGGGTTTCGAACCTGCAACCACATGATCGCAAGTCCGACGCCCTAGCCATTAGGTTACCGCCGCTTCAAATTTTGATACATTACAGGAGTTTTATATGTTTTTTTTTAGGTATTTATTTAGAACATAATATAGTTTTGTGTTTTTCATGAACATTTTCCATAACAACTGATGAAATGAACCATCAAAAATATTTTAGTTGCAAAGCTTTTACTTGTTCTGATAATACTCACAACTTCAAACGGTGAAAAATCTTAGTAATAAAAGAAGTTCTGCCTGTCCTTCTGGACTGCCTCGTTAGTCTAGTCGTCCCAATCGCGACTGCTACGCTAGAGGTCTTGGGTTCAATCCCCAGGTCGAGCAAAGTGTTATTGGGTTTTTCTATGCAATTCTCAGTAGCAGCTCGGAGTCTGGATTTGTGCCCGGTGAATGGCAATAGGCTCGTCCCCTATTACATGGGACCTAAACATACCGGCGAACTGTGGGTGTACTTTAAGTACACCTCTGCCTTACAGGCGTGATGGTATGTTTATAAAAGAAGTTAAAGTTAAGTAATAAAAAGTAAATGTATTTTGATAGAATAGGCATATTAGTAAGTACTATGCACCCGTTCACCTATTTAAACAGGTGTCCCGCTTTCATGGACATACTGTCTTACCAACAACCTTCTCTCATAAAACTTAACATTTAATCGTCTCGAATCTTTCAGGTCTGCCATTCCAGGTGATACCGGGTCCACCGCGCCCGTACCCTGTGCCTGTACCAATACCAGGTAAACACATATTGGTGCCTGTGCCGGTACCCGTGCCGGTGCCAGCTGAAAAGATCTACATTCGCGGCCGAGAAAAGAAAATACCAATCCCGTACCCATTTGACAGGTAAGATCTAGTCAAATCACCGTGTATTCAAGGTTGATATTGATGGATTTAAGGCAATAAATTAATAGAAGACTCGAATTTAATAAAATTGTATTTCCGAGAGCAAAGCTACAACAGCTACATTGTTACACTACACGGCCATTAGAGAGAGAGATCGATACATATACGTCAAACTCAACAGACATTGACAGATTGAATATCATCATCATCATCAACCCATTACATTGTCCCACTGCTGGGCACGGGTCTCCTCTCAGTACGAGAGGGATTAGGCTATAGTCCGCCACGCTAGCCTACTGCGGGTTGGCAGACTTCACACGCCGTCAAGAAAATCTCTCAGGCATGCAGGTTTCCTCACGATGTTTTCCTTCACCGTTTTAGCGCGTGATAATTAATTATTAATACGCACATGACTTCGAAAAGTCAGAGGTGCGTGCCTTGGATTCGAACTCGAGACCTTTGACTTGGCAGTCCAATGGTCATATCACTAGGCTATATTGTATTTGTTTACAAATCACGCCCTAATAACAATAAGTCAAAATTTAAAACTCTTCATTTATTTTGTTTAAATTCTATAATTTAATCAGTAACTTTATATTTTTAAAAGTTGTATCTTTGAAACGATTCCTCAATTCCCTGTTTTTTCAATATTCAGGCCATATCCAGTACCGCAACCACCACACTTATTGCCAGTGCCAATCCCGATTATTGAGAAAGTGCCAGGACCTGAAGTGGCTGTGCCAGTCCCAGTCCCATCTCCACCAATAGCAGTGCCGTATCCAGTAAACCACTACTATGCAGTACCTGGCAAGGATAGAATTGTACCTGTGCCCGTCCCGGTAAAAGTCCCTGGTGGTAAGATATATACAAAGATTTTTTATAATTTGATTTTAATCCAATTCGGAAAAACCATGTCTGTTAGTCAATTCTTCTTTATTATTGCTTCTATTATTTGTCTTTCGCATTTACGCTTGCTTAACATGGAAGTTATCATTATACCAATTAAAACTTTGGAATATTTTATTTTTATCTAACTGTTTATTCTGTTCATCATGCTGGTAACGTCTCAATTTATTTTGAGTCGGTGCAGTACGATCATTTCTTCCAACCGTCACATATCGCAAGTCACCTCAGTATTTACTCATGTTTTAATTATAAATATTGACTTTAACACGACCTTTATCTCCTTAGTTTCCCACTGCCTCTCCATTGTTGCACATACTTACATAACAATTACCATTCTTCTAGTAAAACATACCGAGACAAATGATTTCCTTTCGACTTTCTTATCACAGACTACTATCACATTTCCTCTTATATTAGGTGTACGGGTTTCATAATAGAACCAATAATGAATCAATTTGAGTATTTAAGTATCAATTTTATTGCAGAAACCAAATACTACCCAGTACCAGTCATCCTATATGTAGGTAAGAAATATATTTATTTAAATAATCTTCTTTTTTTGTTAAAGTTTTTTATTTTTTATTTCTAGTCTAGAAGTTTTGTACATGTCTCACTGTAGCATAATAAATGTTTTTTTTCTTATTCACTTATTAAGCCCCTAAATTTGAAAAGTATGAATTTTTCGGGATTTCGGTAGTTAAAAAAAACTTTTATTTTATACCGATTTTAAATGTCTTTAAAGTTAATGTGTTATTAGCGATTGGTCACTTACAAAATGTATCTATATTAACTAATATCTATCAAAATTTTAAAAGTCACTTTATCTAAATAATAGCCTAAAATGTCTTTTTGTTTGATTTTTAGCTCCTGAATGCAGAAACCACCAACCATTAGTACCATTCCGAGTTCCGTCGGAACCATGCCATGTCTATGTTTGTAAGATCAAGTATAACTACGTCTACATCGAATCACACCCAGACTCCACTTGCGTGGGTAAGCAAGCAATTTTATTTTTAACAGTTTAACGCGGAACGTGTTGTATCAGCACACCATACACACAGGAACAATAAAAAATATATAAAGGAAATGATGGTTAGAATAATAATTTCTTTAGTGTTTACTCACAGACAATAATATCATTTGACTGTTTTTTTTTATAATTGTTTCATTTTTCAGCTAAACCAGAAGGTGGGTCTGGCTGGATTTCGGCAAGCGCTTCATCTAATGCTAACGCTAGCCCAAGTGGTCACGGACCTAGTGAATGGGCCAACGCTGAGGCTAACGCCGTAGTCAATACAAATAATAGACCTTTTAGCGGCTTTTTCCCCACAATCAATCCTGGTGATTTTGGTCCTTACAACTACGGAGGTCTATTCCCCTCCGGTTCCAGTTCATCAGCAAATGCTGCAAGTGGAAGTTATGCAAACCTCTTCCCTGGGGGACTAGACTGGGCTAATGCAAATGCTAACGCTGCAAGTAATTCTGCTGGAAATGCTGCGGCTAACGCCAACGCTGCTGGACATTCTGGCTATGGACCATTAATTAGCTATGGAGGAGGTGGATCTAATGCAGCTGCCCAAGCCGCAGCTAATACTGCGACAGGATATGGTGGATATGGCGGATACGCAGACTCCAATGCTCAGGCTAACACAGCCAATTATGGTTATAGTAGCTATGCAGATGCTAACGCTGCTGCTAGTGCTGCTGGAAATGGTGGCTATGGAGATACTAGTGTCTCTGCGCAAGCAGGAGCCAGTGCTGGGTCTGGATATGGAGCATATAACCTCGCAGATGCCCAAGCAGCAGCTAACGCTGCTACTGGTTACGGTGGATATTCCGATGCTAACGCTGCGGCTCAAGCTGCAAGCAATAGCCCATTTGGATATGGCAGTTACTCTGATGCCAACGCTGCTGCTCAAGCTGCTTCGAATGGTGGTGCTGCTGCTGCTCAAGCAGCAGCCAATAGTGCTACTGGTTATGGTGGATATGGTAGTTACAATGATGTTATTGCTCAGGCTATAGCTAACGCCGCTGCCGGATTTGGTGGATACGGTAACAGTAATGCCGCGGCTCAAGCATTAGCCAATTCTGGATTTGGCAGCTTTGGTGGATTCAATGACGCTAATGCAGTTGCGCAAGCAGCCGCTAACGCCGCTTCCGGGTATGGCGGATACGGTGGATATGGTGATGCCAGTGCGAATGCTGCAGCGCAAGCAACTATTAATGCCGCGTCTGGATTAGGCAGCTATGGCGGTTACGGAGAAACCAGTGCTGCAGCTCAAGCAGCCGCTAACGCTGCTTCTGGCTACGGAGGGTATGGAGATGCCAGTGCTAATGCCGCAGCTCAAGCAACAATAAACGCCGCTTCGGGCTTAGGCAGCTATGGCGGTTATGGAGACGCTAACGCAGCAGCCCAAGCAGCCGCTAATGCCGCTTCAGGAAATGGCGGATATGGTGATGCCAGTGCTAATGCTGCAGCTCAAGCAACAATAAACGCCCAATTTGGTTTAGGCAGTTACGGCGACGCTAACGCGGCAGCGCAAGCAGCCGCTATCGCTGCTTCTGGTTATGGTGGATATGGTGATGCCAGTGCCAATGCGGCAGCTCAAGCAGCTGCTAACGCTGCTTCAGGTCATGGTGGCTATAGTGATGCCAGTGCTAATGCTGCAGCTCAAGCAACAATAAACGCCCAATTTGGTTTAGGCAGTTACGGCGACGCTAACGCGGCAGCGCAAGCAGCCGCTATCGCTGCTTCTGGTTATGGAGGATATGGTGATGCCAGTGCTAATGCAGCAGCTCAAGCAGCCGCTAACGCTGCATCGAATTATGGCGGATACGGTGGATATGGTGATGCCAGTGCTAATGCGGCAGCCCAAGCAGCCGCTAACGCTGCGTCGAGTTATGGCGGATACGGTGGATATGGTGATGCCAGTGCTAATGCAGCAGCTCAAGCAGCCGCTAACGCTGCATCGAATTATGGCGGATACGGTGGATATGGTGATGCCAGTGCTAATGCAGCAGCTCAAGCAGCCGCTAACGCTGCATCGAATTATGGCGGATACGGTGGATATGGTGATGCCAGTGCTAGTGCGGCAGCTCAAGCAGCCGCTAACGTTGCTTCGAATTATGGCGGATACGGTGGATATGGTGATGCCAGTGCTAATGCTGCAGCTCAAAGCAGCTATGGAGGCTACGGAGATTCCAGCGCAGCAGCTAGTGCAGCAGCAGCACAGGCAGCTGCTAGCGCGGCGGCTAATGCAGCGTCTGGATATGGCGGTTATGGAAGCCTAGATGCCAGTGTATTAACTGATGCCGCAGCCAATGCGGGTGGTTCATATGGTACCTATGGTGGATCCAGTGCAGCTGCACAAGCACTGGCAAACGCTGGATTTGGAATTCGAAGTGGAGATGTGGACGGAGACTTAGATTTCTCCAAACTTGGCCTTGAAGACGACTCAGCTGATTCAGTAACTGTAGAAGAATCAAGAAAGAAACGTAACGCTGAGGATCGAAGATCCCCCAAGCATAGAACGAGAGCCTAATCATTATTGAAAAAGAATTGATAATCTGTAAGTTGCATTTTATACGATTATTTTAATTAAATTAATGCTATAGACAAAGATTCTGATTCTGAATACATTTTACCGAAAATAATATTTTCAGAATAATAATAAACTGAAATCAGAATCTTGAATCATTACATAACATTCCATGACGCCTGTATTCCCCGAAGGATTAGGCAGAGGTGTACTAATGTACACCCACATTTCGCTGGTATGTTTAGGTCCTATGTAAAAGGGGGCGAGCCTTTTGTCATTAACCGGGCAAAAATCCAAACTACGAGCTGCACAGGCAGTCAGAATCTTGATCCGCATCTAGAAAATTTAAAAAATAAAGCTTATTAAGTTTTTGTACACAGTCGTAAAAATAAATAAAATGATTATTGCAAAGCAAAGCAGCTCGGATAACACATCTTAGAATACATTTTGATCATCTATAGTTTTTTTCCTAAGATAAAGAATCACCATAACAGCGGACATAGTCATTGTTCTCCAAACAAAACTCAGTTATCGACGATAGTTTCCACAATATTAAGAAAAACTAGTCTTCATCTCCACACATGAATAATAATTTGATTTAATAAATAAAGTCTATATTTTCTGTTACAGACCGATACCTATCACATGATCTCTCTACAACAGGGCAAGAATTTGGACTTGATTTTATTAGTTTTAACTGAAGCATCTAAAAAATGACGAGCAAACTTCATACTTATATAATATAATACCTATATATATATATATGAAAATATATAATTATTATGTATTTATTATTATTTTATACATATTAAATATGATATATATTAATAAAACAACGATTATAATAAAATAAAGCATTTAGTGGGTTACAATTTGCATTTTTATTTCAAAGTACCTACAAATTATTTATTTGTTTCTCTTTTGCTGTAATAAATACAAAATATAATAATTAGTAAAACGATAAAACGCAATCAGTACATTATAACTGTTAGCACATTTTTTTGAGTAATGGTCTAATAACGAATCCAGTTTGAGATCTACCTTTTGATGCAATAAATACTTCTAATAACATTATGTGATTATTTTTTACAATCCCCAATCATTATATATTTATGTTGAAATTTTTTAATATTTACCTATACTCCATTTGGTTAGGTACTTAACTAAAGGTAAACAATAAAAATGGCGGCGTTCAGGGCTCTTCAACTTTTATTACAATGGTATCTTATGAATTGGGAGTGAAATTAATAACAACACATCTAACAATCAATAAAAACAACGAACAAACAAAACTATAACTAAATAATACAATTTACGGCAAAAGAAACACAAAAACGAACGAAAGTACAAACTGTTACGAATGGCGTCTGGTTACCCGCCTAAGTATAATATCGGTTAATTATTTTGCCGCGCTTCCTCGCGCTACTACTTCTTAATTTTTTCGAGTTATCAAAAGTCTATTATGTAGAAAAAGGTTTCGATTTCCTGTCTTTTTAGATTCTTTCTAGTAGGAACATTGCAATACTTTATGACATAATTATCAGATTTGATTTATTTATTGGTCGCAAGCTTAAGAATTTAAAATTACCATTTATTATTAAACAAAGTAGTAAAATATGCTAGTATAGTAAAGGGAAATTATTTTGAATGATTAATTAATTTATTTTGGTTACGTTTTGTTTCAAGATGAAAAATGGCCCTTTATAAGAACCTTTTTTATGATTTGTTTACCTTTAGTTAAGTACCTAACCAAATGGAGTATAGTTCAGGCACATAACGTTATGTAAATAAGATACCTAAGTAAGACTTTGTAATTAATATTTTGTCTCATACTATTTGAATAAATTATTATTTTAATAAACGTATAATAAATACTGATAATGAATAAGGATTTCTTAGAAATAAATCAATTACACACACGTCAGATTGACATCTAGAACATTGATCTGAAACAAAACGAATCATGCACTTTAAGGTAGTAATTACATCATAAATCACTGTGCTAATACTGACATGCCATATGCTTGTCACACAATTAGCCAGTCTTTCTTATAAATACGCCTTTGGTACATTTGACAACACATTTATGGTATAACCTGTTAATGGTAACTAGTAAATTAGAAGTTCAGGGGCAAAGTGGAATAAGCCGGGATGCAGGGTGGGGTCATCGGGGGCGTTTGCCTCGTAGCCTTCCTGTTATCTGTAGGCCGAAGTGAAGAATTAGAAAGATTAAAAGAATTAGAAGATCGCAAAGATTTTGTAGAAGATATAAGAGACGCGAAAGAAACATTAGATTTAAGTGAATCAGAAGTTCCCGATGATCTCAGAAGTGGTAAGACAATCATAGATATTTTTATCATTTTATGGTGGGTTGTTTCTAAAATACTATGACAACTTTATTTGAATTATATGCAGAAGAATTACGTCAGTTTTATAAAATTCAGGATAAGATAGCATACTAAACCAGACATTTGGATTCTCTGTGGCATATCATACTTACATAGAAGTCAGCTACTGTGCCATCAACTAGTATTACAAATAACTTTATAATGGTTAGATACATTTTCAGAAATAAGTTTAGCTGTAACTGAATCAATCTCTCAAGACGAAGAAGAAAGATCTGGAGCAATAGCCCACAGTAGCTCACATAATTTTGGAGGTAGTCTATTTTCTTATCGTATAACAAATTTCTTCGCTATTCGTATAAAAAGAAAGTCCATCCTTTAAAAAAATACGTCAGATTATTTTATATTTTCCAGGTTCATCTGTTAGTAACGCAGTTGCCCATTCATATAATGGTGGATCTGCATCAGCTTATTCTGACAGTTACGGAAGTTCTTCTCAGTCTAAAGCAAAAGCAGTCGCTGGTGGAGCTCAAGCCTCGCCACTGAGCCCTTTCAACTCAGAACTGAGTCCCTACATATCGCCTACATCTGGTTTGTCACAGGCAGAGGCTCAAGCAATAAGTGATGGTGGCGGCTCATACGGCCAAGGACTGAACTCCTATCCTTACTCTCCATCCTACCCATATAGTTCTGGATCCAGCCTAGCTCAAGCACAAGCTGAAACTGATAGTGGCTTATACAAAGCAGGCCCTATTGCCCCACCTATTTTGAGTTCGTACAATCAAGGATTAAGCTCTGCTCAAGCACAACCTCATGCAAGCGATGGATTTTATCAATTTATACAAAGACCTATTCCTTCACCTATTCTTAGAGAGCAGAGCTTAAGTCAGGCACAAGCCCAAGCAGATAATGGATTACATCAACCAGGAGGTACTCGTACCCTTAATTCGAGTCCGCATAACCAAGGATTGAGCCCTGCTCAAGCTGACCGTGAGTCATATCAACCTATAATCGAGCCTATTTCTCTCATGCCTGAACCAGCTCCAAAATTTAAACAAGTTTCTGATTCCTTATCTGATTTTACATCATATCCTTACAGTCCAGGATTGAGTTCTACTCAGGCTGATAGTATACCGTATAAACCTATTCCTATACCAGATCCGAAATTTTCACCTTATGAACCGTTTTTGGTCCCATACAAAGAGCCTAGTTCCTCTCAACAATTTGAAACTAACGAATATACACATGCTTCGAGACTCAAATCCGAGCTCCGAGCACAAAATGAAAATGCGGTATACCAACCAATTCCAATACCAGATCCTAACCCCATACCATATGACTCTGTTCTTGTTCCCTACAGAGGACCCAGTTCCATTACACAAGGCCATTTTGAGCAACCTATTCCAATGACAAATTCTTACCCAAAACAATACGACGTATTTCCCAACTTATACAACAGAGGATCTTTAGCTCCTGTTAACTCTAAATCTAAAAATGATATGTATCAATCTAGTCCGCTACCAGTTTCTATTCCATTTCTGGTTCCATACCAAGGACCCGATACTATCCCTGCAAAAACTCAAACTGAAAGCAATGACTCTCAATCTAACTTAATACCCTCTACAAACGATCCATATGACCCATTGAGATCAGGCAATAATGACCCGGCTATAGACGACGATTCTGATCCAAATTTATCATTAAAGAGTGGCTGGGATTCATACGCATATAGTCCTTATCCACCGAGTGGTCCAAATCCTAAGTTATATCCTTCAGGAGCGGAAGCGGCCCAAGCATATGCTGATGCTAGATATAGTGCTACTGGTGTTGTGAATCCATATAGCCAGGGTCCATACGCTAATGATTATCCATCTGAGTCACCTTATCGACCAGGAGGTTACAATCTGAATGAAGCACAAGGACCATTTAATGTATTTACTGGTAAGTTAAATATGTTTTTTAATTTTAGCAACATTTTTTTAGCTTGAAAATAAATCAATTAATAAAGCCTATATTGAAACTTTTCATTTGTTCACTGAAATATTTCCCATTCCAGGCGGGCAAACTTCGCCGATAGCATTCGAGGGTAATAATTTCATTTAATACATTAATAATAATTTTGATAGGGAATAAAAGTATTAAATCAATATCGCTTGTTTCAGATGCGAAGTCCAGATTAATATTACCATACGAATATGTGTTTCCTAATAAAATGCCTGGTAAGTTCATTCACAATTCACAACACAACATTAGAGATAAGGATGTGCTCGAAACATTTCGAGCTAATCTTTGTATACGATAAAAGACACAACATGTAGTATAGGCATTTTGTGAATTATTATATTCATTTATAGTGAATAAAAAAAAAAATTTTTTTCAGGTGGAGAAAATGTAATACAGTGCACAAAAGAAAACGAATTCCACCATTTTTGGTCTCGAGGACAGGACTGTCTAGTATGCATTTGTCTGAACGAGTATGGACTCCTAACACCTGTCTGTGCAAGTTGCGGTGGATGCGATAACCCTCCACCAAGGCTTCCGGAGCAGTTCCCACGACTTCCAGAACCCATTCCTGTAAGGCCGGCAAGTCCTGAGCCCTTAGAACCTATCCCGGTAGTACCTGTGCCTGTGCCTCAACCAGAGCCAATCCAACCAGAACCTATTCCGGAGCTGTATCAGCCTGTTTTCAGTCCAGAGCCATATCCTTTCCCTCCAGAACCTATTCCAACATCACCGATTCCGGTACTTCCACAACCCATCCCAACATTACCACCGCCACACCCAGAAGGTAAGAATGATCAAACAGCCTAGTCATTAGTAACAGTCGGTTGTTTTTACCAGTCGTTTGAAAAAGTAACCACTGCTTAGTTAATTTATAATCCATCCAACTACGCAGAAAATTTTACTGATATCATAAAGCCTTGCTCATCAAAATTTTGGTCTCAGTATAGCCGAGCTTAAACTTTTCAATTTACGAAGGGCAGATCTTATAGGAATCCAATCAAGATCTAGAAATAATATTTCACTAAGAAAGATTAACGATCCTTCTTAAACTGCTGTCTTAGTCTGTCGTTTTGATTAATAACGTTAAGAAACGCTACCAGTTGCCAACTGAAACCACAATTTAGGTTAGTTCGCAAATAATAGTACATAGAAGTTTTTTATGTTTGTAGAAAATTTATTAAACAATGCGAGCATGTTTTTCAAGAAAATTATTTTATTCATAATACGTGTATTTCAGGTTTATTTTAAGTTGGTTTAGCTTCGATGAATATAATTATCTTCTTCTAAAGCATGATAAGTTTAAGAATGATCATAAGTTTCATTTTTCAGCAATGTGTAGTCCTCTTCCAAGTGGACAGCCGTTCACAAACCCATTGCACCCTTGCCAGATTTGTATCTGTATGGAGTCTTACTCGTCGGGCCAACCCGATGTTCAGATCGAATGCAAAGAGAATCAACAGTGCAGTTAGTATTTTTTGTCTTTCTAAGCATTAATATATTTCAACTTTTATTAATATTTACATATTTGTGTTTAACATAATATCTTTTAATTCCAGTTGCTCCTCCCGATGTTTCTACTTTGCGTAAGTGTGCATCAATTACATAATTAACTTTAGCATTCCTTTTTCTTTTATTTGCATTATTAGGCGTAATAAAAAACTTAGTACACACGGCTACACATCAAGCTATACAAAATCAGTTTACGCGAGTCTCTTATTGTATGGGAACCCTATATAATGCGAGATCAGCTTAAACTGGATTTGTATAGGTTGACCTGCAGCCGTGTGTACAATTATTTCATAAATAAAACAATTAAAATGTTGTATAACTTACAACAAAAACAATATAAAATAGATACCGTATTATTATTTCAGCTCCAATACCGGACGTGCCTGTACCTATACCGCGTAAGTTCCAATCATTATAATAAGATGTGTCAAGTCAGAATACATTGATGAATGCTATACATTTGTCCTGTAAGGTATTATAGAAAATAAATCATTTTTTGTAAATTTCATGTCGGATGTGAACAACCATTGCACAGCAGATGCATGTGACAAGTGTTCACGAAGAACGTTACTCAGTTGAGTATCCCCAATTCCTTCATGATATGTCTGGTGAAGCCGCCATATTGATATAGGAAAAACAGCATTAAAAATCATGTAGCCTTTCCTTAGATTCGTCTATTTAGCCACACGCCACACCTATGTATATCTTTCCAAACGTCAGCAGCTTCCAAAACGGACGCCCTTTATTGTAATACTAAGCAGCTCCAAGGAGGAAGATACTTAGCGCAATACTTACTTACTTTTAGCGCATTATCTAGATTGGCCAAAATTATGACATAATAATTGTACAAGAGTATGCCAATTAAAAAAGTTCGAGATGGTGACTAATAATTGCATTCGAGTAATTAAGTGTCGCCTAACTTAATTGCTTCAAATTCAATTCAGTCATCGTCTCAAAATTAATAAGTCTTAACACCTGTGTATCTTTGCAGTGCCGATATGTGAGAAGTTCCCCGAACACGTATTGTTCCCCCATCCGACAGACACCTGCAAGCTGTGCAAATGCTCCAAGAGTCTTTCGGAAGCTGGTGTTCCTGAGCAACATATAACTTGCTACCCACATCCTGATTGTGGTAAGTGTTAACTTATGTGTTTAAGTTAGATTATTGAGAAAAATGAGAGAATCAATAAGAAATCTTTCTTCATTTAAAACGGTAGTAAACTCATGTTCATAATAATAAAGTTCCAGTTCCTTTACGAAAGTAATAAAAACCTTCATGTTTTTGTTAATAGTACCCAAATTGGAACCAGTTACGGAGCCAGCAGGTCTAGTACCACCACCTCTGCCGATTCCCATAGAGCCTTTTAAACTGAAGCCTTCCCCAGAACCAGAACCAGAGCCCACACCGGTAATACCTATGATAGAACCCTTCCTACCTATGGAGCCGGTGCCTTTACCAGAAATTGTAACTGTGGAACCTTGTAAGTATTTAGAATTCGTTTATCAAGATTCATTTCTCTCTAAGATGGAATAATAATTATGGTGGTAAAGTTTGTGAGTTTTAATTTTAACTATTCTATATTTTATTCCGTGGAAGCTTATGTTAATATTTATGCAAAAGTACATAATTATCTGATTCATTGGTCTTCACACCCATCATATGAATACTCTTATATTTTCGCAGTACCATGGCCTCCTATAACAACTATTGCACCATCGCCTACAACAGTGCCTACACCAGTGCTGACTCCTCGACCTGGACCCCTTCCAGGACCTTCACCACGTGAGTTTTGTGAATCTAGTCTTGAAGTATGAAGAAGATGGAATAAAGAAAATACCGCCCGAAAGTTGATGCTGCCCAGAATTATACGTAAAATTGTTACTGTTTCAGTTCGCTGAAGTTTAAATATTGAGTATTAACTATTAGTTAATATTATTAGATGTAGTATAATAAAAGAACTGAGTATGTTTAATGGATAATTGCCATTTCACAGTAGAATATACGGTACAACAATATTGTTTATTTTCATTGAAAATAAAGATGTATAAATAATAAACAAATCATTATCACTTCATCTTCTTAATGTAAATTCTCACTCCAACCGTTTTAATTTCATCCCTTAAAATAACCTTAATAAGAAACATTTTCGCAGATGAGTCCTGCCGACCGTATCCCCCCAATCAGCCGTTCCAGCATCCTTGGGATGAATGCCAGCTCTGCGTGTGTACTGAGGCTTTCGCGGTAGGAATGATCACCGTCGAAGTCAACTGCTATACCAAACCGTCTTGCTGTTAGTATATTTTTATATATTTTGAAGAAATCGTATTATAAATTTCTTATTCTACTTATTTTCTTTGGTTTTATTCTAGGCATAGAGCCGCCGGATGATTTGAAGCCAGGTGAGAAAACACTTGTTAATTTTTATATTTACACAGTCTAGTAGTTATCCGCTTAAGTTAAAACAAATGGCTATCCTCGACATTTGTTTAAAACACAGAAAGTCATCTAAGATACTGATCGTTATTGTTTTTGTGTAAGATTTTAATTAATATACTTACTTAAAGTTGTTATAATTTATTCTTTTCCTTTTAGCCCTTCCAGGTACATATTCAACAATAGGTAAGCATTTTCGTAATTAAATACTACTTTCAGCGTTTAACTGTAAATTTCCACTAATTGAGCGATCATTCCCCTTTCAGATTAAATTCACCAGCACAAGATCGCCAAATGAAATTCCTGCAGTCTGTGGCCAGTTGAAAAGTTTTAAAATGCGTGATAACTGTCGATTTTATGCCATCGTTCGTCCGTTCGTTTGCACCCCAACTTGAGTAGAGGGTGTACTACAGGGGGTGACAGAGGGTGAAATAAAAAACTCGTATCAACTGGAACATTAAAAGCAAACAAATAAAGTAAAAATTTACGAGCGGCTGCGACACGCTGTCCAAATTGCAGATACAGGTGACGTAAAAAAAGATGGAGAGGGACCCGTCCGTATCGGCCTGTGAGGGTTCAGTGAAATTTGAAATATCAAAAGCATATTTCAAATTTCCCAGTTCATTATTTCAGGGATAAAACCCATCAAATATTTCAGTTATGCCAAAAAGTATTTTCATAATAATTTCGATGAGTACAGATACCTACCGTAACGTAAATGATGTGAAGGTTTTCCCCTGTCGAAATAAACGTTGCTCCAAAATACATTTATTACAGAGAAAACAAAGCATTAGTAAAAATTACGTAAAATGTCCTAACCCTGGCACCACTTTGAGCGCAGATAACAAAACAAACAATAGTACATAAATCAATCGTTCTATCCGAGATAGCGGTCCCTAATTAGTGGGACAGCATTGAGGAAAACCAATACGGTGAATCGTTTTGGAAACGCAATAAGGGCGAGGCCCAAAACGGCGATGAGCGCCAATCGGGCAAACTGACGCGCTATAGATTGGCCCTCAAGTGTATTGACACCTCGATGTCCATTTACCGAAGCCACTCACCCCTAAACGTGATAGCGTGAGGGTAATTGCGTTTTCCATTCAGGTGCCACTCCTGTTATCACTGTTTTATTGGTCAACATAAAAAATCTTTTCATTGTTGATGATCTTTCGGGACTGTGGTGTGACGTTAACATTAACTTGCTAAAAAACCAATTCCAATATTATTTGAGGGGTTTATTTGGACACCAATGCTTGGTTACCTCGCAGTAGGTATAAAAAAGTAAAGAGTTTTCCCTGATAGTACAAAAGATAAAAGTAAAATATGCCTCATTGTTTTGCGCATCTTGACTAATGAATACTTGGAATACATTCATGATTATTTCAGTTTACAGCAAACCATATTTAGGGGCCATCAACGTTGTCAACGGCCCTGAAATTCAAGCCTTATCTAGCGGACCTCAACCGAATATGATAATCACCAGCAGCCAGAGGCCTCCACCAATATTCTCTTCTTATTCTCCACGACCTGTCCACATCTATGATCCTGGAAGCAGTCAAGGCTCTAGTGTGGATTCACTAACAAAGCCACAAGGATATCCTCCTAGCCCGTATAATAGATTACCGGCTGACGATGCGTTCGCTAATCTACCATCTAGCTACACGTACCAACCGAACTATCAGTCAGGATATGTTAACCCCCAATACTCTGAATATCCACCAAGATTACCAGCAGCAACCAATACTATTGGGGCGTACACACCAAATGGTTATAATTATCCTGGAAACTATCAATATGGAAAAGAAGATAGTGTAGGTAATGTTTACCACGGCACACAAGGACATTATCCACCTTACGATCCGAGATACCAGGGGGTTTCACCACCTAATGCATATCCCCCAGCATATCAGAGGCATAATTACGAGTTGCCTCCGATGTATCCCCCTGGACAGATCAGAGATGGCTATGTGCCAATACAGACGCCTGCACTGCCTGGATCAAGTGAGTTTATTAGTATTTATTCAGATATTTTTTGTTCTCATATGTTATATTAATAACCCCCTCTCCTTGTTTTTTTTATCTCATTGATACATGTATAAAGTTCTATAAATTTATTACAATAACTGTAAGGAAAGTAACAAAATATATATTTTCATTTATTTTAGATATCCAAAACTTACCGCCGGGCTACTTAGGAAACAGAATAATTTCAAAGTCTGGTAACGGTAACTATCATTTCGTGAATTAATGTTATATTAAAAAATGATTTCTCAAATCTTGTGTTTAGGCAGCTCTTGTGAGCATTTTGCTTGAAATAAATATTAAATACATCGATAGATCAGCACAACCCACAGATGTTTACGAAGGAAGTCCCTAACTTTAGTATAATTTTTAACAAGCGCACGCCAGTACGCCTACAGATCCTTCAACTTTTTGGACATAAATTAAAAATATATTAGGAGAGCAGATGGTGGGACGCCCGCCATGCAAATTATATTTAATCAAACTTTGAACCTTCACTAGTTATTGAATTTCTCTTGTACTTTCTTTGAGCCTCGTTTGTACGAATTCAATTTTAATTTGTGTACTGGATAGAAATGCTAAAGATAATGATGATTTTACAGATGGGCCCGAAGATTCAGATGACTCGCAGTAATTTATTATGATTTATGTGTAAGTATTGTTTTATTTATTAATATTATTGATTCCAAAAAAATACCTCCAGATTTGATAAAAAGTAAATACTCTTACATATTTATATTATTCATTCATTCAGTGATTGCGGCTGAAAAAACCATCACTCGGTCAATATGATTACTACCTTTGTTTCTTAATGTTTGCCAAACACATTCTTTCATACTCTTTATTTCCTAAAACAACAGTAGCGAGTTAAACTCATTACTAATGCTATAAGCACGAGTAATTTGGAACAATGCACCTGAAACTAGAACGAAATGAATATGAAACAGTTAAAACCGTTTTCATTACAATATGAAATTCGTTGGTTTATTTTGAAATCACGAAGTGCAATTACGTATTGGGTTTAACGATCGATATTACTGCACACAGGAATACTGCAATGGGACTTAATGGCTTTACTGTTATGTTCCTTATGACTTAGGCAGAACTGCAAGCTATAGCCGAATTTAATATCTGGTTCAAAGTGTGACAGATAGTATGTGGATTGTGGAGGTGATTCTTCGCAGACTTAGCAATAAAGTTTGAGATACTTGTGCTACAAATTGCAATCTACTCTAAGTTTTCTTATTTGTTCCAGGATATAATATTAATATACTTTAAGGCAAAGAAGACATGGCTTGAAAAGGACACGAGTAGTTTTAAGAAGTGTGCTCAGCAAGAGATGCTTTTAGTTACATTTATAGTAAAGAAAAAGCATCGCAGTTTGCTTGTTTTATTTCTATCCCTTTTATTTAATTTTAACCCGACGACTATTAGACTATAATTTTCAAGAGAGGCCTATGTCCCGCAAAAGATCACGATAGGGGTTATAAAATAATTGGGTTTCTCAAGGAAGTGTCCTAGGACCAACACTTTATTTGGACTTATTCTTGTAGTTTTATGCCGGTTTCCCAAATTATAAATAGTTGTACAAATTTAAAAAAGTAATAATGCTTTTGCAAACCTAGACCCTTCTATACGTAGCAAAATATTACGTAAAATAGAGTCAGTCAGTACGTAACAGAAATCTTTCGCAACAATAATAAATATAAATTTTACTACAAAGGCAATTCAATAACACATAAAATATGAATTTAGTTCTAGATTTTTTCTTTCCAAATGTTAGTTTGGCTTCTTACAATTTTGTTTATAAGTGGTAAGATATTTCGTTCTGACAATATTTATTATAACTTTCGTTGGGCGTTCATACATTTATGACAGTTATTTGATTCTACTTCCAAACTCCGTGTGTCGTTGGTTCATGTCATGATAAAGGATGAAGTTTAAAGTTCAAAACTAGATAGGCATTGAGATTAAGCTGTTTAATTCTTATTTTGGGTTTTTAACTTTTAAGCAAAATTTCGACGTATGGTCTCATTGGTTTGTAAGCCAAATATTCGTTTTTTTTTGGTAGTGAAACTTGTATAATTGTATTTATTGCAGAGGAAGTCTTTTTAATGGTGTCTATAATAGTTTCCACTGAAGAACTATTATTTTTATCTGTATTTAGCTATTCAGTACCAATATTAAGTTGTGTGTGAATACAGGCTATATAAAAGAAAACAACAACTTACAATAAATAACAACAAATAATTACATAGAACACAATAATAATTCAAAGCGCATACGAATGAAAAATATATTAATAGCTCGAGTACTCCAGCAATTTCATAGTACTTATCAAGAAAATATCCTTTTCAACATTCGTTTCCGTTCAAAGACTGCGCATACTAAATGAAACGATAAGACAGCATTTCGCACGACGTGCAAAATGACGGATTTTGAATATCTTATTAACTTGAAGTTACTTGACCCGAGCAGTTTCAACTTTAGTTATAGAAGTTTTCAATTATATTCTCAAATGATATTAGATACCCCTCGTTTTCATTTATGAGTTGGTTGTGCAATTAAAATATTGAATAATACAGATTTTTCCATCAAAACTAGAAGTTTAAAATAACACACCTTTTAAACAAAAAAAACTTATTCAAAATCAGTTCATCCGTTCAGGAGCTACAGACAAACAGATACACACTATATTCATGTAAACCCCTCTTTTTATGTCGTCGTTTATAAAGAAAAAGCTTTAATTCTCCAGGACTGCCTTATTAGTCTAGTGGTCCTAAGCACGACTGCTATGCTTGCGGTCCTGAGTTCGACCACCAGGTCGAGCAAAGTGTATGAAATTCTCAGTAGCAGCATGGAGTCTGGATTTGTGCCCGGTTAATGGCAATCGGCTCGCCCCCTATTACATGGGACTTAAACATACCGGCGAAGTATTTATTAGTAGGACTACAGGCGTGATTGTATGTTGTTTTTAAATTCTCCATTTGATATATAAAAACAGTTAGTAGTTCATAAATTCTCAAGGCTAGTTCTTAAAACAATATAATTATAACTGTTACTCCTAGACGCCGACATAAAGATATATTCCTATACAAGCATAATATGAACAGTTAATTGTTATGCGCATTTTGAACATAACCATTCTTGCTACTAATGAATTTTGTATGAATTCCACACAAAAGCGAAAATGAATATGTTATCTGATTTTAAATAATATTTCGTATAATGAATTACTTTTAGGTTAAGTAGGTACAAAGTGGCATAATTGCCACAGTGGCTTAGCGATTGGCTTGGTAAGGAGACACATGTTTGATTTCCGCACCAAATCAATATTTAAATAAATAAATAAATTCTTTATTGACATTTTTTGATTGACAAAATTGTAAGGCCCTGACTCCAGAGCTAGGTTAGTACCTGTGTTTCAGGAGTCAGTGTCTTCTTCCTATTTACATGGTGCTTAATAAATGCAATAATGGACAGTAGGTACCTATTACATGTTTTTACAAGTGATTACAAAAGATAAATAAAAAATTAAGTAAATTAGAGCAACATAATAATAACAAACAATGAACGACAATTAATAATAATAAAACTAAGATCACTAATAATATAATGTATGTTAGTATCCGAGGTAGGTATGTGTGTGCGTGTGTGTGTGAGTGTGTGTGTGTGTGTGTTTGTGTATGTGCGTATGCCAAATATGCTTTACGCTTTACATTCGCTGCAGTAAAATTTCAGTTTTTTCATAATCCAGTGTTAGCAGCCAATCCCTGAGCTTTCGCTTGGATTCGTGTATTGTAAGAGGGTTGATATTAAGTTTCTTATTTATTTTATTATACAAATAAATAGCCTGGTGTATGCGTTGCCGGGCAGCAGATGCAGTGTGGCATCGTGAAGGCCGATTTATTAGGCAGTTGTGGGTCATTTGTGTCTTAAGCCATCTACATTCCACGCAAAGACGTATTATTATATAGACGGGTTATTCACGAACATTACGGCTATCAAACAGGACAACTATTAGATAGCGACTAATACGTGCGAAGAAAGAGAAAGACAATAAATACCACATCACGGTGTAGCCGTTGTTAGAAAGAGACGAATATACATCTTTAGTTGCGTTACGATTAAGTGCTGCATTCTAATTGGTCAAGCGCAACGCTGTTGCGTATCTAAATGCGATCCGGGCAATTGCCTTGATTTCTTGTTGCCATTTTAGAGAGCAGGTAACGTATCTATTGATTCCACGACTTTAGAAAACCTAGTAGCCTAAGAGATACAATATTACATTTTTCTAGTCTAGACTGCTTCATTAGTCTAGTGTTATTGGGTTTTTCTTTGAAATTCTCAGTAGCAGCTCGGAGTCTGGATTTTGGCCTGAATCATAGCCATAGGCTCGCCCCCTATTACATCTACATGGGACCTAAACATACAAACGAATACAGGCGTGATGGTTTGTTTATTTTCTAGTATCAAAATGCCAGAGGGGTCAAACGCCCTACCGTTTAGTGAACATCCAGGAGATGGATAACCTAGCCCAATTCGATGACGCACAACATCGAGGACCTATGTGGTACGACTATTCGGTGCACTCTGGAGTGTCTGTGAGCACCTTGGAGAGTGAAGTCAGCTCATCACTGTAAGTATTATCATAATACAACCTTACATTTTTTTTTCTTTTTTTAAAAAGCTTACCTTGCAATGTGGGTCACACATTACTAGTATTCTTGTTAACCCCTCGTGCTAAGCTAAATACTTGTGTTACGATTGGGTTTACGTCGGTAGTGCAATGGGTGGGGTTGGAACCGGCAACCATATGATCGCAGTCCGACGCCCTAGCCATTAGGCTGCCGCCGCTTGAACTAGAGCATCGCAGTGATAGCCTGGTAATATAGGAAGTAACGAGTCGGTAAATAATAGGTTTCTACCTTCGACCTTTAACAAGCATGTGCGTGTTAATAAATTATCTAACATACCATCACGCCTGTATTCCCCGAAGGGTTAGGCAGAGGTGTACTTAATGTACACCCACAGTTCGCCGGTATGTTTAGGTCCCATGTAATAGGGGTCCCATGTATAAGTCCTGTTAATGGTAATAGGCTCGCCCGCTGTTACATGGGACCTAAATACACCGGCGAAGTGTGGGTTTAATAAGTACACCTCTGCCTAACCCTTCGGGGAATAAAGGCGTAATAGTATTATTAGCATTAGTATAAGCAAAGGTGCAGGCTTGCGAGATTCTCCCGATAGCCTGTGAAGTCTGCTAACTTGCGTCTGCTAACTTGTGGTCTATAGCCTAATCATTCTTACTCAGAACAGAGAAAACCCATGCCTAGCCGTGGAACAAAATCAAGATGATGCTAGGCGTGGTACTCCTCACGCAATCTGTTGGAGTCAGGAATTCTTATAGTAAGGAAGGTCTCCAAAATTTATGATCCTCAAGAATTTTTGCATACCATGGCACTCTGGTAATATAGATTTACACTCCCGAACTTCTTAGGGTTGCAGATTTTGCAAAATCAATTTCAAACCTGCACGTGAATCTAAAACCTTGTTTTTACCCATAAAGACAAGTTTTTAGATGTTGCTTATTTGGCAAAACGAAATTTTCTAGTCGAGCGAAGAGGCCGCGGTCCTTATTTATGAGATAATTTATTTACGTGCGGTGTGAGATAAATCAGGGAAACGACGCCATTTTACATGGTCAGCCCTTCTTTGAGTTGGTTCAGCAATAACTGGACATTTTCGCATTATTTGCAAGGTTTTGGGTTCATCCGCACTTTCTTGGGACATAAATTTAAATAGCCCAGTCTGGGAATTTATTTGATTAAAGTCCCACAAGTAATTGAGATAGAGTGGGATTGCTTACGAATATGATTCAAATTTCAAGTGATTCAAATTAATATATTTTTTTAAAATTAATATATTAATGTTTTTGATAAGCCTTACGTATAGAATTAAAGTAAAAGATCGATAAGAAAATAGCTAAGAAAACCGATCCCATTGACAAACCATAGGTGTCAGCTATACACAAATTAACTTCTACTAACTAGCTCCAATAAACTAGTCGTTTTTTTTAACTGACTAGCAGTTTGGGCCGCACATTACTAGTAATCATATTAACCCCTCGTACTAAGCTAAATGCTTGTGTTACGAGTGGGTTCATGTCGGTAGTGCAATGGGTGGGGTTCGAATCGGCAACCACATGCTCGCAAGTCCGACGCCCTAGCCATTACGCTACCACCACTTCATAACAACGTCAATTCTATTTTTAGTTGATACTATTTTCTTTCCAGTGAATTCACGTCATATTCGGAGTCAGCCAGCGATACATCCACTGGTTCCTCGAAAGAAACGCGTGAACGGAAACGAGCGTAAGTAGATCTTCGTCTTCTTTATATCTATTAACTTTAGGTCAGCAAAATTCCACTTTAGTTCCATATGTGACCATCAGCCATCATCTCGTTACTTCCTTCCATACCATATTATCTATCATACAGTTCGTCCATATCTTCCTTTGAATGCCTCTTAACTTATACACGTTTAATTTTATCCTTAAAACATTTCTGATAACAAGTAAATCGATTAATATTACGTTAAGATATCGTTATGTACAGCCAGCCCATCAGGTTATACAAAACTGTCAATTTTCTCCAAAAGATTTTAAACCTTAAAATGTTGATAATTTAGTTCAAAATCCATTAGCCGCCGTACCATACGCTGTTGAACGATTTAAAGCAATTTTAAGATTATCAACTCTTATACTAAGATAACAATATTGAAATTTGTTTAGCACAAAGATGTACCGCGCCTGCACTCCGTGCCCTCATGACATGCTGAAGAAGTACACTAATATAGGTATAAAGTGGCTTTGTGCGGGCTATCAGAGAGCCAGGAGAAGCTTCAAGAGTGAGTGCATGATGAGATACAGGAACTGTCAGGATGGAACCAGTAAGTTAAAACAAAACAAATCCTTTAAAACATAACCTAAACACATACCATCACGACTGTGCTATATTGCTAGTAAGCTTTTAAAAAAAAAACTGTATTCCCCGAAGGGCTGGAAACACTGTTTAGGTCCCATGCGATAGGGGGCGAGCCTATTGCCATTAACTGGACACAGATCCAGACGCCAAGCTGCTACTGACGATTTCATAGATAATGGTATGGTTTTCAAAGAAATAACAGAAATAACTTTACTCAACCTGGTGATCGATCCAAGAACCTCTAGCGTAGCAGTCGCGCTTAGGACTAGACTTACCAACAAGTCTAACCTAACAACCTAACCTAAACGCGGAGATAATTCCAGGTCAGGATAATTCTGTCATATATCGTAGAACAAATAATCAACCATCGAAAACAAATTATGGGAAACTTAAAACGAACTCGGTATGTAATTGGTACTTAATTTAATATTGTTTTTTTTTTTCAGTGTTTGTGAAATTGTATGAACACAGATGCAGAAATGACTCCTACCACGGTAGGAGCTGGTTCTATAACTACAAAGTGTGATACAAATTTGATATTAAACTATTTTATGTTATGGGTGCTGTTTGAATCATCATTTACACAATATTCCTCATACTTATTCATATGAACATCAGACTTGATATTCAGATTTAGTCATTATTACGTTGTAATAAACATTTACACGTAAATGTTTATTATTATTAAAAGCTATTATCCATTTAAGGAAACTAATCACGCTATGTCAAATACACATAGCTGACATATGTTTAAATCTATACAACTAAGTTAAATGAGCCAGCACGCCTAACATGCATGCGACAAAATTATTTTGTCGTCGCTTAGGTCGCGCTGTGATTATGGCTGGAGACGAGATGGTATGACAAAATTATGTCACGGTATGCAGGTGCAGTGCAGTAGTGCAGTGATAGCCTAGTGATATGACTATTGGACTGCCAAGTCAAAGGTCTCGAGTTCGAATCCAAGGCACGCACCTCTAACTTTTCGAAGTTATGTGCGTATTCATAAATTATCACGCGCTTAAACGGTGAAGGAAAACATCGCGAGGAAATCTGCATGCCTGAGAGATTTTCTTAACGGCGTCTGAAGTCTGCCAACCCGCAGTAGGCTAGCGTGGCGGACTATAGCCTAATCCCTCTCGTATTGAGAGGAGACCCGTGCCCAGCAGTGGGATAATGTAATGGGTTGATGATGATGCAGGTGAGCCCTGCTGATAAATACTACATACCATCATACATACCATCACGCCTGTATTCCCCGAAGGGTTAGGCAGAGGTGTACTTAATGTACACCCACAGTTCGCCGGTATGTTTAGGTCCCATGTAATAGGGGGCGAGCCTATTGCCATTCACCGGGCACAAATCGAGACTCTCAGTAGCAGACTGAGAATTTCATAGAAACACCGAATAACACTTTGGTTGACCTGGGGATCGAACCCAAGACCTCTAGCGTAGCAGTCACGATTGGGACCACTAGACCAACGAGGCAGTGATAAATACTGTGACAAAAAATTTCATCGTAAGTAGCTCACACGCACGCTCCAGAGCAATGGATTTATCAACGGCCAATCACCTTTGCCGTTGGGCTTGTTAAGAATGACCCTAATTTGGAGTCAAATTTTGATCTAGAGATTATTGACATTTGTAGTACGTTTGTTTTTCTACTCTCCTAGACGATCATAAAAATAAAAAAACAAAGAACGAAATTACACATAGCAATCGACAAATCGTAAAAAATCAAATTGAATAACATAAATCTACCATAGCACTGAATTTATGGGTTGCCATACATGTTTTATAAAGGGAATAAAATGATTGACGCAAAGCCATGGGGCGAGGAGTGCCTCACTTTGTAGTTGTATTGATTTTGGGTAAGATTTTTAGCTTATTTTTATTATATTTTAGCATTAAATAATGCGAAGAATAAATTTGGCCTCAGACAGAGTTCGATCCTGCGGTTAAGTACATCGGTCGCTTTACCGTCTAAGCTACTGAGATCGCGACTAGTGGTCGAAAATTCATATCTTTAACTTTCTAGTTACTGAAAAGCTTATTTGATTGCTATTGCATAATTTATTGTCATGAGTTTAGTATCTCCAAACCAACCCTGCATGCACGTTACCATAAACAATATCAATAATACGTTTTGTAAGTGCAGTGATAGTCTTGTGATATGCCCATAGGACTGCCATGTCAAAGGCGAGACCTTTGACATGGCAGTTCAAATCCAAGGCCTCTACTTTTCAATGGCATGTGCGTATTAATACTTAATTATCAAGCACTTAAACGGTGTAGGAAAACATCGTGAGGAAACCTGCATGCTTGAAAGCTTTTCTAGATGGCGTGTGAAGTCTGCCATCCCGCAGTAGGCTAGCGTGGCGGACTATAGCCTAATCCCTCTCCTACTGAGAGGAGACCCGTGCCCAGCAGTGGGACAATGTACGGATTGATGATGATGAATTCTTTTTTGTAGCGGAAATCGCAACAGCCTTTGTATTCAATGAAACCCTTATTGAAGATTTAGATAATGCGTTGAGAGTAGTCGAAACAAGACGACAGAGTAAAAAGAAAAAATCTGAATCTACGTCATCGGAAGGAAAACGACGTTCAGGTACATTCGCAAATAATAGTTCTGTAATAAACTTTAATGTAGAACAAGATAGCTTGTAGGTAACATTTTACTTTATAGCTTTAGTCCAGATTTAGCAAAACTAAAAACAAATATAACCTTAGTGTTGCATACATAACACATCACACCTGTATTTCCCGATGGGTTAGGCAGAAGTGTAAGAATTATTTTTACTTGACCTGGGAATTGAACCCAAGACCTCTAGTTAATTCTTAACTAATGTTTATTTTTATCCAAGCATTTGAATACATTGAGTGCTTCTTAATTTTTGAATAAATTGTCTTGCCCGTGAAAGAAAGAAGAGAATTAACTATCCAGTAACACCTATTGTCCTCTTTCTCTCACCTATATTATATACGCTATGCGTAGTAGGAGCTTCTCGGTCTAACTAATTTATCGTGTCTAACTTTTTATAACAGGAAAAACATCATAATTAAGTGGTCTTTTTTAGGGTTCCGTAGCCAAATGGCAAAAAAACGGAACCCTTATAGATTCGTCATGTCTGTTCGTCCATATGTCACAGAATTTTTTCTCTGTAACTATAAGATCTATACCGTGCCGAATAGAAGAACTGAATAGTTTGCGCGAGGGACACTTCCAAAGTGGTAAAATGTATCCCCCCCCCTGTAACTTCTAAAATAAGAGAATGATAAAGTTAAAAAAAATATATGATGTACCATGTAAATCTCCAATAAAAAAAAGTGATACAGAATACAACATTCTTTATTGCACACCAAAACCTTATGCCAAGAAAAAAATATATAAATCAAAGAGTAATAGAATAGGCGGTCTTATGGCTGACGCCTGACAGTCATCTCTTACTAGTAGTAGATAACCTTTGGATGGCCTTGTGAGAAAATGAAACGTGATACCTAGGAAGTCGGGCGAACTTACAAAGAAACTTCTTCTTTCTCTTTGATTGTTATTTTGTAATTTTAACAGAATCGGGAGGCGCGGATGATACGGAAGAGTCTTTGGGGCAGGTGTTCACGTCTAGCACTTCAACGGAAGCTGATGAAAAGAAGCCTCGCGTGCCCAAGGATCGAACGCCGAAGTCCACAGTGGAACGCAAAGGATGGTACAAACTAATCATTAACCTTTTAATTCTTTTTCCTAACTGTGATTCAGATCTGCTTCCAGTGCCAGTAGGGTAACTCTGGTAGTTGAAAAAATGCAGAGTATAATTTTGCTAAAGTTTCAATGTCATAAATGTCATTATTGGGTTTTTTTAAGCGACTTAAAAGGAGTGATCATACCTTTAAAGACAGCCTCCAAAGCGCCTTACCGCCTCCTAGTGTTTAGCATTGTAGTTTATTAACTTCGTTTGCTGGTATATATAAATAATATTATCTAAGAAAAATTTCCAATAAATACTGATCTTGCTGGTTTCTGGCGAATATTTGACATTTAAACTACTTTTGACAGATTTTATCGCGTTATATTGATATAATTTAATTCCCAGTCTAAAATTTAGCAAAATTTAAGGTCGCTGTTAGTAATTTTAACATTAAAATGTCTAATACCTCCGTCTACCCGTAACCATGAATACTTTAAAGGATTCGAACGTTGGGAATTAAATAATATCGTGATATAATCCGTATCTAAAAGAAGTTAATTATCAAATACTGATGTTATAAGGCGAAAATGGCATCGTAAATGTCCAAGATGTCCAGACGACATGAACAAAAAATGGCGGGACCCAAGTATCAAGTGGATCTGTGGCGCCTACCAGCGAGCCAGGAGGACCTTCAAGAGCCTCTGCATGATGCACTACAGGAACTGCCAGGATGGCACCAGTGAGTATTTGGGCGGCTATTCGTTTTAGGTGGAAATAAATATTATTTCTTTCTTTCTTCTTCTTTCAGGCCTTACGACTCTTTATCAGAGACGATAACACAATCAGACCTCAGACTCTCCTCTTGTTTATTCGTAATCCTATATGTAAAGGGGTATAACTTTAGTAATGTCTTATTCTGATTACGTATGCAATCAGAAGTTCATCTAATAAATAAAAATCTCGTCACAGTGTTTGTTACCGAACTCCTCCGAAGGGGTTTGATCGATTTTTATGAAGTTTTTATGTATATTTGGTAGGACTAGGAATAAAAAAAAAAAAAAAGTTTATTGTCACAAGGAAACATACATTAGTATACACTGTTTAACACGACGCAAACTAACGACTGCTGAAGTCTGTATACAGATATTGTGAGCCCTGCCTCTCAAACTAGGATAACCTGTATCTTAAGAGACAGTGTTCAGCTGTTAGGTTACTTAAAAATAGGGATCTAACAACTGCGGACTGTGCTAAATTATAGTACGTGTTAACTTCTTAACAATCATATAACTTTTAAACATAAACATAAAAAGTAGGAGAAAGGAAAAATATTATAAAATAACAATTTAAAACTTATGTATGTGAATGAGTGAGTGTGTGTGTGAGTATGTCTGTATGATTTATGTGTGTGTGGTGAGTTTTTGTATGAGAGTAGTGAGTGTGAGGTGTTATATGTGAGGCAGTAAAAGCAAAAAAAATAAATAAAATAAGGCAATTAGGCAATGCATTTTAGCAGTGATTCAGTTTGTGTATAGTCCTGTTGAAGTAGCCATTCCATCAGCTTAGCTTTCAATTCGAACTTATTGCAATCCAGTATATTTAATTCTTTATGAATTTTCTTGTAGATTAGTGAACTCAAAGTGAAGTATTGGTGTTTGGCAAAAGCAGTTTTGTGTCGTGTACCTGAGGGAATGTTGGTTCTTTTGGTGGGATCAGATGGTGGAACACTGGAGTGTCTTCTGGGAACGGATTGCAATACGAAGAGCTGTCGGACTGTTAATACCTTAAAATCTGAGTAGAGTTGAGTTGTTGGATAACGATAAGGTTTTCGTAGCATCACTTTCAGTATTGCTCTCTGAGCTCTCTCCACTCTAAGAAAAGTAGTTGTGGCCGCACCACCCCATGCATTGATGCAATACCCAAGAACTGACTGACACAGAGCATAGAACACCATTTTTAGAGTTTCAGGATTTGCGGAAGCTCTAAGTGACTTAAAGATATGTATCAGTTTCAGCGTTCTCGAGGTTAGGGCATCAATGTGTTTATTCCAGCGTAACCCGCCATCTATTTGAATACCCAGGTATTTGACGTGATCGGTACGCGTGAGTGTTGGACATTTGCATGAAGATGACTGTTTTAAGCAAGTGTGCGCTATTATCGAAAAGGTTTGATCCGGTGCGTTGTTCTGACGGATGACGAAAGGAACATATGAAATCTTGTTACAGTTGAGGGTAAGGAGGTTTATGTTGAGCCAGTTTATTATTTAACGTAGTGCCAATTCCGCGGCACTTTTAACACAATCCCATGTTGACCCGTCAACTATAACCACGGTGTCATCGGCATATACAAAGATCCTCGAGTTGGGGAGGGACATTCTGCATAAGTCATTCACATATATTTGAAATAAAATAGGACCTAAAATGCTACCTTGGGGCACTCCGTAGGGTAGGGTTTCATCGTCACTGAAGTGATTATCAATTTTGGTTCTTTGAGTACGGTTGTTCAGGTATTCTTTGAATATTTGCAGTGCTATACCTCTAACACCGAGTCGCTCCAATTTGGCAATAAGTATGGGAACAGAAACTGTGTCGAATGCCTTCGAAAGATCTAGAAATATTCCTAGGCATTTGGAATAGGTTGTACCTAAGTGTTTTTCACCCTTCACCCCTCACACCCTAGTTTTTATCCCGATTTAAGTAGCCACGGTAGAACAACGTTTCCCGGGTCAGCTAGTAATAATATATTTGTCCGGCAGTGTTCACCAAGATTTCAGATCATCGATGTCCCGCCCCCTCAGGTCAGGTACGCCCTTACGGCGAACATTTCTTCTATGATTACCATGTGGCCCTCTCCGATGACGACACGGCCTCCAAATCAGACGAGGCTACTGCTTCTGTGAAATCATCATCCTCATGGAGTTCATCGAGAATAGCGAAAATACCGCCTTTATAATAAAGTATTCAAAACCAAAATGTATTTTATTAATTGTAACAGATTAAGTATCCTAAAGTGCTTAAAGTATAAATCCTAAATCTCTCGTGCTTGTTTGAAATTGGGTTGCGTAAAATTCTCATAAAAAGTTTTATTAACTTACAAATTAAATTGCGGTAGCCTAGGCTAGGGTGTCGGACTTGCGATCATGTGGTTGCCGGTTCGAAACCCACCCATTGCACTACAGATGTGAACCCATGTGTTATACAAGCATTTAACAAGAATACTAGTAATGTGTGACCCACAATGTTTATTTTCCGGCATTTCAACTGACTTGCTACACAAACGCCGGGCGGTAACGCAGTTAGCAACGCTAAAGTCATGCTGTATGACATACGTTGTATCTTGGACGACGTAAAAGTCATATCTAAGTATATACACGGATGTTATAAATCATAACATCATTATAACTTATAATGCTCGGTTAGGAGTTTGGTCAAAATGTTTTCGGTCCAATTGAATAATTACAGTATGATGAAAGAATGAAGAATGCTTTCATGCTAAACAAATTTTGTGCCCTCATCTCGAAGTATTGAGTAGGTACTGTAAGAAACTTGCGAGATAAATCACGACATTAGATATTAGCTGTCAATAGCGGTTTCAAAGGACTATTCGATATAAAACGTAGCCTATTTCCTTTCCGGGGACTCAAACTATATCCATACCAAATTTAATATAAATCAGTTCAGCTGTTAAAGTGTGAAACAGAAAGACAGAGTTATTTTCACATTTATAACATTATAGTATTATGTATGCTACTGTTATCGGTGCTACTAGTACAACTACTACTACTGGTGGTAGTACTACTACTACTAGTACTGATGTTCGATTTCACTCGCGTCTTAAGAAGAAGCCTTTAATTTTATGTCCTTCGTATAGATGCAATCTGTCTTTGCCAAACTTTATCGAATCTGCTACATTTTTTACAATTCTACTTGAAACATCATAAATTTAATTCACATACGCACGTAGTGGTCTCATAAGGGCGAAGCAATAGATTTTGAACTGTGTTTACAATATGGCGCTTTGTTCAGCGGTTTAAACGTGAAAATTTAAAACGTAGAGTAACTTCTGCATTAATTGTAATATTCAGACTGCCTCATTAGTCTAGTGATCCTAAGCGCGACTGCTACGCTAGAGGTCCTGGGTTCAATCCCCAGGCCGAGCAAAGTGTTATTGGGTTTTTCTTTGAAATTCTCAGTAGCAGCTCGGAGTCTGTATTTGTGCCCGGTTAATGGCAATAGGCTCGCCCCCTATTACATGGGACCTAAACATACCGGCGAAATGTGGGTGCGTGATGGTATGATGTATTATGTAATATTCAGTAAAAGTATGCCATATTACACTGTTTATAAGTACTTAATGTTCGTTAATGAGAACGTTTATCACTTAGGAGATCATACCCAGCTATAAAGGGCTTAAAAGACACTGCCTTAGAATCTCATGCGCTCTTTAGGCTCTTAGGTTTTGATATAATATCATATGTAGACACAAAACTCCATAAATCAAGTTCTATTATCTTACATCAGATCATAAATCTACAAAGCGTCATAGTACCATTAATCGTTCGCTGCTAGCAATTTGTCATAGAGACAGACAGACAAGTATGTGATGAGACACCAAATATACTGAACAGTAACATCACACATTACCTCCTTATACATTACAAAATAAAGTTAATTTTTGTGGGTAACAACTGTATTGCTAACTTTGTATTTAATGCGAGATACAGATATTCCAATATGGATGTAGTGGACTTTACTACGTATGTATAAAGGTTAGTTTTAAATACAGTTTCAGAAAGGTAGGAGTGCATTCGTAATGGACTATTTTGGAGTGTCGCTCGTGGTGAAACGTCATTATTATTTCATTGACTTTATTTTTTAGTTTAGGGTTGGATTCAACTATTTGTTTATTTTTGAGATTCGAATTTGGGATTTTAGAATTATGTGTAGATTATAGGATCCACACAAAACTCTTCTATGCATTGATCAGCTCCTATAAAAGTTTTGATTTGAATTTTCTACATAACTACTGTTTCCAATTATTTAGTCCAATCCTTGTCTTCCTTAAAAGTTAGTAATGGATTCAACAAGGGTATAAAAATTCATCCCAAAAAACCCCTCAAAAACATAATTCACCCCTCGAGAATCTGTTTCACCTCTCATTCACCCGTTATCAGACTCCTACGCATAAATGTGCAGCTCATTTCTTCTAATAGACAATTTACCTACATAATGCGCGTTTACAAAGGAGGCGGTTAGCAAAAAAAATGAACCGACGAAGAAAATAATAAATAGGTGTTAAAATGTAATCAACTTCAACTTTGTATGTATGAAAGAAAAAAATACATTTTAAAATAAAGGGATAATATTTTTTGCTGTCTGTAGGTAAATATGTAAAATGTTATCAGGTGTAATTATTAAGCCAAAATTGAACATTATAATAATAATTTAGGTTCGTTTTATATATTATGTAAATATGCTCAGTTTTTGTTTTTGGTTTATAAAACAGGGGTAGGTAATAGAGTGCCTAGGTTGGAAAATTATAATAATGACACATTTTCCTTTATTGCCTTGTTACGAGGGAGCATTTTCTATGCACGAGTATCATGTGTGCAAATTTTACTCACTGGAATAGACTAATATTTAAAACTTTAATAACTATGCTTCTGGCAGAAGTTTCAAAACGTGACAATTTGCAAAAATAAAATATTAGGCCGCTTATTATTTATTCAACTGCTTCATCGGTCCCAAACGCGACTGCTACGCTAGATATCCTGATTTCAATTCCCATGTCACTTAAAGTGTTTTGGATTGGATTTTTCCTTGAATTCTCAGTAGCTCGGAATATTTATTTGTGCCCGGTTATTGTCAATGGGCTCCCCCTATCACATGGTATCTAAACACACCGGCAAAATGTGTGTATACATACATTAAGATAATCTATAATTAACCTTTCAGGGAATATAGGCGTGATGGTGTTATGTTTTTTTTTTTCTTCAATTGCAAATAAAGTGTTTTAAAAACATTCAAGAAAAAACGGTTCGGAGACATTTCTGCTGTCGCTACATATTTATATTTTTACGTATCACAGGTGACAACTCTCATTTGCGGGATGCTCAGAGTAGGGTCTGCAAAAAATATCTCTTCTACTAATAAAATTTATAAAACACCTAAACTTTTGGGCCATAAGGGTGAATTTGAAGCGCTAAAGGAGTTTTGGCGAAAATAAAATTTTGTTAACATTCTACAATGATAAGTATGAATAATGTAACGTAATATTTTTGTATAATATTTCATAGTTTAAGGAAACGTTTACAGAAATACTTGGCTGTTTTGAATGTTACGTGATCGCAATAAAATTTATCTTTGTACTCATTTGTTTTTCAGATGGAATATTAAATTTCATAATTATAACATTCTACTTAGTCGTTATAACCTCATTAAAACTTATATAATAATACTGTAAATATTAATATTATTTTAAAAGTTTGTCAATAAATATAAATATTTTTTACGAGACTTGGCGAAAATTACACAAATATAATTTGGGGGTACACACGCATGACGTCATCGGTTCAATCAGCGTTCCCCAGTGGGTACATGTACTGCTCGATTGCGTCGGCGTCGGCGGGCACGTGTCGTGTACACCAGGCTTAATAACTCGGTGTATGTCTGATAGCAATTTTAGTGGTAGACTTCGAATATTTTCTATTCATAATACAGACTAGTAACGTAACCCCAATAAATCCTAATTTAACTATGTACGATTATAACCTCCTTTTCTGGTCGTAATTCCTCTTTGGTTATTTATGACTGATTGTATTTTTTTTCTATGCAGAGCTGAACAGAGCTTTCTTGGCAGAGCTTCACAGATATTTTTTACATACTTATAAGGCATTCTTAATAACAAAAGAATTGGAAACTCAACTAACTCCTTTCTTAAAAATAGTCGCTCATTACGGAAGACAACAAAAGCATCTAGTTTTGGAGCACATATTTAAGATTCTCTTTTCTCTAATTCGCTACAAAAAATGCAAGCAGGAATCCTGTGACGCTCGTAAATATTCGGGTGAGCTCGTTTTCGGCCGAGAACGTTGATTAAGTCATGTTAGCTTCCCGGTGACGAGTACACGATACTGTGGGCTCATCCCTACAGAATCTAAATTCCAATGCCCAGGCAAAAAATGAAAACAAAAGAATTTGACTCTAAACTGTGTAACAGTTAAGGGTTAATTTTCTTCAGTAAATCATTTTTACTACAAAAGAACTCAAACGATAATTCGGTTAGAAAGTATTATCTACCTTACTACATTCGACTCGATGTAGGCATCCGATAAGGATTTAGCCAAATTCTCATGCGTTTGCTAAAAATCGTATCCTAATGCACTATTAAAGTAACAAAAAATAGAAAAACAATAGTTTCGTCACGGGCCACGATTTTGCTATTTAATAACTTAATTAACATATTTACGAGTAGGTATTATATTATCTTACTTACTTAGTCTGCAACAACTCCAATTTCATTTGCTGTCAAATGATTTCGGCTTACCTGTAACAAAGTATAATATTTTTAAGATTTCATTTAAATACATTTAAAAATATTATTAAAAGACGATATCTGATTTAAGAAATTTCAGCACAGATTCTATGTATGTCGGCAATAAATATATACATATATATCTTTGTTTTATTTGTTAATAGCGACGCGTGGACTGGGTGATGGGTCCCATAATTTTGCCATTGAGCTCAACAAAGCAACTGACACATGTAATAGATGGCTAGACAAGTAAAGCTATACAAATCCAGTTTACGTTGGCTTCTTATTGTACGGAGAGCCTATACAATGCGAGATCAGCTTAAAATGGAATTGTATAGGTTGAACATAGGTAGCCCTGTCCACAAATTCTCCGCGCAGCTACTGACAAACTGTTAATGAATAAACCCGATTTAATTCTGAATTCCGAATCAAACATGGGCACTAAACTCAGCCTCAGTATCCGCGTGATCATTACACCGATGAAACAATTTTACACCAATAAGTTGTAGATACGGCTATGTGAGTACAATACTAATATAAGCTGACCTTTCATTGTACCGAAAGCCTTTACAATACCAGGTGAACTTATGCTGGAGGTAGTATAAATCGATAATTTTGTCGTGTGTACTGTGATTTTCACTTACACATCAAATATTATGCTCAATTCCATTTACGCCTTATCTGAACTCCCCACCGCTTATACGTACATAAATCTTCCGCCACCCTTAATTTTATACTATATCTATTGCGTCAAAATAATCGCATAACCAATATCGCGGAACCTACTACGAAAAACAACATGCCGCGTAAAATAACAGTTCCGAAGTAGCAGTTCCAGCGGAACAGTTATTTTTTATTTTTATCGACACCGCGCAGGCTTGTAACAGGCAGTAAGCGAGGACATCTGGACGTAAAATACGAGGTTTCTATACATGGACGCGGTTACACGGACGCGTAAGTTATGCGTGCGTGGTAAATGGGTAATGGATAGATTGTGGGTACATTGTGTCCGTATTTACTGAAATAAGTGGGCTAAAAGAAATCGCGATTTATTGCATGCTTTTATTTTATTGGTACAGTGACATATTTAGAAGGGAGTTAACAGCAGAAACCGGTTTAGTAATTTAACCGTATATACAAAACGCCTTTGAACTTTAGAGACACTGCCACACTTTGGGACTAGACATGTTTTTTGGTGATAAGCTAACCCTGCTAAACCAAATAAAACATTATCCGGAATATGATTCAATTTTTTTGTCTGTTTTAATGGAACAGATACATAATGCATGACGTAACATTCCATTCCTGTTCACCGGTATGTTTAGGGACATGCAATAGGGGACGAACCTATTGCCTTGCTTCGGTCACAAATCCAAACTCCGAGCTGCTACTAAGAATTTCATAAAAAGATCCCATTAACACGATAGCGTAGCAGTTTGTGAGCGCCGCAACTTGCAATCACTACTTAGACTGAATTTTTTAATATGCATTACCAACACGATAAATGTACGTACGTCACACACACATCAAGCTAGGCAAAACCAATATAGGCTGGCCTTGAATTGTACGGAAAACCTTTACAATGGGAGATCGGTCTAAACTGGATTTTTATAGCTTGATGTGTAGCCGTACTTACTACTTAACGATGAACAAAATTTTTCTAATAACTCTACCCCCTGTGTTACAAATCGGTGTAAATGCAACCGCTAACACCATTACATTAATACGACACTCAAACCCTTCTTTTATTTTGTGGACCTCAGCTTTGTTAATTTTTTGTTCGTCCACCCCCTATTCCTCAAGTTGACGGCGCGAAGGTGTTGTATAAAGGGGATTATTATATGCGTTATTTGTTTTATGGACTCGTAAAGATTTGGGGTGCATTTTACACGACAAGCGAAGGGTTGTGTTTTTCGAAACATAATTCTATACAGCTTTTATACAACGTTTATTAGTGAGGAGGTAAGTATGTGTTACATTATGTTTACACCCTCGTATTACTTGAACAGCTTGTTGGATTTGATTCAGGAATTAGATAAATCTATATTTTTGGACGCAGACGTGTGTAGGAGAAGAGACCATGTTTAGGCAAGCGTAGTGTGGGACGCCCTGCGACACGATGGACCGACTATTCGGAGAAGGTCGCTGGCAGCAGATGGATGCGAGCTGCCCAAGGCCGGGATGGTTGGCGCTCCTTTTGAGGCCTACGTTCAGCATTGGACGGCAATGGAGAGATATATATTTGGCGAATAGAGTTCATAGCACACTGTTACAAAAAAAATTTTTCCTTCAATTAATCAAACAAAAAAACTATGCACAGTGGTTTCTAATAGTGTATTATAAAACATGTTCTTCTGCATTTATACCTTTTTAAATTTGATCAATGTAATCAATAAATTAACATTTATTAGTACACAAAATCTAGACTAACAAAATAAAATTTCATAAACTTAGTTGTGCAAGTTGTTACAAGTGGCAGGTAATAAACAGGGCAGTTTTCAGTGAGCCCGGTAGATTAGCTGTGGATCACGATTCCCGAGACGGACCGTGTCCGACCCAACTTTAATTCCGAAACCACTTCAGGGTAGCGGATTAAGTTAAAGAAATATAGCGGGAAGGGTCTGCAACTAGCGTGTGCTACCAGCGTGTGTTACAAGCGTCTACAGGCTACAATAACCGCTTACCACCTATGCCTATTTGCCATAAAAAAATCACAGATTCTTCATTGAGATGAAAAATGCCTTTTAACAGTGCGGAAAATCCTCATCGATTTTCGACTGCCTCATTAGTCTTACTAGTGATCCTAAGCGCAACTGCTACGCTAGAAGGTCCTGGGTTCGATCCCCAGGTCAAACAAAGTGTTATTGAAGTTTTATATGAAATTCTCAGTATCAGCTCGGAGTCTAAAATTGTGCCCGGTTAATGGCAATACGCTCGCCCTGTATTACATGGGACCGGCAAAATCTACTTATAAAAACGCTATCCGCTTACATCTTAGACCGCTTTTCATCTCGGTGGCGGAATATCTCATAAATATTGTATGCGTATCCAAGGCGGGGGCAGTTTTTTCATTTAATAGATTGTCGGCACATGACGGACTGACGTATGCTAATACCACGGTGTGACGCGACGTAACAACACACAAATTAATCATATTGTTCGTATGTTTGTGTGGGGAAAATGATTGTGTTAAAAGATGGTTGAAATATCGCGGGTATAATGAAAAACTTGTACGAACACATGATGAGGTGGGATAAAAAACACGCTTGTTAAAAAGTACCTACGCTGTTTTTTATGATCCATGGATTTAAATGTCTGGATTAAGGACTGACGGTCTGGACATTTTTCAGAAAGATGAACTGTAAATTAAGTAAGCTTTAAAGTAAAAGAGAGAGGAACAGAAAAAGCTGAATACGCAAATAATATTAAGATTAAAGTATCGCTGTTTAATTAAGAACCACTCACCCTTAATAATATTTATTTTTGTAAATAGATCTTTTAAAAACACTTTGACAAGTCAATGTTTAGGGGCTAACTCATCTCATTCAGAGGGATATCCTATTTTTGCAGTAGAATAACTAATGAGTTGATGCTAATGAATGAACGATGTATCCCCATATCTACACTAAACTTCATAATAATCATATTGTTCTTAATAATCACGAACCGCTTACTGTACAATATCTCATAGTTAATAATAAATGATAGCACTGTCTGTATGATAGGTATTAATGTAAAAGTAAAGTATGCATGCTGTTAGATATTAGTTAAATTAAAAGTACTTTGACTACGCTATTGTATTAGGTTCAGACCTGTGATAATAGTTGTATGTTAATAAATAAATGAATAAATAAATTGTACACTGTTTCGTTCCCACCTGAACCAAAAATCCAGCAACATCATAATTAAAATCGACATTCCGCCGTTAAAACTCGCCCCGTGTGTGCGCGCCCCCAGCATCCCTCATACATATTTTATAGCGGCGTCCCGGACTAGTTTCAACCCCTAAATAGGTTACACGGATGACGGACAAGCAAGCTTATGATTTTAGCTACAATTTGTACGAGTGTGTCTAGTTTGATGTTCAACATTGTCTTGTAAATTTAATTTGATAGGGTTCGCTAGCTTAAGCTTGTGTTAAGGATGGCGTTTATGTAGCAATCATTGTTAAGAAGATTGTTAGAGTGCGATATTTTACATAATGAGCTATTCTAATAAGGTAAGGTACATAACGAAACGTAAGGTACAAAATTAGCTTTTGTCCGCACACTAGGAAGAAAAACATTCAACCATTATTAGGTACTATTTTTGAAGTGTCAAAAACTTAGTGCAACCACCATAAAAGTAAGTTAAATCCAGTATTGACTTATAAATTCTATTTAAATCAATGACGTGGTGGTACGATCTAACGAAAGATCATTAGAAAAAAAATACTTTATGTATATATCTACCTAATTTGACCAGAGCCTCAAAAAATATTGATTTACGTGAATTCAGTGCTCTTTCTTAAATTCGCAGGCCAAAAGTGAACTTTAAAACGTGAGGTGACTAACACGAGTGCTCGAGTTAGTTATGAATAATTTTTGAGTAGGAATAGGAGTGACCCAAAAGGCTTCGAAACCAACTCAGCAAGAGAACTACCTATTTGATTTTAGGTAATGGTTACCAGCAATGTGGGTTGCACACTACTAGTATACTTGTTAACCCCACATACTATGCTAAATGCTTGTATTACGAGTGCGTTCACGTCGGTAGTGCAATGAGTTTTAAACCGGCAACCACATGATCGCAAGTTCGACGCCCTAGCCATTAAGACTACCACCGCTACCTATTATTAATTCTTTAATAATCAATTCTCATGTAGATCTTACCTTACTATTAAGCTTTCGACTCAACTATGCTCAATACTCATTTATTTCCAGTTATTTTCATACAGTTTGATTCACAATGACAGACCTACAAGAGAATAGTCTGTTCCGTAATGTAGGGTCAGTTTGGCCTAGTTTGTGCTCGCGTTTTATTCGACATGTTTTTGAAATCCCCTTCAGTTTCATCAACTTTACTTTTCGATTCTATTGTAGGTTATTGAATCCTGGTTCGAAATATTCTATTTTTTGCATTGTTCGCCTATCGAAAAGTAAATTTATTTGAGGTTTTAAGCTTTACTTTGTTATTCAGTAATGCAGCCCGCCTGCAAAAGGATTTCGTCATTCGATGTTAACATACCTATTAATTACAGATTGGAATTTGGATACACTTGACACAAGATCGAGGTAGATAGTGGTATGAGAAGGAATGAGAGCTGGGCCTTTTTCCCAGTAGTGGGACACACCAGGCGAGCCAAACTTAAAAGAACCAGTGTTATATTCCAAACTAGTTCTCTAACTAGCCCAGATAGCACTTTCTAGTGCCATAAACCAGGCTTCTGACAGTGTTATAAGCTTTATCATTACACAAGTAGATAAAAAATGATGGATAGCTCTTTGCCTAAGTGGAACAGCTGATTATTATTCTGAGCGGGAGGTGATACTAAAAGGGTCTATCATAAAATAAAACATACCCATTAAACTCTGAAGAATAGGCGTTAAATGGACTGGTTTGGTTTCAGGGACGTTTCTGTCACCATTTCTCTATTTTTAAATTATCTACAAAACATCTATTCATATTTAATGCGAAAGTAGCCATTTCTGTTCATCTGTTACGCTTAAACTGCTGAATGAATATCGGTAAAAATTACAAAGAGATACATGGTATCCGATGAACGATATCTTTTGTATTTGCATATGTCAGAATATTGATAAAAAAACCTTTATTGTCAGACATGGCAAAGGCCTGAATAAAGAAAAGCCTCTAGGAATGCCATTTATTAATTTTGTTTTCTTTTTTTTTAAATAGTCTGCAGCCAAAGTAAAACGTAACAATTTACCTAACGTAAAACAATTTACCTAGTGGATAGTTAAGAGTAATAATAATGGGGAAGGTCGTTGCTCCCAAAAACCTGACAAAATTCAGTAGCTCACTACTTCCAACTTTTCCATTATGGTAATACAAAGTTGCCGATACCTCCTAGTTCGAAGGGGAATTGGATTTGCCCACAAGTGGGCTTATTTACAGATAGATGAGCTTCGATGCTGGAACAAATCTAATAAGAGACGGTGTCGGTCGGAAAACTGATTTTATCGCACTTTATTTACTTTTGAGTGCTTTTATGGGAACTCATGTTATGTGGAAGCTGGGGTGAGCAGAGGTCACGGAATATAATAAAGCGTGTACACACGGCTACACATCAAGCTATACAAAAAAGTTTAGACTGACCTCCCATTGTAAACGTTTTCCGCACATTTCAAGTCCACTCTATACTGGTTTTGTATAGCTTGATGTGTAGCCGTGCGTACATACTACAAGTAAATTTTATTAGCAAGCAAGATGAGATGATTTTTTCTATGAAATTCTCAATAGCAGCTCTGAGTCTGGATTTGTGCTCGGTTAATGGCAAAAGGTTCAGCACCTATGGCATGAGACCTAAACATACCGACGTCAGTGTACATTAGTGCACTTTTGCCTAATCCCTCGGGGAATACAGGCGTGATGGTATGTTATGGAAGATGAAGTCGTATAGTGCCAGTTGGAGGCACAAAGCTCCCACAATATAATAATTATTATGCATTATTTATCCACATAGTTTCTTTCGTTTTAATAGCTTGTTGCATTAATATCGCATATAAAAATAGGGAGTGAAGGGTGAGACGCGGGTACTAAATTAAAGTCGCTTTTAAAGAAATATTTTAGAATTTTGAATTTCAGCTCCATCTCCTGAATTTAGCTAGTCCTTCTAGGTGTGTCTATCAGACCAGACTGTCAAAATCGTGACGTAAAAGTTTTTTTATCAATCGTGCCGTGTTCTGTTAAAAGGAAATATCGAGGTACTACCATGATGCTTGACACAGATATACATCTAAGCATTATTGCTCTTGCTTTCGCCCGTCGTGACAAAATATAACAACATCAAAGAGACAAAGACGAGACGATTATTTGCAAAAAATTACAAACATTATTTTAATCAGTCAGTCCAAAAATGTTCAATATCGCGGCCTCGGTGCTCTTTGACAGCGCTTACGCATAGCTGGGGTTTTTGCTACTGGATCAAGATGAGAGAGATAGCGGTTCATAGGTACCCAGTGGGTACCAACTGGCACTAGGTTCATAGGTACGAACAGCTTACCTATTACCAGTATTAGTGACCAACCGTCTCGTCTTGTTCGATTCGGTATTTAAACTGATCTGTCAAATTGAAATAACAAAAAAAATACTGGAAAATTCTGTTGATTCAACCTTTGACATCGAATAAAGTCTCAACGACTGTCACTCAAATTCTTAATTCAAACGTGCGAAGGATTATAAAGCAAAGTAGGGTTAAATAAAATTATGTAAGTCTGTTTTTCAGCCGCATTTTAATCTGATATTAGTTTCTTGTTGAAAAAAAAAACGTTAATACTCGTAGATATTGAGATCTAAAACCACCCGCTCTGAACTCTTAACTTGGCACCGCCAACCGCTACACGTTTACGCGTTTAAACCGCTTTTACATCTGAGTTATTTTTTAATAAATATTCCTCCCTTCTCACCGAGCCTTAATCATTGCCAATATTAAAAAAATCTGCTCAAACAGCGAAATATACTGTAAGCCTCGTCTTATATTCGATTATGAGGGATTATGCCTACGTACTCCATAAAAAATCCAAGGTTTATGGTAGAAAATATTTTGTATGCAAGCCATGAATGGCGATTTCAGCTTAGATTTTATTTTACCAGTCCTGTAATCAAAAGAATCAGTCAGACACGTAGATTTCAGCTTATGTAAAACAAACAAGCTAACTTGATTACCTGCAAATTGATACTTAATTGCTAGTAAGCTTTTACTAAAAAATATTGAAACTTATGAAATAGAAAATATATTGATCAGGAAATACATTTTTAAATTAAAAGACAAAACTACCTTATTAGTCTAGTGGTGGTAAGCGCAATTGCTAAGTTAAAGGTCTTGGCTTCAATTTCCAGATTGAACAGTGGTACTGGTTGTTTTTAATAAAATTCTCAATAGCAACTCGGAGTTTGGATTTGTGCCTTATAGGAACCTAAAATTAGCGGTAAACTATAGGTGTAGAGCAATGCAACTCAACAAGAGAATGTAATAGGAATATTTTTTTACCTCAATAGTCTAATGGTCCTAAGCGCGAGTGCTATAGGTCCTGGGTTAGATTCCCAGGTCGAGCAACATGTTATAGGGTTTTAAACATGGGACCTAAACATACCGGCGAAGTCTGGGCCTACAATTAGTACACCTCTGCCTCCCTTCGAGGAATATAGGCGTGATAGTATGTTTGTGTGTTATTGTCTAACCCTACTTATCCTCGAGTTCGACAAGTACATCTTGATCCAGATTACTAAATCCCCAAGTCACACCGTACAAAATATAGTTGCCAATTTATTTCCATAATACTAACAATTTTCGCACCCTATTCCGGTTCTTTCTCATTTTTAAAGCCTTATACAATTTCAAAAACACTTCCAGTGAACTATCGACGCTCGTGCGACATTCTATCACCTTGCATGATAATAGGGGATTCCGAGGGAGGCTGCATTATTGGAGGTAAATTGCTAGAGCGACACTTCGGGATTGTGTCGCACCGACTTTGAATCCTTACAGGCAAATTTTCATCTACTATTGAAGCCATCTGGTTGAGTAGTAGTGTGTTAAGGCAGTGTATAGGAAATTGCTTATATATGTGTTGAAAAAATTTAGTGAATTATGAATAGTAAATAGAACTTTGTTTTGAGTTTTATCAAGTAAATTCTTCTTAGTAACATTTTCACAGATCAGATAGATCTATGAGGAACATAAGAATTATTTCTATATGCATTTTCTACAAATAGTTAATAGTTTTGACCATATTGTAATGTGTGAATACCTACTTTAAACAGCAGCATTAGATACTTTTCATGTCCGACAAAGAAACCCATATCAATCCCCATCATCGTCCCCATATCTCAAGCCACGTTGAACACCAAACATTTATTATAAACACGTTCGGAGCTTAAAAATATTCAATAATCTCCGAATCCCAAGATGCAAAGGCATCGCGACGCGTCATTTAGCAGCGCCGTCTACCGCGATCCCCGATCTCGCGATCTCGGCTCCCGCGATCCCGGATCCCGCGATCCTGCGAATCCCCACGGGCTGGCTGCTAAGTCCGTATTTGCATTTATGAATAATGTCCCACCAATACGCGCGTGTGTTGATTTTTTAAGATACATTTCTGGGTTCGTATTTTCTGTCGCATTTCTGTAGGGGAATAGGAACGCATTTTTTTCTTTTTCCGTGAGTTCGATGAATGTTTTAGTTTCTTTGGTGCTTTATATTTAATGGTGTTTGGTTATGTAAAGATTACAATACAAACAGAATGCTGTGCTCAGAAAATGTATGTCAAACAGGTCGAGTTTTCTTTGAGTTTCAAGTCGAATTACCAAACAAGTTGATGATTGTCTTTACATGAATGAAGTTGTTGATGTTGATATAAGATAACCACTCTTCGTAACTACGAAAGCTATCAAAGAAAAAAAATCAAGCTTCAGACAAAGAATGTTAAAACCACTTGAAAAATAATATTTCAAGCTGGCAAGATTAAACAAAACTCAATAAAACAAATGTTGCCAGTTGAACGTCGAAGCGTCGAAAATGGCGACTAAGCTACGTCGCCGCGACAAACCGACGTGCGAAACGTTTGCGATTCGTCGCGACGTCTTTTGTCTTTGTCGCTTTGTTACCGAGAATTCGTCGGTAGTTGCCACTTGGAGTAAAGGCTTTGCGCACTGTCGGCGAAGCGATAAATGGAATTGTTCTAGCATGTCCTACAATGTGCCTATTTACCTATTATGGTCTCTTAAGAAGGTGCACTACTGTTTTCTGACACGAGTTACTTCTGGTTGTAGCCTACTACTACTATTGCTCCTAGCTTATTTAATCCGATAAAATAGAAGTCTATACGAATGGGTAACACGACGACACGTAACGAATTTTTAAAATATTACTAAGTTAGGTTCGAATGGGTAGGCCACGGGTGCAAATTTAATTCTAATTATTATTATTTTTTGTGGTGTGAGCATGGAACCAAGCTGTTAAAAAATGTCAATAGTCAAAATTCGATAATTTCATCGTAAACGGCAATTAACTTCATAATTTCACAATATATTTTGATAGCACGTTAAAAGGCTAAGTTCCACGACAAGTTAGTTACGACAAAAAATTATGTGCCAAATTGTCTTGACAGCTGTCAAATGCTTTAGCGATCGATAGGTCAACGGTTAAATAATCGCACCGCTGGTATATTTTCGATAAGATAAGGCAGGAAGCTTCTTTCTTATATTATAGCTATAGCGCATCTTACACTACAACGTCACTGTCCTGTCAAGTGTGATTGTAAGTTCAACAGGATCTGTTGATCCTTCCTCTCAACGTTGCAGCCATCTTTGAAACTTGAACCGTACGTACTTGTGATTGAACACCATGCTTAAGTGTTACAAGTTAAGTCTGATATTTAACATTCCTATGCAATAAGGTAAGCTTGTTTTTAAAGTATAAAAAAGAACTACTAGCTATTCGATTTCCAAAAACGAACATTAGCTAAAGCACTTATGAGCTTTTTTTACAATTCATATATTTATGAAATTCCATAATGTAAGACATATTAGTTGGTCATTATAATAAACAGAAACAATAATAAACTCTCTTGGACTTAATAAATAGGAGAGAGGAAAAACACTTTATACGTACGTACTTTTTTGGTACGCATGAATAAAAACAGAAGCAACTATACCTACTACCACTACCACCCAAAAGCAAATCCCGGAAATTCCAACTTGTGATCCCAGATTCTCAAATTAACTTTTTCTGCGAATTCCCATTGACAAAGATCGTATCTCATTTCTTGTATACTTTCGAAATGAAAAACATCTCCAGTTCTTAGTTACAAAGACTTTGTGTCAAGGTCACTATTTAAAAGTACCCGTGAACGTATAAGAGGCGCCCTTTGTGTTGAGTACCATTCAAAGAACGACCATTTTACTAACCTCAAAAAGAATCATTTTGCTATTGGATTTTCTACGTTCGAGCAAAGACATAAAAGCTGTTAAGGGGTCCAAAAAACAGTAAAACATAGCTGGTTCTGGTCACTTTGAAAGTAGGTGAGTACGAGTAAGGGATTAGGTTTTATTTTTCTGTAACTTCTGTTTGAAAATGTAGTCGTTTCATTTTGAAACACAAATAAGTACGATATTTTTAGAAAAATATTTATGAATTATGTGTTAATTGTAACTCAGGTATCGAAGCATATTATGTACAAATAATTACGACGATACAATAATCGCTAAACTAAACAAAAATTAAACAAATTCTTAGCAAGTGATAAATTTCAAATTCCTAAAATTGGCACCCAAATCCAAAAACTTTTAATGAATACCACATAATCACCACACCCGTGACATACCAAAAACCTTTTAGTATCGGCCCGAGGCTAAACTTCGGCTGTTTCCGCCGAACTTCGTAAACGTCACGTAATAATCGTAACGAGATTCCCACATAAAAGCGGCACAATAAAAAATTAACTGATATAAATTCAAAGGGGTTGAAAAAAGTTGTATCCGGAAGGGTTAAAACCCCAAGTTGGGTCATTACAAAGGGCGGATTAGGCTTGTTCTCTTTAAATTGGTACGGGTTGTACCAACACGGAGGATTAGCGATGGTAAATAAATACCGCTTGCGGTCATAGGGTTAACTTTGACGGGCCTTTGGTATTGGCTATTGTTATTTGAGATTACGTGAATGTTTACCATTTAACGTTTGTTCTGAGGGATGGAGTTTGTTATGGAATAATTAATTGGACATTTTAATGCAGTTAATTATGTGTCTGTGGTTTTGTCGTTGACGACAATGGCAAAAGATTACGTGTCTACGTACTTATTTATTTATTTTTTCTTGTTATTATTCTGTTCTACTGCTGTTATTTACATTAAGGGCTGTAAATAATGTTAAAAAAAAATTACAGTGACAGAGTAATAAAGAAACTCACTTTTGCATTTATAATATTTGTTACAACAAAAGCAAAATACCAATCACTGATTCATCACAAAACGCAAAAACTACGTTCTTGCTCACTCTCAATACATACTGTCACCATCACGCCTGCTTTCCTCTAAGGCTTAGGCAGAGGTGTACACCCACAGTGCGCAGGTATGTTTAGGTCCCGTGTAATAGGGGGCGAGCCTATTGCCGCTAACGGGGCACAATCCCAAACTACGAGCTGTTACGAGAATTTCATAGAAAAACCGAACAGCGCAGGAGTCTCGCTTGGGACCACTAGACTAACGAGAAAGACATTACAATAAATACTGTAAGTTGCTTTTTGAAGTGTAAACATCCCTTGGGTAATTGTGAAAATTCCAGGATTGGTAAAAACAAAATCAATGCGAGCAATACCATAAGGCACACTAGCTTATTAATAAATAAGTGGACGCAAGCTATATTTTCAAACTAAATATTAATTTTCACCCAACAGTTTCATATCAAAAGTTTAATTAATATTTATAATTTCAGATTCTACTCGCTCCTAAAAGAAGGCAACGTTGTACGGCGCCAAGCGTGCCTAATAATTAAAAGTGTAGAACGCCTGCTGCTTTTATAAGAGCAAATTCAAACAGAAATGTATGTTGCATTAGGATGCGGGTGCAAAACAGTCAGGCGCAACCAGAATGCGTTCGAGTAAAAAACGCTTATTCGCTTGTTTCGTTAAATTGGGAAGCTTATTTTAAAAAGCAGGATACAGACTTATGGCTTGAGTTAAGAGCTTTAACCTTCAGATTATGCCCAAATTTTCTGACATGTTTCATACATAGCTCATGTTTTAAGTTATAAGTGAATACACTTCATAATAAATGATTTCACTTATAAAGTGTGAGTCTGTGCTAACGATAGTTACATAGCGCCATAATGGTGATTGTTAAAATAATAATGAACAGAATAGTTTCATTAAGCCTAAAGTTAAACAAGAGTAACTAAGTATGAAATGTAAAACTAAATACTATAACATAATTTAATTAATATTATAATAAGTGCCCACTAGTGTTGTAACTACGCGGGATTAAGTGTGATAACAAAAAGCTAAAGGGATTTATACAACCAAAACGTTTGCATTTAAAAGTAGAACACACAATTTGTTTGAATTATTGTGATGTATTCCTGTCTACAGAATAGTAACAAAAACTTTAAATAATTACGTACATGACATGCGTTAATGCTCTATTATCACTTTTTTTGGAGTCATATAACAAATATCATATACCTATTCCTGAAATGAAAATTGATACATACATTTTCTCGTAAACGTGATGAAAATAAAGCTTCGTATGTAGATTAATAAATAACAAACGCACAAAAGTATATACCTATATCTACGGCAAAAATACAAATATTATAAAGCGAAGAGTGACATTTAGAATACAGAATATTTGAGCGTCCCCAACGAGACGTCCGTGTCATGACGGAATTAAAATCCCGGAAAATCGGGACATGTGTGCCGGGACTGGAGTTGTTACACATCACTAGTTCCGACCTTTTACTCTAATATTCATATTATTACGGAGCGGGCAATGAAAATTTAACGTCGAGAAGTAATTATGAAGCCGAATGGGACGGGGGTACTGATGTCCGTGTCCGACCTATTTCCCTTTACGTTACCAACTGCTATCCCTATTGAATTGATACTTCGAATATTTCAAACATTCTAGATGGCCGGCTCGTATCTATATCTACCTACGTGCTTGCTATATTAATTACGTTCGGATTATTTTTGTAAGCCGTGCTTGAATTTGTTTAGAATTTTGTGTGTGGAATTTTATCAGGTAATAGGACAAGTGTTTAAAAGAAACTATCTATATACGAGCATTATTTATTTGTTTGTAATCGCGTTCCCGAAAACGATTCTGATGATTACGATAAAATTAACAATGTAGGGGGCAAATATCGATCTAGTTAGATCTTTTTAGGAAAATTCGATTCCTCTAAGAACAATAACATGCAAAATATGTAGGTATAGAGTAGAACTCGGGAACCCAGGAAATAAATATACAAACGGGGTAATATGAAAATGCAATTACAAAAAAAATGGGTTTTAATAGAATTAAGTTTATTTGGTAAAGGCTCAAACCTTGAAGGTAGGTATTGCAAAAGCCCGTAACTGATATCAGCGACTATAATCCGCAAATAATAGCGATATCAGTAATGCCATAAAATAGCCTTATTATTCAGAAATGTTAGTCCGGCATCAAATTAGCGCCTTAAAAAATATTACTGCAATAACAATACTGACACTCGGTGCTATAAGGAAATTATCAGGCGCTCGGGAAATTGTTCTCGGGTTACTACATTTTTTATTGCTTTTACATCGAGATTACTTCTTGCAGCTATAGAAGCGAAAATAAAGTGCAATTATTTATTTACTTTTATCTTTATGTTCTTTATGAGAGTAACAACATTATTTAAAAGCATTTTTGTCTTTTATGTACGGTAAGAACTGTAAATCTTTAGCAGATTCAAATACATCGCAGATTTTTTTTCTCAACTACAAAAAATAAAGCAATAAAAAAGCAGTTCTGCCATCCTCAAGATCAAGACACATTCTAAAAAGTAGGGTTATGATTCTTTATCCTAACAATTGTCTCAGGTATGTATCATTGAGATAGATTCGATTTATAATTTGCTGTCGAATACAAAGCTTAAAAAAGAGTAGTCCTAATATGTACTTAATGTTAGTTACATGTCATTGATATCACACACTATACGATATTCAAATACATGCCATTTAAAACAGAGATGTCTTGAAAAAAGTACGTAGGTATTACACCAGTGACTTTTATTTTAAATTTTATGAATTCGAAAATGTCCTCCCAAAACACGGGAATCAGACGTCGAACAAGCAGGAACCAACACCAAATGGCAGAACTGCACCAGAGCCTTCACAAAGGCAGCTCGTAATGCGATTTGCGACTTACTTTGTGTCTGCTCGCGCCTCAAAGAGGAATTAAAAAAGTGAAATGCCAGCCATCGCCATTTATATTTGAAAAATTCTTACTCGCTTTATTTAATTTCGGAAGAAAGCATCGGTTACATTTTATAAAATTTTAAGAATGAAATACAATTTAGGTTGTTATTTTTCGATCAAATAAAGAGTGAAATTAATTAATATTTTACTTTATCTACGTGTCGTAATTCCTGTATTATAACAGATATTTTTTTAAGCCGTATAACTGTTAATTTTGGTGCTTTTGATTTAGTCGAGTATTAAATTTAATGTAAAAAAATAATACGTCCTAATCCAAATATTGTTATCATAATTTTTTGATTAGATAAATATTTTTTTTGTATTTTTTAGGCCTTTTCCATGCAATGATTATTAAGTTATTTTAGTGAAGGAAAAATACGACCGCGACTGACGTCGCCTCAAAGACGTAAATTAAAAAATGTGAAGGCAAATTTCGACATGGCGGGTGGGAGTCGCGGTGGCTTAGCGCTCATAGCGTCTGGTGTACTTAACCAGAAGACGCAGGTTCGAATCCTGCCCGCGGTCGTATTTTTCCTTCACTAAAATAACTAGATAACATTGTTTTGAGAATAGATTTTTCTGAGATTTACAGACACAACTTCCACACCTCAAAAATATCTCAATTTATTTTTACTATTCATCGACTATACACACATATAAGTATATTTCACGGAGCTAACGAAACCATCACACAAAAGCCGAACATAATGTTTCCATATAAAATATTCTGTAACAACTATAGTTTATTGATGACGTCATTATTTAAAAAGTGACAAGAGCGCATTAATTTTATTTATTCCCCCCGATATGGCGGGAGGTGTTAAATAATGGCAACAGATACAGCCACTCACATTCACTGAATCTTTCATAAAAATTACTTCGGAAATACTAAATTATTATCTTATTTTTCAGTCCTACTGTCGTTTTACAGATAAATTTTGAAGGATGAGCAGTGGCGATTATTTTTAGATCTTAACAATAACTTTGACTTTAGTGGAGGATGTAAGGCAACTTTTGGTTACAAAAAGGCCTATAATAATATGCGAGTGAAACGATCAACAGCTAGTATTGTTATGAATAATTGCAAATCTACAGTACAATCTAATCTAGACTGCCTCATCACCTAGACTGTCTAGTGGCCCTAAGCGTGACTGCTACGCTAGAGGTCCTACGTTCGATCCCGAGGTCGAGCAACGTATTATTGGGTTTTTCTATAAAATACTCAATAGCAGCTCGGGGTCTGGATTTGTGCCCGGTTAATGGCAATAGGCTCGCCCCCTTATGTCAACCAAATTGTAAAAAAACAATATCCTGATATGTACAGCATCAATTATATCGAAACAAATAGACTGTTCATAATTATAACAACTAGGAAGAACTAATCTCAATGGGATAAAATACATGTCCGAGTGACACGGTGTTTATTCTAAACTACCCTTTGTGTCGTTAAGATAATTCATTTCTTTAGTTGCTGAAATCATTTAGAGCAGTTTGTATGCACAGATATATTCTATGCTGAGTGTACCACCACATAGGTACGTAAAATCAGAGCGGCATTCCACGCAGAATGCGGGTAGGTACCACATGCCGGGTGGTAATGGCATCGACGTTCATTAAAATTCCCGCTTCAAAGCCTGCCTGGGTCATTGTGGGCCAGAGTCTATACTCTGGTCTATACACAGCTTACACCAGTCATTATAGACAGGCTGTGTGCCTCCACTTATGAGCTGTTAAGGGTTAGTGCTTAACTTAGTTACGGTACTGTATCTGGGGAATCTAAAGACTAACACCTTTCTACAATAATCGCTCTTGTAATCTGCCTCATTGTCTAGTGGACCTAAGGGCGATTAACATTTACCATAACATACCAGCCTTTACCTTGAACGGTTAGGCAGATGTGTACTAATGTACACACACACTTCTGAGTGAAAGTGAGCCTATTGCCATTAACTGGGCACAAATCCTGACTCTGAGCTGCTACTCAGAATTTCAAAGAAAAACTTAATAACACTGCTCGACTTGGGCATCGAACCCACGACCTCTGTGGTAGCAGTCGCTTTAAGGACCACTAGACTAACGAGGCAGAATACTACCCACGCTAGATAGAAGGACTGGGCTCGATTTCTAAGCCGAACAAAATGTGTTATTGGGTTTTTCTATGAAATTTTAATAGAAGCTTGTAGTTTTGATTTGTGCCCTATTAATATTAATAGGTTCGCCCTTAGACCTAAACATATCGGAGGTATGGTACTGAGAAACTAATATAATAAGCGTATTGACTTCTATTTTACATTTCTGCTGTCAAAATAGGAGAATAAGGATACTCAATACTCAATATTTTATTGCGTTCCATAGTGTTTCATAAAGGTGGTAATATAGTATCTTGGATCATTATGGACCCTGTCAGGCACAGCAAAATTAGGAGAGAGGAAGAGGATTATTAGTATTTGGCGAATTGTAGTTCCTTATGCGTGTATGCGTTAGTTTAGTAGACTTATAACATCTTGGTTTCATCACGATATTTTTCTTCATCGTTAAAATTATAATTGTAAGACAGAACATACGATATTTGTTCATTTTAGATAATCCGCGAATCAGGTTAAATTCACAGATCTGGACCTCTCAGATCTGCTATAACTTAGTCCAATTAACTCAACAGTAACTTCAGAACTATTGTAGAACTTTCCAGAACCCTGTGTACTTAGATTTCAGTTTGTAAACACGGATATATGGTTCTTAGTACCTAACAATATTAAGGTTCATAACGTAAAATTAAATATGTATTGCCAAGAAACACTGACCCTTATTGATTTCACAAATAAACCTACCATTATGCGTGTTATATCCAAAACGAGAAGGTAGCGAGATGCAGTGATGTAAGTATGTTTTATTGTTGTTACTTATTTTTGTTTATTAGTATCATTGCTTAATAGTTTAATGGGAACTAGTCCCAACCAAATAAATCAATACTTAATAACATATAAAAAGTATTAACGTAGGGTTTTGCTGCCACTTCTTCTTAATATTCTCCTTTTTTATATGACAAACAAGCAGATGCCACCTGGTGGTAAGTCGTTGGAGTTGGAGTCAAAGGAGATTTTGATGCGTTGCTGACCTTCAAAGTCCTTATGGATTACAGACTGCAAGAGCCGCAACAGCTCAAAGGTGAAAACATACGTTAGGTTGCTTTACGACAGACTCCGACGCAAGGGTACCCAGCAAGTTAAGAGCTCCTTCCTCCGATCTTCATATCTTCTTTCTTTGAACCTATTTACTTCTTGCGGACACCTACAGCAAGGGTAGGCCCTTTTCCTTAAGGGAAATTTCAAGTAGGTAAAACCTTTAGAAACTTCCACGACAAAATTAAAACATAACACTTCTAGTATAGTTTAATTTAATCTAAGCTTCGCTCACGTAACGCAATAACAGTTCAATCCTTACTTGCCATCAAACAGATGAACTTAAAACATCCCCCTACGTGTACAGACTCTAAATCGAGTTACATTTGCTCGAGAGCGCAATAAACGCCCTCTCGCGAAAACAATCACCAATTAAAATAAACACGAAGCACATTGGATGCGTCAGCACTCCAAAGCGTGCAAATTTTGTTTGTCAAACTCGTTCACACCAGTCCAAATTCAATCTTGACACTCCGTAAAACGGACCATTTTGGCTCCACAGAATTTAAACGCTCGAGATAACTTGAAAACCTCCTAAACTTGTCGAACTAATACTCTCTTCTTACCTCAAAATGGCTTTAGTTTAGCTCGATTCCTAAAAGACGTAAATTGCGTACAGTAGCGTAGTCAAATTCGGACTTTATTGTTAAGGTTGCAAGGTTTCATGTTGTGTGGTTGCCAAAATATACAGGTTGATACTAAATAATGGAGTAAGTTTGCAAGAGGGTGTTTTTGAAGTGCCAAGAGACCTGTTGAAAGGTTTGTCGAATTATTTTTTTTATGTTGAGTAAATTGTTAAACACATTATGTTATAAAGTAGCAGAGTTTGGTGACAGTTGGTTTCGATTGGGTGAAAAAAGAAAATGTAGGTACGTGATTACAGTAAATGTTTAACAAGTTTGCTATTCGCAACGGTATAGTTAGGAATGTAACGCAATTGTGTGCCTACGACGGGCAAAGAAAATTGAGTGCCCGCTTAAATTACCCACATAATTGTAACATACGAGTGAATAGTCTACTAACAAATAAAAGAAATGATTTCAAACAGAAATACGACGATTGAAAGCTATAAGTAGATACGCTAAGAAGAGATATATTATATAAATATAATAATATATATAAATGAATATATAACCTAAGATTAATTAAATAGTTTGTAAGTCATTTTATATTAAAATTGTATTGCTGCGCCCTAACAGGGTATCATGTATGTACCTTTACATTCTGTAACACCTATGTATCACTCATGATCGCAATAAATATTTGTATTTGTATTAGAGATAGATAAAAATAATAACACAATGTATATGTAATAGCATCTGTATCTACATAACATAGCATTATACAGGGAAAACTATCAAATCGACACAATTCGAACAAACTGCTGTTGCCGGGTGAAAAAACGTAGACGGCTAAGTAAGCACGCCATTTGTCTAACGGCCGACAATCTCCCCACCCTCGAGACGCGTCGCGTTTTTGCGCGGTTTCACGCGACAATGTGCGTTTTAGCGAATGTGTTATTTTTTGTAACGTCCTGTAGATGTGACAGGTGATAATTTTTCTTTTTAGGGCTGTCACGAATAAGTATTGTTTGTACCTCACAGTGCGTGAGTGTAGCAAAATACTTTAAGATATTTTACTTATGGAATACTAAGTTGTGACTGAAATTATTGTGAAAAACAAATATAACTGAATTGAAAACCTCCCCCTTTTATTTGAAGTCGGTTAAAAAAATTTAAAACATTTTTTTTCTATGCCACGCATTGCCTTTCAGTATAAGACACAGTTAATATGATTATTACTATAGACAATATTGAAATTAATCAGCTTACAAGGGATTTTCGTCGACAAACATTGTTCATTCGTCAAATTATTTGCTAAATATGTTTTTAACATTATCTTTCATACTCACTATGTCTTGTGTTTTCCTCAAAATAGGCAACCTAATAAGTTCTGTGAAGCCTCTAAGCCTTATCTATTTATTATAAGGAATTCAATAAGTAAGACAACAACAAATTATTACAAAAGATTGACCCTGATAGAGAATAGAATGTACCGGAAAACGCACTGTGGGAAGACCTCCAACAAGATGGACTGACGACCTGGTAAAGGTCGCGGTTGGATACAGGCGGCTTATAACCGGTCGTTGTGGAAGTCTATGGGGGAGGCCTTCGTTCAGCAGTGGACTTCGTTTGGGTGATATGAGGATGATGAGAACCAAAAAAGTTCGACATGATAGGCAAAGACCTCAGAAAAACGATACCGAGGTATACGAACCAGAGGTTGGGGGGAACAATTCTCTCCTCCGTTTTGTTTAGATCTTTACGTCTTTAAGTGAAGCTTTTTGTACAGTTTCCTGGGTAATGCAATGGTTCAACATCTCAGCGGTACATAGCACGTCTTGTACGATATCTCAATAGATTTTATGAATAAAATCTACAACTACTACTACAATCACTCAAGCAAAGCCCGATCTTTTAAAGACACTTTTTACAAGTCAATGTTTTCCATATTTTTACCTATGTACTTTGGTACTGTCCGTTTTTGATGGTTTTGTCTTTTAAATCTGTAAAGTCCTAACGTTATTTTAGCTGACTTGAGCCCCGGTAATTTTAATTACTGTAATATATGACATTCAGTCTAAATTATGTTGTGTTAGCAACTATCTCGAACGTACCAACTTGGTCGTAGAATTCCAATCCAATTCTCCACATACATAATACCATCCTAAATACTTATGTAACTAAAATCAGGGGAAGTCGGGACAATAATTCAACTTTGCCTCAGATGCCTATCTGTGTGACAGCTCGTTAGAGGGGAGGTGCGGTAGACACGGAACACCTTGCCAAACGTCTATAAAATTGCGGGAATTGAGAGAAAGAAACGGAATTTTTATTTTGAAGAATTTTCACAGATTTAGGAAGGTAAAAAGTCTTCTGATTTTTTTTAGAATAGAATAGAATAGAATAATCTTTATTGTACACCATTAATAAGAAGCAACATTAATAAGGAAATGCTTAAGCTAAGGGTACAATGGCGGTCTTATCGCTAAAAGCGATATCTTCCTTGTATTTTACTGTCATTTGTAGACTTGAGGTAAAAGAGAACGCTATTTTTAAAGATTTTTTTTAACTAATAGGTATCTTTGACCTATTTGTAATTGTAAAACTCATTATAAGGAGCCGTCGGTTAGGTAAAGTGATCCTATGAAATATAGAAACTGGTCTAAAATAATTTATTCTTAATTCATTGTGGTGTATAATTGGCATAATAACGTTTTATTCATAATATTCTCTAAATGTCCTATATTTTCGTAACTCCGCTTCCTCCAGAAGCCGCATATTGGCTCTTTTATGCGAATCAATAGCAATAAAATTCCTAATGCTGGTCTTAATGTTATGGAAATTCCAATTTGAGAGGATGTGTATGGGAGAGATTTTAATCGAGCGATATGGCGGATACGTTTCGTCGCTTTTCCATACGAAAAATATACTTTAGCAACCATAATAAAAAAAAAACGTACCTTCGACACGAAGAAGAAGAAAAAGCATAATTATACAGCTTGGGTATTTGTGCCAGATCTGGGTATTAATTAATGTATATAAATTTGTGATTGTAAACCCATCCACCCAAGCAAGATATACATGTATGAGAATATGTTTGTGTGGAGCAATGTTTCTTTTTTATTAAAAATGTTAATGTTATTAACTAGGTTGTATAATTTTATCCACACCTGAAAAAAACCTTATTTAGTTCAATCTAACAAATTATACAAATTTGGTTTCACTAAAAACTTACCCATTTCAAGAATATTGTTTTGTTTGGAGCAGCAACAAAACGCATCACGTTACCGTATCTTGCGTTTCGTTTTATTTTGTTTTGCATACGTCAGAGAATCTCTCGCCTCGCTCGCGCTCCTCGAATGGTTAAGCACGTTATATCTTTGTATTGTATTCAGAGGGGAATGTTGCCAGTAAATAATTGGATGGATGTGTCAGTACATTTGTTAGGATAACATTTTTAAGAAATAAATAAGTAGGTACTGTCGTATATTTCAATATTTAAAGCGATAAATTATGAACAATATTATGAAATTTAGAAGAAGAAAAGAAGAAGATGCCTTTATAAAATAAGTAAGAAATTGTTATTATTATAAAAGAAACTTCAACCCCATTTCCCCAAAAAAAAAACCTTTAAAAAGAGATATTTAATGAATTCTCCCACAAATAGATTAATGCGCAACAGCATAATTAATAGCCAACCCTAAACAAACTAAGCCAGAGAAATTATATTATTAACGGAACAGAACAGTTTTATTTCGGTCTAAGAAAAATATATTCTTATTTTTTCGGCGGAAATCTCATAAAAAATGTAGCGTCCAACATTTTATGGAACTTTAAGTTACACAGTCCGCCTTAATTAGTTCATTTTGAAACCGTCAGGTGTCGCCAGGGGCGCTGCGAGTAAACAAGTTTCATTAGCAGTCCTCTAGGGGGCGCCCCTGTCGAATCTTCACCCTTGAAGCTTGGGACGAGATGATTTGCGAAAAAGTACCAAATTACTTCGTCGTGTCGAAAACACGAAATGTCCGAAACACGAGAAAAAATTCGGTGAACAAGCACTTTTAGTCCCCAAGTATTTAGATGAAAAACATTGCTGTTTGGGTAACGAGGGAAGTTGCAGGAGTTCAGTTGACGAACTTGTGCGGTAAGATGTGTTGGAACATGGAAATATACACCTCCATAAATAATATAAAAAGGATATTTGATACAGAAAAAATATTTATAAAGTTACTCAGCTTTGCCACTTTTTTTTATGTACAGCCAGCACATCATGTAATACAAAACTGTCCAATTTCTCAAAATGATTTTAAACCTTCAAATGATAACGATTAAGTTCAAAATCAACTGAGAAAAATTTGTCATTTTGTGGTAACTTGATGTGGCACATGGCAAAAGTGAAAAGTATGCTGGTGAAAAAACATATTCTATTGCATGTGCTAGTACAAAAGCATCTCATTTTCCGGTAAGAAGTTGAAGGCGCTCATGCCTAAATGACGCATGCCGTGACTTTCCCTGGTCATAACATCGAGAATTCTTGTGCCTGAGAGAGTACATTATCAGTCTTTACCAACATTTATCACTATAGTTAGTGGGCTGTAATAGTTAGACACCTAAATAACCTGACAAGTTGTTTATTTTGAGAATATCGGTATTGCCCTGAAATTGGATTGGACGCACATACCAAGATAATTGGAAAAAGTTTGGAAAATAAAATTATTTTATCCTATTTTTAAGCAGGAATTTCGAGCTCAATAACAGAAAAGCCACAGCAAAGCTAAAATCCACTAACAAATACTATTTATTGCTTGCCAGGTAGCATTTATTTCAGAACAAAGCTTAAATTTAAACCTAGTATACCCGGCTAAAGATTGTGGAATCCTGTTAACTGGCTGACGATGTCATTTCAAGGTAGAAGGAACCCACCTCACTACAGATTGTATTTTTATTAGGTTCGTTCATTAGATAAACTCTGGTTTGTGCATTCTCACCTAATTTTTATGAGAGTTTTGCTATTTAAACTCTCATTTCGTTACCTAACAATGTAAGAGGTATCAATGTAACGAAAGTCATGAGGTTTCTTCAATATCTAAGAGGATAATACATATGTCTTCCTCCAGTAATTTACGAGTATTGTTTTTTTTTTAGTCCCATGCAATAGGGCACAATTTCTAATCTCTAACTAAGGTACAGATAATTTAATTTAATTTTAAAAGTACTTTCATAACAATTTTCTTGACCTGGAAATCGAAACCAAGACCATGCAGACGCGTTTGCGATTATTAGACTAATGATGCAGTTTTGATTATTCATAATATTCAGAACACCTTGTCTATGAGAGTATTATTTTATTTTAACAAAAATTCTAATTATGACATTATTTTTAGGGTTACGTAGCCAAATAGCAAAAAACGGAAGCGTTATAGATTCGTCATGTCTGTCTGTCTGTCTGTCCGTCCATATGTCACAGAATTTTATCTCTGAAACTATAAGAGCTATGCTGTTGAAACTTGGTAAGTAGATGTATTCTGTGAACCGCATTAAGATTTTTACACAAAAGTAGAAAAAAAACAAAAATAAATGGGGGTTCCCCATACTTAAAACTGAAACTCAAAAATTTTTTTTCATCCAACCCATACGTGTGGGGTATCTATGGATAGGTCTTCAAAAATAATATTGAGGATTTTAATATCACTTTTTTCTAAACTGAATAGTTTGCGCGAGAGACACTTCCAAAGTGGTAAAATGTGTGTCCCCCCCCCCCCTGTAACTTCTAAAATAAGAGAATGTTAAAACTAATAAAAATATATGATGTACATTACCATGTAAACTTTCAACGAAAATTGGTTTGAAAGAGATCTAGTAAGTAGTTTTTTTTAATACGTCATAAATCGTAATGGCACGGAACCCTCCGTGCGCGAGTCCGACTCGCACTTGGCCGGTTTTTTTATTTTAACATAAGACAATATCGAAAGTACTGACAATAGTCAAACTGGATTACTGCAAAACAGTCGAAGTAGTTAATGTAGTAATGTAGCCCGGTCAACTCTTAAACTATAACTCTTCAAGCAATCTAATGTTCCAATTTTCTTCGAAGATTTCTAATCTACTAAGTACAACATAAGTAGATTGCAATTTCGTTGATTGTACTTATAAACTAGTAGCCAGAAAATGGTACGGAAATATCTTCGTATAATTTAGAATCACAGAAATTATAATATGTAATTAACTAAAAGCTAATATGAGTTGCGGCGGTTGTAACTGATTCAATTATGTAGAATTACGGCTTCTATTCAAGTTTTAATGTTGATTACGTAGGATTTAAAGCCAGATGTTCTAGTACCATTTTGAGAAATTTCTGGTTAGGTAATTTTTTTTTTGTTTTTATGTAAGATATTTAGATTCTGGGGTATAGAGAAAACAACCTTTTTAAAGATAAAGCTATTGATTTATAGACTTTGAAGAAAGAATCGTCTTAAGGTAGGATCCAAACTAGCAAACGAATCTACTGAGATCACTGTCATAAATGATGAATTTCTTTGTCACATTGTCATAAAGTGACTTTAAAACCTTTAAAATTTATCCAAATGCCGTCACTGTAAAACACACTCATTAATTACATATTTCTTCGACAATACCGTGTAGGTTAGATTATAACCCAAGACAAATATTTTGTTTCGCGTCTGGGTATAATTTTTGTTCGCTATTTTCGGTCACGACACAGGGTGGCTTTAGTCTTGTCCACACGCATTAAAAAAAAGTATGGTGATTATACGCCGAACGGAACCGAACGTCACATAAACTAACCCATTATGCAAAAAAGAATGGCAGCCAGTTCTGGACGATATTTCTTTTTTTTATGGGATAACTCGGCAAACGAGCAGGCGAGCTACCTGATGGTAAGTAGTCATCGCCGCCCATGGACATCTGCAAAACCAAAGGAGTTGCAGATGCGTTGCCGAGCCTATTTAGGGAAAGGGAGGGGAAGGAGAAAAGGAGAAGGAAGGGGATTGGGGGAGGAATTGGGCCTCCGGCACTCTCGCTCGCTATATTATACGAACTACGGACAAAACTTTTGATAATGTGACGATTTCTACGTAGTTCCAATAAATTTGAAGCATCTATGCGACAAGATGGCGGTATTAATATTAATTATTTCACACCATTCAATCCAAACCTAGCACTTCAACAAACAGTATGGTATAGAGAACAAATCGGTAAGGTTAGTAGACGTAATTCAGAAGGGCCACATAAAAAGGGCTACAATAAGTCGCACATTAAGCCGGCGGACGATTGCGACGCTCATTCTCACATAATGTGCGCACAATATTGTCCTCCAACGAGGCCTTTTGGGCCGGGGTAGAAATAACTAGAATAAAGGTTGATTTAGTAAGTAATAATATCGAAATTATAATTTATTTTAATGGTAGTTTCGGGTTTTATGTGGGTTTACTCTCATCGTTACAACAAAGTATAACTTATACACTATACAAGCTTTTTCAGATGTGAAACTACTCAAATTTTATCAATTACGTAAGATATACTCTCTATATCAAACATGTATCTATGTCAGTAATTTATGCGTACTAATATTATGATGAGAGAGAGCGCATTTTGTAAGTTTGTTTATACGTCTGATTATTCTGAGACACATTGCATTCTTTTTAATTTTTTTCTAAAAAAAAAGGTTACTAAATATATTTTTTTAAAAAGGTACTAGTAATCTTGTTATGCCCTCGTACTAAGGTAAATTCTTACTCTATAGAAAGATACATTTCTCAGGCAGGGGACATAGCTGATGTTTGCTTTATAAGAATTGAGGCTTCAGAAACAACCTAGGAGGCCCAATTCCTTTTCTCCTTCCCCTCCCTTTTACTTAAATAGGCTTGATAACGCATCTGCAACTGCTTTGGTATTGCTGATGTCCATGGGCGGTTACGACTACGTTTACCGACTACGTTTTATCACAAAAAAAAAACCTGCTGCTAAGAGAGAGCATTAAATTGGAGATTTTCCTAATGTCATTATCTGAAGACCTTGAAATGATTCAGGTTCAGATAGGACATTTTACGACGCACATTATCGTCTCGCTTTTCCGATGCGTATTCGGCCGACCACATATAAAACCGCCACAAAACCGCGCACCCCGGGACTTAGGGGTGGGCTCACAAAATCAGTGAACACATAACGTGATACGACCACTAAAATAAATACGTACGAAGCTCGATACGAGTCCACAACACACTCTGAAATTCATGAAACAGACTGTCTGGATGTGTCATTACATAGTATTGTACCTTTTTATTGAACAATAACCGTACATACCTCCAACAGGTGACTTGTAAAAAAACCTTTTTTGACCTTATCCACAAAATTGTTATGAACCCTATGTTTAAGACACTAAGGTTAGTACTCCATTGTGTACACAAGTTGATTAAATGAGGGAAATGAAATTGTGTTGTCTCGTATTTTGTTGGTTTTTGTTGGAGTTAGCGTCGCCTTAATGCAATGGAAAAATCTTCACTTCAGAGCATTATGCTTTTAAAATAATGAAGGAGTTAAGTAGATAACTGTGTTAATAGTGTTATCATAATGTATATTGTGGACTCTCGCATGTTTCTTTGCGGGGGATAATATATTTTCTAAAATTAGATTGTAAAAAAGCTGGAAATCTTGGTTAACCTTAAGTTTATGAAATGGCTCAAACTGTTTATATTTATTTAAATACATTCACTCACGCCTTTTTCCCACAGGGGTAGGCAGAAACTATAGACCGCAACTTCTTACGACTTGCACATCTCTTTCGCGTCTTCCACATTCATACATCTTTTCATACATACGCGCCGGTTGCGAGTACTACGCACCTGACCTTTTTGGAGGACCTCGCCGATAAGATCATGTTGATATTGATGTTTATAATTAAGGTGCCATATATTCCAATTCTTAATTAAATTTCATATTCTGACCTTCCTGAATGAAACAGCACAGTTTAACGTTAACCGTTTCTCAACTTCCGTAATAATCCAGCCGAGCCTACTTATAAAGTAATAACATATGGAACCGTGACCCCACCACATAAACTTGGCACCGTGACATAGTTTCAGCATCGTTTCAGACAGTAATTACAGCATGGCTACGGCACTCCATTACTCGGAGCCCAATCAAATAATATTTTTTAAAATTCACACCAGTACCGACCCTACTTTGAGCACCTCTGGATTTTTTATTCAAACAAAATTAAACCTTAACCTGTAATCGCTTAGGTATAGTTGTTTATGTAGTATTTTTTTTGTGAAATGCAAACATAGGTATAAATTATTCCTTTATTAAATGGGGCAGCTGGTTTTTATTAATTAATAAATTTGATAATCTCTGAAGAAGAATTAGGGAGGGAAACGTGTTAATGGGCTAATAAGAAAAAAAAACATTATCATCCCTAATTCTTCTACTGTAATATTCGTAATCATTTAATTTAATCATCTTCGTCTTTGAATAATTTGTAATGTCTTGCATAAACCATCCGGTGTAAGCATCCACAAATCTGATACGGACATTATGACGTCATTCGTTTACTGAAGGCTTTAACTTCGCTCCCCTAAGCCTGTCTTAAAGAGCTGGCCTTATTTGACAGCCAGTGACGGGCGTGGGAGGAGGCCCACCTGCGCGGGTATTGCGTAAGGAAAATTTGACAGATGCAATAACTAACAAAAATACTCGTATTATCTATAGTTGCTTCGTCCCATGTTTTTAACGCAAGAAACATACCTATCCTGTTTGTATATTAGGCCCAATTCCTATCTCAGTCTCCTTTTTCTCGTTTCCCTCCATAAATAGGCTCGTCAATGCATCTGCAACTCCTTTGGTATTGCAGATATCCATGGGCAGCGATGACAACTTATCATCAGGTGGCTCAACTGCTAGTTTGCCGAATCATCCCATTAAAAAAAAAACACTTTTTTTGTGCAGCACGATGTCATCATCATATCAGCCCAAGGTCCTCCACTGCTGAACCTTCACGTATGTAGGTAGATTCCACTAAGACCAGTTACACGCTGACTGTATTAATCTCCCAGTACTATTTAGCGACTCAAATATATACTCGTTTATAAAATACGTACTTATATAATCGAACTCATACAAAGATACATAAAGTACATTCTATAGATACATTTTATCTATTATTTTTTATTTGCCTTCCCCACGAGAAAATAATAAACTTTTCAATGAAAAACGATAAAAATAGCGATTTACTTATCGGTATCACACCGCCACTTGTCCGGTAATTGGTAAGATTTCCGGATAGAACCAGATCGCAGCGCTAACAGCCAGTTATAACTGGTTATAACCACTTTATCTGTCTAGAAGGAAATTGCGAGTTTTCCTTATAAGAGCGCTATTACGGTTTGATTGTTATTTCATTACTAGAAGTGGGAAAGAAATAAAGATATAACTTTTATTACGTGCCATACTTATCTTTTAGGTGGCAAAAGAATGGAAGGCGATACTTACTAAGAACAATAAATAGTAGGCACAGTAATCATGACATTTTATATACCTATATCATAATCACATTCTGTAGGTCACTTTTAGCGGATTGTCGTGGGTTTCATATCCACTTTAAACAAATATTTGTGTGGGTCCGGATATAAATTGTGTCGTTGTGTATTTAAAACATACAAAAATAGAACCTACTTTAGTAATACTAATAAAATTATTTTTAAATAGTAGTAGTTTAGTTTTTAAAAGTACTTACTCAATACTTCACTTGCTTTATGCTTCATAACAACAGACTCTTACCTGGAAATAATACAAAAAAACATTATTAATAATGCAGAAAAAGTGGAGATATTAATTATCATTCATAAAAAGAGGAAGATTAAAAAATATAAATCTAAATAATTTAGTTGTTTTAAATTGCTGTTAAATCAAAGCAAACAGGTGTGTTATTAATTAAACGGTTGCCATGGAAACAAAACCTTTAAACATCTAATATAGCTATTTATCAAAGAGTGAAAAACAGCTCTTATAAATAATATCTAATTTCATTATGGTGATTAGTAGCAAGCGGAATGAACAATAAAAAGTTGTAATTGTTTCCAAGAAAGCTGCTAGGTTCAATTCCTGTTTATTTAACACCTCGGGGATAGACTTTGCGGATAGCAACAAATATTTATTCCACGCGCGAATCGAAGCTGCTATTCCGTCACCCGAGACGTAAATTCTGGACGCAATGTATCTTTAAATCATTGGAAGTGGTTGTTTTTTAATAAAACACTATTTTGTAAGTTTATTTACACAAATAACCAACGACATGGTTATTGATTGCATATGAAAAAACTTTATGAAATATCTTCTGGTCGGGTGGCCACTGTGCATAAGTCTTAAGTAATTTATTTCTTAACAATATAAATTATGTTGAAAATAATTGGTTCAAAATTGTTAATAATAGGTACTACATAACATTCCCAAAAACATTACTACATATTAGGTACTATTCATTATTATTTTCTACATTAATATAACTTCAAATTGACACCATACAAAAATCACAATTACTCTATAAATATCTTTTTGTATTTTTTTGACATTTTCCATGCAAAGATTATTAAGTTATTTTAGTGAAGGAAAACTGAAAAATTAACTAAAATAACAGTTTACTTAATACTCTATAAATTCCAATAATAATTAACAATATTAGCAATGTCCATTTCAATATAAATTAAATAATTCGATGGAAGGACGTTTTACGTTAATAAATATAATAGTTACACATGTCTATTGTTTGTCGTTAATAAAATCGTCAATACTATAATAGCCTTTCCCCAATAAATATGTTTTAAGTTTATTTTTGAATAAGTTAGGATTATAAATACTTTTAAGCTCTGGTCAGAACAATACTATATCGCACCCTTATTCCAATACCGTCACTAACCGTAATTTTTAAGAACTTGTTATAACTCAGTCTACACGTAAGAGTTAAACACAACAATAAAAAAATTCGTTAAGTGACGGTATTGGAATAAATAAAAAAAATCGTTAAGTGACGGTATTGGAATAAGGGTGCGATATGTTCCGTATTGAATGACAAGCCATATCTATAAGATGTTTGTGTAAACAAACACGTAAAAACGTAGTTCATGAATTTAAAAAAAGCAATCAGACCATATCCCATCAGTCCATTTATCTTAGCACGGCAGAATAATTTTCTTCAGAAATTAATATCTCTTTTGCGACGTCTTCAAAATAATAACTATTCCATTTATCTCAAAAACAATTTGAGTTTCCTTCAGTTCACCTCCTCGATCGCCTTCGCTTAAATCCGGCTTTAGGTATTATCTTAAAAACATTAATGGCTTAGGAGATTACGCACATTATCCGGAGTTCGGAAAGCGAAATGTAATAATATCGCTTACCTTGAGACCAAAATATAATAATCTTTTCTTTTATTTTATTATTCGTCCGGAAAATAAGGATGTTTATTTGTCGGCAGATCATATTGTTTCAGGAAAAGACTTTCAGATTTCTCATCAACCTTGACAGGAAAATATCTAACCCCGCGTTTCCACTGACGACAAAACATGTTGTGAACATCTATCTAACTCTTTCTAACTCTCAAGAGTGAATGGGACGGGTAGCTGTTTGCAACATGTTTTGTCGTCAATGGGAAGGCGAGGTTATATAGTTTGTTGTAAACATACATATCATCACACAAGCAGTCCCCGAAGGGTTAGACAGAAATGTACTTAATTAACACCCACGGCGAGCCTTTTGCCATTCACCGGGCACATATCAGCTATTACTACGAAAAACCAAGTAACACTTTGCTTAACATGGGAATCAAACTCAAGACCTCTAGCGTAGCAGTCGCTCTTAGGGCCCCTAGACTTATGAGCCAGAAAAATGTCTTAAAAGCACAAAATAAAATAACATACCTACCATCAAGCCTGAAGGGTTAGGCGGAGGTGTACTAATGTACACCCACGGTTCGCCGGTTTTTTTAGGTTCCATGGTACCACTAGATTAACGAGGCAGTTAAGAAAATTAAATAAAACACTTATAAACAATAATAATTGCAAGCATACAGCTAATTACGAAACCCGAGTATAAGCTGACAGAGCCGGTCGAGTTGCGCGAACGCCTGGCTATCACCGGCGAACGGGACAAAGCTGCGGCTAACACCCCTAACACCCGGGTAATGCCACGCTAAGATGTTTAGTGCAACACTATCGGCTTTTTTTTTTAAACTACATTAACTAGCTACTCGTAAATAAAACGGTTACGAGACGAAGAAATCAAGTTCATCATTGATTCCTTTAACTGGGGATAGGTTAAACAAACACACCATCACGCTTGAATTGTAGGCAGAGGTGTACTACTGTAAATCCACATTTCGCCAGTATGTTTAGGTCCCATGTAATAGGGGGCGATTATATTGAGACAGGCACAAATCCTGGACCTGAGGATCGAACCCAGGACCTCTAGCGTAGCTGTCGCGCTTAGGACCAATAGACTAAGGAGGCAGTCTTTAGTCACTTTAAACTTTAATACTTTAGGCGTGATGGTATGTTGTTATAATATGAAACGTAAAAATACAAATACAAAGTACATAAAAGGATACACATAGACAGTTATTAAGACAGTGGCGACAGACGGATCGATACTGAACTAAAATAACCGGTCTGAACCGGAATAATGGAAATGTACGCTGATTGTAGCGACCGAGGCGAAGGGAAGCTTGATGTTGAAATGTTGCTTAATGGTAGCCGGACATTTTGGAAAGATATGAGTAAGCTATACCTACCCGCGGTCAGGTCGCAGATGGGTGATTTTGTTACGAAACATACACAAAATAAGTATAAAACTATCATCGTACTCATTTGTAGAATTGCATTGAAATATGTACTTACTAAACTGCTCCTCAAAATATGCAGTTAGGTACATGAAAAAATCGCGAATATCCGATCCAAACATTCAAACATGAGCTAGTTCCTACCCATAACACTCAACCCTACAAAAAGGAGGCGGGTCTTTCGGGCCCAGCACGCGTAATTAACTGGCAATTGCTCCATTACACAAACCCTTTTAGGACTGGTTCGGTTATTATGTGTCGCTTGTCGATTACCATTGTCGACCACGATAATGTTTTGGGGTCTAACCGACCCCGTTATCGAATTCTGTTGTATCATTGTTAGTATAAGTGGCCTTATAAATTGCACACGCGTTTTGCGGTAGATAAGTTTTGCGGTATATTGGCCACGTTTTAATTAAACCGACCGCAGCCATTTGAGGGTCGTACTGATTATTTATTTTATTGCAACGGTTTTCGTGAAAATTAAACAATTGAGCTATAGCCTGTTATTTTTATAAAATTATTATGTCCATTATGAAACCTAATTTATCTTGGTTATTTGTTTTTGTAATTATCAGTTTTATTCATCGTCTGTGCGTTGGGTTGGGTCTAACAATAGACATCATTATATCTATAACACTCAAACAACCTCAAACAACAAACGACTAGACGAGATAAAATTAATATGATATTAGCTTTCATTTAAAACTAAAACCCCTCTGCTGCCAAAAATACATTAATAAGCAAACTAACCCGTTTAGACCGCAACTAAGCGTAACAAAAGTACATACAGCTAACCCTAAAATGGTAAATACATTTTAAAGTTAATAATTAAAATTGTCGGCCGCAAAACTGGACGGACAGAGAATTAAAATGAATTAAATGCAGCACGCTGGATATGAATAACATCAGCCGCCGGACGGCATAATGTGACCATTTTGTATGCAAGTCCTCCGAGGTAGATAGGAGTGCGGACGGCAGGATATTGTTACCTATTGTTGCGGTTATTTCTATTAATGTGTACTTGTTTTAGGTTTTGAAGGAACGACACATTTAATAAGCAATTTAGTTACATAAATCACAGACAGAATTGGTACGGAGCCAAGAAAAAGAAAACATAATTTATACGGATCTTAGATAAGAAAGCGAATAGTAAAGACAACTATGCCACTGTATTACTACATGCAAGGACCAAATGGATCCATTAGGTATCAAAATCTATAAAATTTCTGTTAAGGAATGTTAGCTCAATTCAAAAAGAAAAGTCAGGTATGAATAACAGTATTATACATAAAGTCACTCTTCATTAACAAGAGCCACAGTAGCTCCAACAAAATAGTAAAATACTTCCAACAGTATAATATTACTCGGCGTCTCATATAACGTAACTTTACACTCCATTTCTAGACATTTTTCAAACAAAACACGGACTACAAAATGTAGATCTACCCTCCGTACAATATTCATTTACATTCATCCACTTATTTTTGCAGCTATGAATTATTATAATTCGTCGCACCGTCGCTAGAGGGGCGCCGTTATTTAAATTAGCCGATTGTTCTTTAATAATTCTCAAATATATTTATTAATAATTATCAACAATTTAACTGCATAATTTATACGGAAATGACAAAACTAATTATAATGCATGATTCATGTTCATTATTAAGCTCGGAAGAATAATGCTTTTAATAAGTAAATGAGGCACATATAAGAATATCCTATAACTTAGGATATTATTAAGGTATGGACCACACTTTGGTACTTCGATACGATCATCACTCTCAATCCTTTAGTAAGTAGAGATTACATAGACCTTTCCTCCTTTGAAACTGTCGCTCGGATATACAAAGCATTCACTATGACGGTCCATATTATCGATTCCGTAACAGATGTGGCCGGTCCAATATCGCTTTAGGTTCAACCTAACGGAATTAAAGATATTTCCTATTATATACTTCACTTATTCTTCTATCGTATTCCAACTTAAATATCACTTTGATATAAATCTATATTTGAATCTTAAGTAGAAAACTTGAACGGTTCATCTCTCAAATTGATAACGTTTAGATTAGCACGAAGCCTCTTTCAAGGATGTTTAAAACAATACTAACTTTAATACCCAATTTACAATACTTAAAGCTAATATTAAATGTTCTCTCTGGAATAAAATAGCGTTTATTATAAAAGTTGAATAAAATCAGCGAGGGATGCGGCGTTGAGTAATAGGGACCTTTTGTTTGTGGTTAATTAGCGAACGGCCGCTGCGGCCTGTTCTCCGATACGCGGTCTGCGGAGTTGCGGACAGCCCGCCGCGAGTGGGTTGACACCACTACAATACTGCGGGTATAAAGACCTTATAGTTTGTGGCCTAGCGTAATTTGTTTTTCTTCTAAAAAAAGCTTACTAGCAATGTGGGTCACACATTACTAGTAATCTTGTTAACCCCTCGTGCTAAGCTAAATGCTTTTGTTACGAGTGGGTTCACGTCGGTAGTGCAATGGGTGGGTTTCGAACCGGCAACCACAAGATCGCAAGTCCAACGCCCTAGCCATTAGGCTACCGCCGCTTCAAAATGTGAGATCCTGTCCAGGAATTTCAAACGAAATCAGAAATATAAAAAGAAACATTTTTTAAACTTTGGTAAAACACATTTTAATCACAAATTCTCTCGGTGACCGCTGGGAAATAACAAGAAACAACGGACAGAACTTATTTTCTTCTACCATTAATTGTAACAGCCAATACCGAGAACCTGGTTAGTTAATAACGTTAATAATATTGCAGCGAATATTGCGCACTGCAATCTAAAGCAAAACTGATTGTCCTTCTATGTCACGTTGAGGCGATTGCAATTCATTTCGAATTGGCTTTTGGGATTGCAGTCAACTGTGGATAAGGACTCTTACCATGTAGGCAAAAATACGGAGCATTTAAACCTTTAGAGGATATTTTCCAGTCAACATGTCCATAGAGGTAGGTATGGCAAGTGGAAAATGTCGACTACTTAACTAAGCTCCGCCGGTGGACGTCAAAGGGAATGATTGTGAAATTAATTGCCATGTTCAACGTTCGTGGAAGGTAGGCTGCCTTTTAATGTATAAAGTTATTGGTAGGCTTTCTTATACCCATATCAAAGTCATTGTCAAAATATCAATTTCATTTTGTTATTAGTAGTCTTGTAAGATGTCCTAATCATAATAAAGGGTCTTCTAAACCATCGAATTAGTAGTATTTACTATAGTGAAGAACTGGCCGGTAGGCACATAAACAGCAGTTTTACCTGCTGGCTGTCTATTAAAGAACTAAAAGTTATGTACAATTGTTATGGAACTATGCTCAGTATTTTTTTATCAACTTACGCCAGCCAGTCAGTTAGTCTTCGTTAAAACGCAGTGTATGACACAAATGCGGCGTGATTACGGCTCACATTGGTGGCTTCATTAGAGCGTGGTCGGTGCGGCCGTTTCGTCGATATGCGGTCTGCGGGCACGCGGCAGCGAGAGGGTTACTCGTTTAGTTCTCACTTGTTTGATACAAGGATAAGTACTGTTTCTATTAATTGCCGTTTTCTTTTCGAGAAATAGAATATGCCAAATATATTTTTCTTATGAAAATTATTGTTGCGCTGTTTAAATCTAATCAAAAATTATTTTTATAGACGTCATTGTCTAATTTGTACTTTTTACTAGACATATTTTAATAAAAATAGTTCTGTAGCCATATTTTAAACGGATATTAATAACTATATCTTGTGAAGTAACAAATAAAATCCATCGTGCGAATTAAATTACTTCATGTCCTATAAAACAACATTTTTTTTTACAACTGGTAACATGACACATACCTACTGATAGCATAACATAGTAAATAACACATAATGTGGCGACAAAGTAGGGGAAATCCCTCAAGAGCTGCTCAAGATTTCATTAAAGCTAACCTTCAAAGCAGATTCCATGCTCATCAAACATAAAAGTAATTCCACAATACTCTAAAAAAAATCATCACAGTATGAAACAAGAAATATAAGAAATTCCGAGTTTTCAAGTTAAAACTGGGTCCGGAGAATCAAAGAGACCAAATGAGTAAGTAATTACTGCGGGCAACTCAAGCTTATTCTTTTCAGAAAATGAGAAAAAAATATTCGGGAAGTATCCAAGAAGGACAGGCCGGATACACACGCGCGACTCTCGCCGATGCGATTAAACGGTGATATTTTTGATGTATACACTAAATGGTGGATTGGATAAGGCTATTGAATTACCGATTTATTTTAATATTTACAAAACGACTACTTCAAAAGGAAATATAATTTCTTTTTAAGAAACAAAGACATTTTCTAAATACTTGCGTTAGTTCAAAATAAAACCATTAAAATAATTTTATCAAAAACTGTCTCACTACTGGGCACAGCTCTCCTCTCAGATTGAGAGGTATTAAGCAGAGTGGGCAGGTTAAAACCACTTATTAACAAATATTCAAAAGTGAAGTTTTGATTCGCATCGGATGAAATGGTAATCCATTATAAATTTTCCAGTACCTAATTTATTTCGTTCACAGAATTCCAGTGAAATTTCACAAAGCACTTATTGAGTTTAAATAAAAACGCAATCGGAACTCAAACATGCTGCAAACAAATATGGTTAATACAAAATCCACACAGAATCCAGCATTTCAATACAAGCAAGCAAGCAAGCCGAAGTTTAAAAGTCGTTGCGACAGTTCCTGGTGTGCTTCCGAAATAGTTGTCGCGAACAACTGTGGCCGCCTTTAAATAGAAACAAGCGGTTGAATTTTAAAAACTGAAACTTACATTGAATTCTTGTACCGTCGTCTTTTGAAATAAGAATTCAAACTTTTGTAGATTATATCTTTTGTTTGACCTATGGTGGCGACTGGACGAGATTAGGGCTAGGATTTATTTATATAGGTTAAGAATTATTTTATGTATTTTTGGTGCAGTTAGAGGGTTGTAAGAAAAATTTTAATGATATATTTTGGAGGAGGAAAATTTTCTATTCCACTAAGTGTTGTATACTGTTTATGAATTTGTGTAAAAATGGGAAGTAATAAGTCACCTTTCCATTTTGCGAGTAGCTTACAGAAGGGAACGAACGTTGTACTTGCGATGACGATAGTGTAATATAATCTAGTCTTTTTTATCGTATAAACAGCAAAATAAAAGGGAAGAATAAAAGGAAAGAAATATAATGGAAATATTAAACTAGAGTTGCTCAGTATAGCCATACGCGGACGACATTTTCTGTAGTAGCCCATGGCAACATACTTGTAATTGTCCACTTTACACCAATAATTCACTTGCAGAATTGAAATGGAAAGCGGAAGGTTCAATTAGTCGAAACCCTAAAAACAACACAAGGCAATATAATCTAGAACTAAATAATAACTACAGGATGCTTTCAAAGAATAAAGCAAGAACCAAAATATTATGTTAGGTAGTTGAAAAATTCCAATTGTTTTAACAACGCTGCTTTGCCAAGTGTCCAGAATATATAATTTATGAGCTCTCGGCGCTCTTGTTTTTGCTTTATGTCCGCCCCTCCCACGCTCCACCCCTCTAGGAATGGATCATGAATTTGGATTATTAATTTAAATAGTATCTATAAAATATCCAAACGCAGCGAGTAGCCTTGCCATAAGAGCACTTCTTTACGTCGATTCAGAGCACTCACCGTTGACTTCAAATTCAATATTATACACTCGTGTCAACCCACAGAGGTCAGCATTTTGGATTGGACCAGATCCCGAAGGTATATTTACTTGAATTATATGCTCCATCTTAGGCCCTATTTATTTTTAAATATTGGTAACTCTCGCGTTAGCCGTTAGAGTAACAATGGACCACGCTTTCCTAGAAGAAACCTATTAAATCGTGATGTGAAGAGATATTGACATATCTTGCTCACCATTTATTATTGTGCAAATAAACATTTTTTTATCAGGCAAGGCTGGAGACAACCACATTCAGCTCAGCAATAAAAAAATGTCTCAATCCCATCTTCCCATCATCTTAGATTAGATTATTCAGCGAAAGGTTTCAAATAATACAGTATTACATTGCCGCTTGTGTATTGTTTCCTATGTCAGAAATGCTTCGTATTTCATGTTGGATGCAGGTGGAATTTATTTATAAAGCCTGTCTGTCTGTTGTGGAAGCAGATAAGACGTAAATGTGTTTCTTGTATAACTTGCTGCATCTTAGAATAAGTAAAACAGTTATATATTTATGTTTGGAAACAGATATTAATATATTAGAATAAATAAAGTCAATGTAAAGAGTTTTTATTTTGATTTGGCTTTTACGAAAAAGAACCAAGCACTACATATCTGTCCATGTATTAAAGATTATATTTTATGAGAAATTCCAACGTGTTATATGTATATTATATAAAGCTACACAAAGAACTGAACTTTCTAATTAAAGAAAATTTCTAGTGAAAGAAAAATTCGATCTCAGGCAGGGTTTTAACCTCGCTTCTCTCTGATTAAGTAACCAGAGAGACGCAAATGTGTGAAAGTGAAAATTTCGCAATATTTAATGCTAAAAAATAATAAAAAATAAGCGTTATATAAAGCTAGTTTAAAAACAAGCTTTCTATAAATTTTCAAATAGAAAAAAATACTCATAAACAATGTGTTATAATTATCGTTTAACATGTTGATTTGATTCATACAGATTTTGTGTTGAAGGTAATATTCCTATTCTATGTAGCAGGTCACTATGTGGCAATATTAAGAAAATCTAGACTAGGTATGGCGTTGTAAAGCTTTCTAAAAAACGCACCATAAATATTTATAAATCAGCTGTTTCATTTTACATCTAAACACGAAAACTGCATCAAAAACTTCTCAACATAAAATAATATCTTCAGAGAAAATACGGTAACGGACAACACACTCGTAAATACTTTTAGTGCAGTATACCTATGAGTTTATTTTACAGGTGAGCTGTTTCTTCGGTCGAGCAATTTTATATGGAAGCTATTTTCCAGGTGTTACTACATTCTGATAGTTTGTACTGTACCTCCATTTGAAGTAACCTAATAATTCACAAAGAGTCACAATTTATGATTTATTTCCAACTGGAGAGATTTAGATGGTCCAATATTAACTAACAAGATTAAAAGATTAATTGACCATATTATTAGTCTAGCCATACTAAGTGTGACTGCTTCGTCCTGAGTTCGATTCCCAGGTTGAGCAGTGTTATTGGATTTGCTATGAAATTTTCGCATGGGACATAAACGAACTGTGGGTGTAAATTAGTACACTTCTGCTTAACCGTTCGGGGATTGCAGGCGTGATGGTATTGCGCAGTAACTGCGGTGCTCACTCGATGTGTTGCAGCACAATAATTCATAACTTGGGATACACCAAGATTTGTAGCCCCATGCATCCCATGCCTATGACAATGCGCATATCTCACGTTTATTATTCATATAAAAAGTATTTATATACAGCTTAATATTTTTTTAAAGGAGAATCGAGACTGTGACTTGGGATTTTAATGGTCATATCATTTATGGCTATCACTGCTTATGGTGTTCACAAAAATGCAATAATAAAATCGACATTTTTTTTTTTATGGGATAACTCGGCAAACGAGCCGGCGAGCTACCTGATGGTGAGTAGTCATCGCCGCCCATGGACATTTGCAAAACCAAAGGAGTTGCAGATGCGTTGCCGAGCCTATTTAGGGAAAGGGAGGGGAAGGAGAAAAGGAGAAGGAAGGAGATTGGGGGAGGAATTGGGCCTCCGGCCCTCTCGCTCACCGAACGAAGCGCAGTAACGAAACGCTACTACTCGGACGTCGGTCTTCTGCGAGAGTGTGGTACTTCCCCAGTCAAGCCGGCCCATTCATGCTGCGAACAGCGTGGCCCTACCACAACATAAAATTTTGCTATTGCAATTTTGCTACATACTGTACTGATACCTACGAGACATGACTTACCATCACGCGTATAGGTAGGTAGGTATAAGTGTATCTGCAGTTCGCAAGTATATTTAGGTCCCATGTAATATGAAAGACAAAAGAAACAAGTAATAAAAACCTGTAATGGCATCCGTCTTCTTAACCATGGCTATATTTTTTATGTTATTAACATTAGAAGTAAATTATATTTTAAGATAAACAGAGCTGCAAGTTAGAACACTGCTGCAGTACCATTCAGGGTTTATATTTCAAGCTTAAACACAGAACAGCGTAAAACAAGTCACCCACAATCCAATATGAACTGCAACAGCCTTAGTTATAAGGTTGAATTTCACATGAGGCTTAAATATATTTATATAGAAATATATAGAGCTATTGGTGCGATACACAGCACTTGAACGGACGTGATCCATCAACCCACAATACATCGAGGGTATAATATTAGATTTATACCCGCACTGGCCAGAAATGCTTACAACGGGGTGGAAAAGTGAAAAGTTTCGAGAAAACAAGGCTATCTTTTATGAAATCAGAAAATATTTTTGATAAAAACAATTTTCACAAAGAAATGAATTTTCTAATTAAAGAAAATTTCTAGTGAAAGAAAAATTCGATCTCAGGCAGGGTTTGAACCTGCGTCTCTCTTGTTAAGTACACCAGACGCTTTGCCAACTAAGCTACCGAGACCACTGCCTGTGATGTCGAATTTCTCTTCCACCTTCTACGTCTTGAGGGGACGTCGGCGCCATCTATTGAAGACATTACTATGTCTTTCAACCAACACGACTGCCTTTACAGGTAGTTCAATGTCGAACGATGTTGCCTTACCGTATGATGCTTATTTTTTAATAATGCTAAAATGCAATATTTAATGCTAAAAAATAATAAAAACTGTACTTAACCAGAGAGACGCAGGTTCAAACCCTGCCTGAGATAGAATTTTTCTTTCACTAGAAATTTTCTTTGATTAGAAAATTCATTTCTTTGTGAAAATTTCGCAATATTTAATGCAAAAAAATAAGCATAAAATCAATTTTTATTTTAAGTATAGAGCTGTTTTTTAGTTATAAGAACATTGAAATGATAAAACTGTAAACCTAACCCTTTGACCTACATCGCCTATCTGGCCTAGTATGTTCGAAGGGTTGCATACCCAAAATTCGCCGGTAGTTACTAGCCACAAATCCAAAAAACTGAGATGTAGAAACATACAAAAATACCGTCAAGCCTGTATTCGCCAAATAGGTACTTATTAAGAAATAATAGGCGAAATATATTCCACTAGCATTCATTTAACATCCACGACGTAGAACTCACTATTCTCTATCTGTTTATAATATAGCATATTTAAGATTAAACATTTGAACTTTGAACTTTAAGTGCCTTCATAAATCACAATAACTACATTGTCGCAGTACGTACAATGTTATAACTGGATTTCACTTACTTTTCATCTTCGTATAACGGCTTGGTATAATTCCGGACAGGTGCCACTCGGGTACTAAAGTGTCAGGCACAATATCTTAGTATTTGTGTTGAAAGTGCAAAGAAGCAACGTAATAAAGAACTTAGAAGGTTCAACGCGACATCTATCCTGTACAAAGAACAGGTGCCAGACGGTATAAAATTCCAATATCAACGTCAAAACTGCCTTAGTTAGTCATGTGTCTTGTGGTCTTAAGCGCGCCTGCTAGTCTAGAGGTCTAGTGATCGATTGCCAGGCTGAGCAGTGTTATTAAGTTTTTCAATGTAATTCTCAGTAGCAGCTCGGAATTTAGATATGTGCCTGGTGAATAGCAATAGACTTGTTCCCCGTTGAACGAGAACAAAACATACCAGTAAACTTCTGCCTAGCCGTTCAGGGAATACAGGCATGATGGTACTGTTTCTATGTTAGAAAGTCAAATTCAAAGTCCTTAGTTTTATCCGAACTAATTCTAGATGAAGACCATTCTTCTATGGTGTGGTACTTCTGTATTTTCGACTGCAGTGGCACTTAATACCCCCGCTCTGCCTGGCTTGTTTATTGCCTTCAACTTTTATGAAACGGAGCAACAAGTATATATTACTTCTTTTTCATACTACACTACACAATTTAAAATATGTATGTTTAAAACTGATAATAACGATATCAAAAACGATAATAAAATACATATTTACATATCTCAGATTGTTACGATAATTTATATCAAGATTACTCACCTATACAAAGTTTGAATGTACACCCACACTTTACCGACAAAAAATACGTAAAAACCAACCACAAAGCGAACAAAGACCATTTCAATACTAAAGCATAATAACATAACGTTTTCAATAATAGTAGAAAATTGAGAAATAGGAAATTTTCTTTATAATCCGGTCACAAAGGAATCGACGCCTCCCCATTCGTCATGTTGACACCTCAATGGAAGCAACCCGACAATTATTTACTTAAAGACGATGTGTGGGGAAATAATGCTGTTTATTGTGGAACATTTTTCGGTATATTTCTTGAACAACCCGATTTGAACTGTAAATGATAGGATGCTGATGTTTTTAGAAGATTTATTTTCGATTTGTGACATCCGATCTGGATTAAAACTATTCTGACTTGAAATACTTCAAGTCTTCAAGGTTGTAATTTAATACGTAGAATTTAAGTTTATACCATATCTTCATCGTACCATCAGGCCTGTATCCCCGAAGGGTTAGGCAGAGGTTTACTAATGTACACCCACATTTCGCCGGTACGTTTAAGTCCCATGTAATAGGGGGCGAGCCTATTGCCATTCACCGGGCACAAATCCAGACTCCAAGCTGCTACTGAGAATTTCATAGAAAAATCCAATAACACTTTGCTCGACCTGGGGATCGAACCCAGGACCTCTAGCGTAGCAGTCGTGCTTAAGACCACTAGACTAATGAGGCAGTCAAACACAGGCTTATACCAAGGCTTTAAATTTTAACATTTTGATAAAACATCAGAGAACCAAGCAACAGGATCAAACTTCCAGATTAATATCATCAAGTAGGAAGAAGCAACCAATAGCAATAGGCTATGCTTTTGCACAAACATCCATACAACATAAATTATGCAAGACCAGATTTACTACCTTTTTATCCAGCTTCATCTTGAGACAAACTCATTTTCTAACTTAAGCAATCACTTAAAGAAACAAAAGCGTACACACAGGCGGGAAGGCGGTGAAACTAAGTTGACGAACAAACCAACAAGTTGGACCACTAACCACGTTTAACTTGTAACGCCAATTTCAAGCACAGAAGCGCTTTGGATATTACATTATAGAATATCTGGAGACAGTATTCAAGGAAGCATAAATTCTGTTGGCAGAAGACCAGCAGTTAGGAGTAAATAATCACTAATATTTACATTACCAATCCGTGCTTTCTAAGAAGGATATGATCAATGGTATTAAAGTTGACCTCCAACATAACACAACATTACTCAGACAGTTGTATTGTTATAAGCGAATCCGTTTCCAGTTGTATATTTCTTTTTGTCTGAGTCCTCTTATGTTAGTATGTAAGGCACAAAGAGACATCATTAGATATAAAGTAACATATCTCCTTATCTCTAAAATCTTCTTACGTATTAATCTCCTTAAGCTTTATGTCTCTTTGGAAAAGTAATTGCGAAAGCTTTATACAAATTTTCAGTACTCTAGATTTGATACTAATGAAGTTAAAGATAACATAGATACTTAATACTGAAAGTTACCATGCTCAACAAGGAGATTTATGACAGTGGCGCGAGTACAGATTTACTGATTCCGATCCGTCGAGCATTAAAACGGACAGTCTAAACAAAACACAGCTAATGATAATGGGTGAGTAATTCCCCAACTGTGTGTTTGAGCTAGCTACTGGTGCGAGTAGGAACAAGTTGTACAACAACTGGCGCTAGTGCCGGCTGACTAATCACGTTATGAAGTTATCATTCTAGCCCAGGGGACACACTGGAGGTAAGTTTGGCGCGTTTTTTGTTTTGAATACAAGTTCTTTTAACTTTTATTTAATTCGTTTTAGTAAAAAATTGTTTAATGATCTGTACACTACTTTAGTTGGGGATAAACTGTTGAGTCTGTTAGCGCACATGATTGAGGACTATGTTTAAGTGGGGTGTTAACTCTGACTTAACTTTTAACTTTGTCTTTTATAGACATTATCACGAACACATTAAAGTCGTTTCTCGTTGACAGTTTGAGAATAAACATAATATCTGCAGCAATCACGATCATGTGTCGAATTAACAAGCAGTATGCAGTATTTAAAGCATTTTATTATCCATAAAAACGTGGACTGCTTTTACCAAGGTTACATTCCCGGCCTACACACAATTCCACTGCACCAAATATCTGTTTCTTGTTAGATCTGTTTACATTCCATCAGTAATTACGCTAGCATTTTCACCTATTCATCCAATTTTTTTTTTTTTTAATAAAAGCTTACTAGCAATGTGCGTCACACATTACTAGTATTCTTGTTAACCCCTCGTGCTAAGCTAAATGCTTGTGTTACGAGTGGGTTCACGTCGGTAGTGCAATGGGTGGGGTTCGAACCGGCAACCATATCATCGTAAATCCGACGCCCTAGCCATTAGGCTACCGACGCTTAATTAAATAATATTATCTTGTTTTATAGGAAAATTTGAAAAATCTGAATAGGTATATTTTATGATGGGTCATATATTACGCCAGCTGTGTTTAACTTGTAAAATTTAGCTTTTAGGTCTTGTTTTTGAAAATAGTATATTTATAATTGAATATAAATTCAGACCCAGTTTTTAATTCTAGTTATGCTGTTAGCTTAAGTGTATAATATACGGTCATTTGTTGTTATTCTTTTCTATCCGTGGATAGTCAAGGTAGTAACGAGTGCAAGCGTGATTATTGATGGCCATCATTAACTGTTTCCTCAAGTTCTGCTGTTCTTTGTAGTTGTTTCTCATTTTAACGATGCTTGTGTTCCGTTAAAAAACGAACAAGTTTTTCTATAATAGATGGGTTATTACTAGCTTTTTTTTCTGGTAGTTGCAATATTATGTTCTTGGCGAGATAAAAACCGAGCTTATACGTTTACTCCTACTAAGAATTACTTAGTTAGGGTTTTGTTGTCTTTTTTAAAACGAACATAATATAACAAGATAGAACAATAATATTCAATTAAAATCTTGTCCCTATTCTTACATATACCTAGAAAATATTTCCAACTTTCAAAACCGTTCACAAAACTACAAAACAATATTTCTTTCAAACGGAAAGCATATTATAATTTTTCCATAACAATAGGCCTAGTGGTGTGAGAGACGCGTGTTTCCTGATCCGGCACGAACGAACAGGAAATTAAAAATAAAGTACACTACGAATGCAGAAAGGGAATACGGAGAGGCTTCCTGTATCAATTATTTTGGTTGCTTTGGAGACAGAGAGAGATAGGATATGAAATCATCTAAGTAAGTAATACACATTTTTCGGGTTTGTTGATAAGATATTTGATGTTTAAATTCTTTTAAATGAATCTTTCAGGAACCATTAGTGCTATTTTAGAAGGATAGGATGAATTTTTTGTAAACTTATTTTTGAATATGACTATATGAAATTATTGTTAACTGGTAATAGTTCTGACCCAAATCCTAAATTCTCGTTCGTGAAATAATTATGTTTATGTAAATTAGACTGAATAGTTATTTGGTTATTGTTGGACATCATAATTATTTGCAAGCACAGCACTAATGTTGAATGATGTGTGCCTTACAGATACTTTATAATGTATAAAGTAGGCAATAACTTTACATAGTCTAGTCTACGTAGTGGATAAATCTGCATTTGTATAAAATAAGGCGTCTTAATATCTCCTTTGCCTGGTCATCCAAGCCACTATATAATAAACAGATTCCAGTGGGTATTACGTCAGTCGATTCCAAAAAGTTCCAACAGGTAGTTTCATTGCTGTCGCAGACAGACCCTCTCGCTGTTGTGTCGTAACAGGAATAAACTATGCCAGTTCATATTGTTTACTTGTATTGCTGTAAGCCTCTATTTCAATGGATTTTGTTATATTCATTTACTTTTGAGTATTAGTGAAACTAGGCAAGCCACCCTCAGGTAATAGAAATATATTATTTAGTTTGACAGGCTCTGCATTAGAGGAAAACCCCGATGGTGCATAATATACGATAGTTTATATTCAATAAAACGATTAATAATTCAAACGTCATTTAGTACTTAGCCGTAACAAGACAGATCAGACATATGTACGAGTATAATGCTAATAATATTAAAAAGAGAAAGATTTTTTTGTTTGTAATCGGTAAACTGAAACTACTGAACCGATTTTAATATTTTTTTCAACTTTAGAAAGCTAATATGCATTATTAACATGGACTATGTATTGTGGGGAACGTAGCAGAGCGCCGGGTAGGATGTAAATAAAATATGATTTAAACCATTAACTGTGGTTTATTCCAATTATTAAGAGGGCGAAGCCCTAGCAAAAACATATGTCGTCGTCTTCTGACTGACGTCTCGGACAGTTCTACTTTCAAATACAAATAGATGATTGCTTATTCTTAATTAAAATCTTTATGGTTTCATTTTAAAGAGGTGTGATACTACGATCACCACAGTATTATGCCGCAGGATAGCTGGGATTCTACGCGGGAGAAGTCGCCAACAACTGTCTATATCATATATTGCCTAAATCAAAATTCATCACTCTTCAAACATTAACCTTACACCCCTTAATATTTTATTTCAGCTTTTCTGTTCAAATATTCAATTTCCTTAATTGATTTGTGTTAAATTTGGCTTCGCACACAATAACAAATTCCATTAGAGGAAAATAAAAAAAACGTAATTCTCACATACAAAAAATTTGGGGCTTCAAAAACCGTTGTATTGCTAATAAATTGGCAAACCAAAAAACCCAACGTATACCTTCCGACAAATGAACTGGAAGAGGTACACAAAAAGTATTTATACAAAAATCAACCCACGAATTCTAATGCAGTTTATTAGGTTACACAATCTGCATAACAATTACAAATCAATATGTTTTGGACTGTTTCATTAGTCTAGTGGTCCTACCGACTGCTACGCTAAAGGTCCTGGGTTCGATCCCCAGGTCGAGCAAAGTGTTATTGGGTTTTCCTTCTTGGGTAAATTCCAAGAAGCAATTCGGAGTATGGATTAGTGCCCATAATGGCAATAAGCACGCTCCCTATTACATGGGACTTACACATACCGACGTAATGTGGATGTACAGTACTTCACCTCTGCAACCTTCGGGGAATACAGGCGTGATGGTATGTATGTGTCATGTGTTCCTTGAACGGTACGACGGTCGCCACGGTTTTGTTTGTGCTCCGTGTTATTAAATGTTTAAAAATCGTAATACCACATAAACTCTTATAAAACTAGTAGGACACCAAATTAAACTGTGTTGTGGACATGTGAAACTGTTATTATAACTTAAATACTGCAGAGAACATTAATATCAAGTGTATATTTATCTCCCATAAACTCGATTTTTAATAAACTTATAAAGTGTTACAAACTATCTAAGCAACAGTGTTCAATGTGAAATGAATATAAACTCGGTATAAACAAGCTAAAAGTGTTATAGAAGCGATAAAAAGAAACATAAAAAGGGTAAACAAAGCGTGTAATTGAAACAAAGAAAATGACCTTTGGACTTCATTAAGACATTTGAATTCGCAACTGTTTTCGAACCGTTTGACATAACAACTCAAGCTTAACACCTCAAGCAATCGCCTATTTCAAGTTGTTAGGTTAGCCATAGTTGGTCTCGCTGCGACGGCCAGCGCTTCACGTGTCAAGTGGAGTGAGTTCGAGTCCTACCAGCTGATATTCTTTTTGGATTTTTATGTTATTGTTTACTACTTGAGAAGAACCTGAGAAACGATCATACTTGGCCACAAGTCGATTTTTGGCTTTTTGACTTTTTGTTTTTAGTATTTTTCAAATTTTTAAGACTTAATTGAATAATTTTACCCCAAAAATTCTGTACAATGGACTTAGATTACATTACAACTAGAAAGCCACAGCGCTCAAATTCACTGGATAATTTGCTATCGAATAACTCGACGATACTCGATACCACAATGACGAGTCTACCAAGTACGTCACTGATTGACAACGACACCCTCACCAACCTGAACGAAACCATTAGAAGACTGACATCGGAACTTCAGTCAGCACATCAAGAGATTGAGGATCTAAACACTGAAAATTTCCGTTTAAAATTGGACATAGGAGAGGGTCAGAAAATTATTGAGACTTACAAAAAAATTCTCTCATCCGACATTAAAAACATGACACCTGTGACCTCATGCAAACGAAGTCACATTGGAAGGAAATGCAGCTCTAGTCATTCTACACCTCGGAATCATGTTGGAAAGTCGAGTATTACACCCCTTTCCACACCATTAAACAATCAAGGTTTACCGATATCCATTTTCCAAGATAAGAGCCCAACCGCATCTAAACAGAACTCACTAAATCTGAATCAAGATACTCGATATGACAACATCTGTAACGAAAATCATAAAGTTGTTATGCATAATAAAGAAACGCAAACTTCCGATCAGCCATATGTTAATAAATTGACACAGAATAAAAAACGGACACTAATATCGCATTTGAGTGATATTGCTACAGATAAAACATCAGGCGTACCTCTAAAGCTTAAAAACAAACTGGCTATAATAAGCAGCGGGTGCACAAAAGGATCTCTGCCGCAAATTGAAGAGGTCTTCTCAGAAAACTTTGAGTATTGTCATTATTTGCTGCCATACGTCATCTCTGAAGACTCACTGTGCACTATTGAACATAAATTAAAAGGATTTTCTTTATACGACTATTGCTTAATTTTCATTGGAGAAAACGATTTGAAGACTGACAACTACTCAGGAATTCTTGATAACTTAAGAAAGCTTCTAAAAACCACTACAAACACGAATATCATTGTGTGTGCTCCGACGTTCATATGCGGTGCATTAATTCATAATTACAAAGTCGAACTGTTTAACAATCTTCTCTTTTGGGACATTAAAAATACCAAATACGCATATTTCTTCGATAGTAATTCCACCCTATCATATGAAATGTTTTCCATAAATACTGGGAAAATAAACAAACACGGATGGAAAAATATTTTTGAACAAATTATGTCCAACATAAATTATGATTACGAAGTCTTCAACCCTCAAGACACTCTGATAAAACCAAATGGCGGAACTGAAGAACAATTACTCAACACCGATAACTGTGCGGCTCTATCTGATCTGAATGATTTGAATGCAACGCAACTAACTTGTGACTTTTTTCGTGAATAGCAGTAACTTTCAGGGCGGTGTTTTTAATAACTTAAATAGTTGTACTCAAAATGTTTCTACGTCACCGCATTTAATGAACATCAATGTATTTCACCAAAACGTGTGCGGTATAAGTAATAAAAAAAATGAAATAGATGTTTATCTGCAATCACTTGAAATTGTGGTAGACTACATATGTATTAGTGAACATTTTTTAAACGAAAAGTCTATAACTTGTTTTAATTTAGAGAGTTATAATCTGATTTCTAGCAACACTAGATATAAAAAGACTAGAGGGGGAAGCTTGATACTGGGACATGTGAATAGAAAAGTAGAGAATATTGATGGTATTAACAGGCTGTATAAGATGGATAGCTTTGAAATATGCTGTGTTAAAGACGTCGATACATGTCTGTATATATGTTGTTTGTACCGTAGTCCTTATGATAAGAATTTTGAACATTTTTTAACTAACTTGGAAAAGGTTTTGGAGCGCTTATTTAAAAGGAAATGTATAATATGTGGTGATTTTAATGTAGATTTACTTTCAGACAGTAAAAAACGCACTGAACTGCTTGGTTTGTTGACATGTTACAATTTTAGGCACATTGTAAACACTCCTACATTTATTAGAAATAACTCGTTTTCGTGCATTGACAACATTTTGACAAATTTGCCTGAGCAAAGCGTGATAGAATGTGAAGTCGACCATAATGGTCTGGCTGATGGTCATGGAGGTATCTTGGGACGTTTTAGTTTGGAGAACCTTACGACCAGATCTAATAAAAATGAACAGCAAATAGTTATTAATAAGAGAGTCTTAAACCGTAAAAATGATTCGTATTTTAAACAAGCAATATTGCAACAGAATTGGACAAATATGGGAATTAATGCATGGATTACAAAGTTTACAGAGACTTTTAAAAATAGTTATAAAAAAAAGAAACGTAAAATTAATTTAATAAAAACTACTAAGATTAATTGGATCACAAAAGGTGTTAAAACTTCTAGTAAGATGAAACGCTTGTTATGTGCTAATAATGGGAATAGTCTTCATTCTAGTATTGTGAATTACAAAAATAAATATATTAGAATTTATAGAAGGGTGATCTCGCAAGCTAAAAAAATTACTATTAGGGACAGAATTGGTAAATCTACTAACACTAGTAGAGAAATCTGGCAAATGGTGAACAACTGCACTAACAGATCAAAAGTAGCACATACAAAACATCTTCTACTTAAAATTGACGGCAAAATAATTGGTGATCCCGTAGAAATTGCTAACACCTTTGCACAACATTTCCATTACAAGTGCCTTAACAGTGATAAGGGAATTGAGAAAGCCGTCATGTTACTCCAACAAAGCACACAGAGGACCCAAAAAGAACTTTCTTTTACGCCTACAACGCCTAATGAAATTTGTAACATAGTCCGAAAAATGGGTAATAAACGTTCTTGTGGCCACGATGAAATCCCTATATCTGTCATTAGAGATAATTTAAATACGCTTGCTGAGCCACTCTCGTGTCTGTTTAATAAATGTATTGACGAAGGAATATTCCCAGAACAGCTAAAAGTTGCCAAGATCATACCAATCCACAAAAAAGGCACTAAATCTGATCCAAAAAATTACAGACCAATCTCCTTGCTACCAATAATTTCTAAGATCTTCGAAAAAATAATTAAATCTAGACTCTTGTTGCATCTTAATTTAAATAAAGTATTGCATAGAAGGCAATTTGGTTATCAAAAAGGTGTTAGCACGGGGGATGCTATTTATACTCTAGTTAATGACGTGTTATGCAAACTTAATAATAAAGTGAGAGTGGCAGGAGTATTTCTGGACTTGAGCTCAGCATTTGACACGGTTGATCATAATTTGTTACTTGATAAATTAAATCACTATGGCGTGAGAGGAAAAGCTTTGCAACTGTTCTCTTCCTACCTAAAAAACCGAAAAATGTTTGTAGAAATTAGTGATACACAGGATGGTCAGAATCAAACCCATAAGTCATCTTTTTTTAATATATGTGCTGGTGTTCCTCAAGGATCAATCTTGGGTCCCATATTGTTTTTACTGTTCACCAACGATTTAATTCACTATATTAATGAAGCTCTGCCAGATGTACAACTTGTGGTCTTTGCGGACGACACGAACGCCATTATTGCAGCTAATGACATAAAACAATTAACGGAAAAAGTAAATAAAGCACTGAAGTACCTTTACTCATGGTTCACTTTGAATAAACTTCAAATTAATAGCTCTAAAACAAAAGTAGTTTTATTTAAAACAACTGCTCGTAATAAAGATACCATGGAAGTTGCATTAAATGACGACAAACTAGAACTTGTGAGTGAGGCGAAATTCTTAGGCGTGCACTTGGACGAGTGTTTAAATTGGAAAAAAGAGTTAGCCACGATAGACGCAACTATATCATCAGCGTGTTATGCATTAAGAACCCTTCGAGATGAAATTGACGTAAAACAGTTAAAAATAGTATACCACGCGTTAGTTGAATCTAAATTAAGATATAGCATACAATTTTGGGGGAACAGCTACAATTATAACAGCCAAAGAGCTTTTATTCTTCAAAAAAGAGCCATACGTACCATTGTGCGGATTTCACAGACGGAGAGTTGTCGTCCACATTTTCTGATTCTAAAAATTTTAACAGTACCTAGTCTCTACGTGCTAGTACTTCTTACTAACCTTAAGAAACATCTCCATGAATATGAGACATATGAGGAAAGACAGGTTAGGGAGAGTACCCGCAGGAAGGACTTAAGCAGTATAATAAGTCCTTGTTTGAATATTGTTAAGCACAGTCCGCAATATCAAGCAGTGCAAATATTTAATAAATTACCAATATATCTAAAAAGCATAATCTACACATCCGCATTTAAGATAAAGCTTCAAGCCTACCTGTTAGATAAGTGTCTCTACTCTCTTGATGAATTTTAATGTTTGACAGTGTGCATGCTGTGTCTTCTTATTGTTTAGTTTTAAGAGGAATCTTGACATTTTAATTTACTATGTCCGTCTTAATGCTTTTATTTAGTTAATCTTGATATTTTAATTGTATTGTCTTTAGATCTGAATTATTATTTTTTGTAAATTTTGATATTTTAATTTGTATTTTCTATTAATGATTCGTAATTTAGGTGATTCTTATTATTATTAGTTGACTTTACTATATTTAATTTTTGAATATCCAATTAATTATTTTATAATAGATATTAATCTGTTACATGTTATAATTTCCTTTTTTCTTACTGTATAAGCTTTGTTTGTTTGCTTTTTCTCTGTATCTTTGTATAGGAATTTCACACACAATTTTTTATTGTTACTGAATAAATAAATAAATAAATAAAATAAAATATATTTTAGATATGTTACAAATAATCTATTGTTTAAGATCAGCATGAAATTAAAAACCGAAAGTATTGAAGCTCAGGACGGTGCAAGGTATCAGATTACTCACTATACTTATAAAACGAACTATCAGGCTATGTGTAATGATCCTAACATCAATGCAATGGTGTATATATATATAGCTGCTATCAAATATCTTAACAATCAATTTTTCCGGTCTCATTTCACACGTATAAGCGATCCTTCACAAGATGTTACAAATTTAATCAACGCAACAGCAACAAAGGAATAATGAATTAAAACATCGTCACACGCGCAATTACAAGGGTGTCTGTAAATAGGGAGGGGAATATTAAAATTTAATGAGACGCTCGCCCCCCGACCGCTGAATATTCTATGTCATCAAAATGACTAGTACCAAACGTTGTCGATAATAAAGTTGAGGATTTAATAAGACTTTGGTATCTATTTAAGGTTAAATATCTCGCGATTTGAATAGGTATCAAATTAAGATAGATTTCAAAAATGCGCTCAGGCTATATGCTACGTGCAAAATGTCTGAAAACAAACCTTTTTCGTAATACAATTATAAAATCTATGTACATTTTCACTATCAGACGTATTGCTATAATACCGACTGTCTTTTTTTTTTGACACAGCAGAAATGGCCTCCCACGCAGCTGCTACACTTTCGACCGTTACTACACACCTAGTCGGGTTCAGAATCATACAATCTAACGATTTTATAGGGTTTTTGCCGTATTGCTATGAGACAATCCATGTACTGACAGTTGACAGTACATGGACAGTTGTTTGACAGATTTGAAAGAGAATAACTCTGGATTGAGAATGAATGAGTTGCCGGTCAAATGCCTTCTCTATGCTGATGATCAGGTTCTACTTGCATCGTCAGCAGAAGAGTTGCAAGATATGGTAATAGTAATGAATGAAGCATACAAGATGAAGGGTATGAAAATAAATGTTAGTAAGACGAAAGTTATGGTTTTTGAAAGAGAAGAAGATATATGTGTGTGCGATGTAAATATAGAGAGTAACAGTGTTGAGCAAGTGAGTGAGTTTGTTTATTTAGGAAGTGTGTTTACCAGGGATGGTAAGATTGATGCAGATGTGGAAAGGAGAGTGAATGCGGGAAATAAAGTGAATGGTGCTATGCATGCAGTTGTGGCTAATCAGGCCTTGTCAAAAAAGGCACGGTTGGCTATCCACAACGGTGTGCTGGTACCTACACTTATGTATGGAAGTGAATGTTGGGTATGGCAGAAGAGACATGAAAGTAGAATAAATGCTGTTGAAATGCGTTCCTTGCGTAGTATGTGCGGTGTAACTAGGAATGAGAGACTGAAAAATAGTGTGATAAGACAACGTTGCGGACTGAAAGATGATATAGTGACACGTATTGAAAGGAATATGCTAAGATGGTTTGGGCATGTCGAGAGAATGAATGAAAGACGATTAACGAATGGAATTTATAAGGCGAATGTTAGTGGCAGCGTCGGGAGAGGTCGCCCTAGAAGGACGTACACCGATCTTATCGGCGAGGTTCTCCAAAAAGGTCAGGTGCGTAGTACTCGCAACCGGCGCGTGTGTATGAAAAGATGTATGAATGTGGAAGAAGCGAAAGAGATATGCAAGAGTCGTAGCAAGTGGCAGTCCATAGTTTCTGCCTACCCCTGTGGGAAAAAGGCGTGAGTGTATGTATGTATGTATGCTATGAGACATTTTTTTTGTCTCATTTTTTATTTTTTTAAGTGATTTTACGGGTTTGCGCTACACCACTAACGTCTGAAAAATATGTTTCCGGTATCTCAGAACTATCATTCAACTACAGTCTGCAAATCAGACATATTGCTATGATGCAGTTCGGTAAAATTCTTTGACAATTTTGAAAATTCGGTCAGATCAAACGCTACGCGGAAAATGTCTGATATTGGTATTTTCGAGTTCAGGATAATCGTATCTATCGATTTGATGCGGTTTTGGCCGTATTGCTATGAGACAAAAATTTTGGTCGTGGGCTCTCGTACTAAGAGTCATATGAGATCGAATTTTTCTTTCACTAGAAATTTTCTTTAATTAGAAAATTCAGTTCTTTGTGAAAATTTCGCAATATTTAATGCTAAAAAATAATAAAAAATAAGCAAGAGTCATATGATTTTAAAAGAAAGAAAAAAGCAATAGATATTCCTAGAATATCAAATTCAATGGGAGATGGCATCTTAGACTGAAAAAAAATTACTACTTGATAAATCAATTACTGAAAGAGCTAATGAGTAATATCAAAATATAGTGTAAAACTCATGTTATAAGATGTGGCTGAAGCTAAATCAAATGAAACGCGTTTTTTCGCAACCCCAAGCGCGAACAACAAAAGCACAAAACCTAATAACATTACATTTATTGACAGCCAAGCCATTTATAACATTGATTCGAGTACCCGTCGTAATCTCTCCGAAGATCTTGGTGGGTAACGAAAGGGCCTAAACAAATTATACGCCGTCCGACCGTGAATAAATGATTAGCGTTTTGTTACTAGTTAATCAAATATTCGAGGGGCAAATAGTAGGGGATGCGGTGCATCTTACAGTCAATGAAGATCGGGAGCGAAGGTTATCCTCAGTTGGATTATAAGTTTCCTAGTTTGGAAAATAGGTTCTGAATTATGAGAGGTTATTGAACTATGATCCTGTGCTACTGACTCTAAGCAATAACTATTTTGAATCTGGTATTTTTTTTTTAAACATGATGAGGTTAGTCCAGGTCCTTAACGTCTTTATCATATTTGTTGTATTCTTAACAAGTCCCATTTAAATAAAATACATATTATAATACCATAATGCCTATACTCTTATAGGCAATATCCAACGTTTGCGTCAGTAAGTCCCATTTAATAGAAATCTTTATTTTTGTATAGAATGCATTTCACTGCCTCATTGGTGGATGATCATACTAATAATATCTATACAAACTACTTCCGTTTTCTCTTTCTAAAACGTATTTTTCATCTAAAGTGTCAATTACAGTCTCAGTTTTCTTAATTTGAATTTATCAAGTCATTAGTTTTCCCAAAGAAACCTAATAAACGAACAGTAACCATAAAATTAAATAGTTTGACTTTAACTGAAAACTAAAACATATTTTTCATAAGTTTATTTAGTGCTGAATTTCGCGACGCGATAATTAGGTCAATTGCACGAAATTGCGGGCGACGGGAAACGAGTGGCGTTGAAAAATCGTGCGACTTTTTTTCGCAACGTCACAGGAGAGCACCTGGGCACCAGTCACGCTTCAAGAATGAATGGATATTAAAATTATACTCCTTTTAGGACTGTTATGCAAATCATAAATTATTATTAATTTTAGGCTATTGCTCGCGGTTTTATTCGCGTGCGCGTCCCAAAATTTAAATATTTCGTTTCTTTTTTTGGAACATAAATGTATCCTATGTGGTTGATCAATAAACAACCTACGTTGCTCAAAAATGTTATTTAAATCTATTTAGGCATTTATATAATCTTAGTAATAGCCCTAGAAGGACATTATACACTGATCTTATCGGCGAGATCACAACTAGCGCGAGTGTATGATAAGATGTATGGATGTGGAAGAAGCGAAAGAGGTATGCAAGAGTCCTAGCAAGTGGCGGTCTATAATTTCTGCCTTACCCTGTGGGAAAAGGGCGTGAGTGTATGTTTCTATGAATGTTATATTAGCATGGATGTTTCTATACATTCTTGCCCATGAAAATATAAAATACATAATATATTATGCACAGGAAAAGTCTTAACATTAGGTTAATTTCGATGAAAATATGCAACCCGAACAATTTTAAGCTTAGGTAAAAACATGCGACTTCTTTTAACGATTACAGCTTACATAAAAGTACAGAAGCATAAAAACACATCACTCACATACTTAACACATAATTACGCGAAGTACTGACAAAAATTGACAAAAACGTTTCCATTCATCATTCGCACAAAACGGCATGATAATTTGTCAAAAGGTCGCGAGATGCGCTCTCAAGTGTGTGCTACACTTACACCAAGTACCAGTGACATTATTACGAATGTTATGTGGTACTTGTGTAGGGTGGTGCCCGTCGGTAACATAAGATACAAGACTTATTTAAAATGAGCTTTTAGGGGTTAAAAAGATTTGGAGTTGAAATGGTTATGTTGTATCAAAATTTTAAATAGAAGCTTGACAATAGTTTTGGTGCAGTAGAAGTGAGTTTATAGGAACAAATCTCACATGAACAAAACCCTTGGAATAACACTCTTGCCACAGTCCGTAACTATATATTCCAGACTAGAATTTGAGAACTGTATTGCAGAAGTCATTTTAAATTGCCGTTAATTTACTTATTTAATATTAAATCAAATCAATACACTAATTAGTGATATCTTTTAACTACATAAGTAAGTAATTGGTACTTCCAGAATCTTATTTCCGTGCAATTAAAACAACTTTCACTATAATCTCAAATTCATGGGATCACCCCTCTTAGAGAATATTTACTTATAATAGACACCTGCCATACATTTTGACAGATTTTAATGTTTTAACGGTAGATTAGCTTCAAAATGTTGCACCCGTAAAAGAGAAATAAAATATGTCAGCTATTTATCGTTCACAAGTCGTAAAGTCAGTAACTAAAGAACGAACGTTGTGTAGCCATAAGTAATGGCCGATACTCTGCTGAAACGTGGGCAGTGCTGCAACTAGTGCAATACGCTGCACCAGCAAGGGGCTTAAAACAAGCTCAGAATGTTGGTCGAGCCGAAACAGATACTCGTATAAAGGCTTACGACTCCAAAAGTTACATTCGCATATCAAAGGACTTTTTAATACTTAAGTTGGCCTATGTCCCTCCGCAAGATACTATCTCGCCGGTATTCTCCGAAAGGTTAAGCAGAGGAGTAGTAATCTACAGCCAAATTTTTCATATTCAATTATTTTTTTCTTTAAACTTAAAACTACCAGATACGGACTACTACACCGGATTATTGTAATCATACTTTTTCTTTTTTTTTGATTATTGTTCTCATGTAAGTGAGTTCCGTCTTAATGAGAAATAAAGATCTTTAAACCGAATTTCAGTCCAATGTAATAGGGGGCGAATTAGGCCTAAATCTGATCTCCGAGCTGCTGCTAGAAATTTTATAGACAAGAACCCAATAACACTTTGCGCGACCTGGGAATCGAATCCAGGAACAGTAGCGTAGCAGTCGCATTTAGCCACTTCACTTATGTAGTTACAGTCCCAGAAATGGAGAAATACATAAAAAGAGGGGAACATACACTAGTGGTGGTAAAATAATCAATATAACGCAATAAAATCCGTAAAAAGTAGTTTTATTTCAATGTCTAATATTCGCGTAAGTGTTAAAAACCAGTACCTACACTAGTGGTGATTTAAATTTCAGTTTAAAAAACTCCACTCGTCAATCGCCATCAAAATACTTAATGTTATCCTGATATCCAAGTTAAAAGTACATCAGTCTTATTTGACGTACCCACTAAACTTGTTTACGCAATTTGTAACATATCAACCAACTTAGTGTGACCTCCACTCCTGAACCATTTTCCTCTCGCAGTACTTAAGTAGGTATTAAGAGTAACGGGACGCGGGAGGTCTAACAGAAGTGGTCGAGAGAGATGATTCAACAAAATCGTTGGACGGATCATTACGCCTGTATACATGTTATTCGGGTTTTTTCGTTTAAAAAATGTTCGCGTCTAAATTATTTGAGAATTTGTTCGGTATTTAACTTTGGGGGAAATATTGACAGGTTTTTTTAGGAAGTAAGGAAATATATTAAGTAATGCGTTAAAAGAAGTCGTTTTCAGATACCTACGTTAGCGAAACTTGAAGAACTAATACATTTATGTATAATTTATTTATATTTGTCTAATAAAAAGCACAGATAAAATTTAAGAGAGCAAGGTATTTAAGTACATAAGCTTTTGGGCTCTAGCTTGACACAGTAAAATTATTGGGCGTTGCTATTACATGCCTATAAATAATAAATGCAACTTATTTATTGCGACGAGCATTAAATCTCTATAAAATTATTTTATAAAACTCAAGTAGGTACACTCAGTTAAATAAATAGCAAACTATATTAAATTTGTATAGTAGCGCAAACATAGTTACTATTGCGTCACCGTCGGTAATAAAGACGGATCGAAATAAATTTACTGCCTGTACTGAAAAATAATGGATCGGTACTGTGTAGGTATATATTATACTGTTAAAAAATGCCTTGAAAACGACGAATAGTACTAGTAAAGCATAATAGGGTTTTTAATTTTATGTGATATTTTTATAAAGTATTAGAAATGCAAGTATTTCAGAAACGTTCAAATGTTTCAATAGAAAAATATGAATAAGGTAAAACCAAAATAAATATTAATAATATGTATAATTAATACCAACTAAATACACTAATATAAAGGTATTATTTCTACAAATACCTACCAGCATAAATCTCATTATCATCTCCTTCGACGGCTCGAAATACATTCCCATCAAAAGACTGTTAATCAAACGGACCGAAGCGACGCGTATTATTTTTTAATTCCACCCTCACAAAGCAATTAAGAGGGAACAAGATGTGGGGACACTAGTAATTGGGAATCATTTTCGTCGACTGTACTTTAGACATACAACTTTAAGAATACACTGTCCAAATCAATCGGATCAAAAACCAATCTTAATGTAAAAGAATAAGGTTGGCATTTCTTTAACAATTATTTTGTATAAACAGTTTTAATTTTGTAAATAGAGATGTATGAAAGGAATGTCGTCTTTGAAGTTTGTCTTTGTACAATTTGAAACGAAAATACATCGAAATTGTATTGTATGATCACTGTAGAGACGCCTACACATTTTCCTAAATTAACGACAATTCGACAATGCTTCGATTTGGTTCTTAGATATTTCGATCAAACAACATTATACTTACTTTTTATGCATTAGTGTATCCTGTCTAAAATGTGTCTATTGAAAAGAGCCATAAATTACATACATACACACCATCACACCTGTATTCCCCGAAGGGTTAGACAGAGGTGTACTTAATGTACACCCACAGTTCGCCGGTATGTTTGGGTCCCATGTAATAGGGGGCGAGCCTATTGCCATTCACCGGGCACAAATCCAGACTCCGAGCTGCTACTGAGAATTTCATAGAAAAACTCAATAACACTTTGCTCGACCTGGGGATCGAACCCAAGATCTCTAGCGTAGCAGTCGCGATTGGGACCACTAGACCAGCGAGGCAGACTCATAAATTATTAATATCTTTTTAATTATAACAATCACCAGGCTTATGTTATAACCTAACCTTCGCGACATTCGCGGGTGGAAGGAGTGTTTATTAAAATCTATTACGAGTACTCAGAAACATACAAGTCTTTGCTAAAAATTGGGTCACTGGGATGTGGAGTGTCCTGATATTATATCTTTTTCTCAGCCTTTTTTACTCTCATCTTTATTCAGCAATTACTGCATTTTCGAAATATGTTTGGTAGGTATAAATATCACCATACAATATATCACACACAATATCATTAAAAAAAATATGTATTTATTTTATCTTTTCACCAAAAATATGAGAAAAACTCATCTCACGTAGACATGTATTTATGCTATAATGTTATTACCTGTATTCGCCTCCAGGGCATCGTTTATGTAATAAACAAAAACAAAATAAAATTGCGGCGAACTAAACGAAATATTCCTACATAAGTTTTGAGTATCGGCAGTATTGCTGGGAGGTGTTTATTTTATTTAGTAAGAATTTGTCTGAAAATATTCGCACGACATAATATGGTAATAGAGTATCGGGTATAAAAAGGAGCATACACAAAAAAGTGCTCTCACTCTCCACTAGGTTCACAAAAGAGTCCTAGGGTAGCCCCTAGGACATTTATGATAGACTACTTTGAATAAATCTATACTATAATATAATAAAGCTGAAGAGTTTGTTTGTTTGAACGTGATAATCTCTGGAACTGCCAGTTGGATTTGAAAAAATATTTTGTATAGTTATAATAGCTACATTCGTAACGAAGGCTTTAGGCTATCTAGCATCACGCTACGATCCTTAGGAGCTGAGTAAAGCGGGTAAACCGCGGGTCACAGCTATCAAATTATAAAAATTAATCAATCAAATCAAAATATCATTCAAGGGAAAAAGTGGTGTTCGTTACAGTATAAGCTAATCTCTCGATGTACGAAAAGCCAAGTATACATTGCGAGATTAGCTAATACTGGACATTTATAGCGCGTAGTCCCCCTGATTTCGCATATTTCAGGTTATCATATATCTGAAATTCCTATACGCGTGTTACCGTTAATACGGTACCATACACCCAACTCCAACGTTACGCACTTTGGCAAGGATCCGTGAACAACTTGCCAACAGTAGCCATCGAAACTACTTAATGGGAAAAACTATGGCGTGATGGATAAATATACATGATGTAATGAGCGGCCTTATGGGGATGGCGATAGGGTTATTCGGTTGCTAAGTGTGTAGTTACTAGCAATTTAAATCCCAAGATATTGATAAGTTTTTAGGAATACCCGACAAACTCGAAACCTTTGGCTTGGCATTGGAATGGTCATAATTATCACTAAACTATAATCGGTAACAGTTTTTACCGCCACATCTTTCGATCACATGACTAACTACTAAAGTTAATCATGTGATCGAAATATAAGAACAAACATACTGTTTAACTTATTATATCGTATTAAAGAATACCTTTCTGGAAACTTGATACTGCACAACACTCCTGTAATGTTGTTCACTTTATTTCTCAAAGTTAAACCATACTTCTCAAAGCTCTCATCTCAAAACACACGCACACAAAATACATCGTGCATTAACAACAAATATGGCACCAGTTCTCCTATGAAGGAAGGAAAAAGTGTTCCATGTTCGTCCTCCCTTGAAGTCCCATAGCTGTCACAGTCAACGATGGGATAATACTAATACATATGTGACCTTTGAAGCTGAGCGAGCGACAATGGTCTGCTAAGTGGGGTTATGGTGTTATTAGGACGTGGGTTAGCTTGCTTTTCTTGTAACAATATGAGAATATTTTTCTACGTACTTGCGAAGAATGTAATATTATTTGCGTTTTTTTTTGAAGAGATGGTATGGTTGGTAAATGATTATCTATATATGCAGCTAAAAGGTACGACCTATGACCCATGATAAGCTTATTGATGCCAAAAATAATATTTTTTAAGTATTAATATAACTCCTCGCTATGTAATGGGTCTCTTAACTTACTCTTAGTTTACTAATTAACATATTTTTCTTACAACACACAATTTTTTTATAAGTAAATTCTCAGAATAGAAAACTTTCAAGAGAAAATACATGCGTGTTGGAAACGTTTAAAAATTTAAGAAATCTGTATCTCCTAGTAGGTATATATTTTTCTGGTAGAAAAAGATGAACTTATTGCATCCACTGAAATAATTCACCCTATTGCCTCCCCACACGCGGCAACGCTAGCATGGAAAAATGTTTTAATATCACAACTTCATCAAAGGTTGTTCAGTGAGCAAATAAAGTTTTTTTTATGTTTAAACTGAAATCTGCTAAAGCAAACGTTTCAAGTAAATACTATCTTTAGTATCGTAGAGGCTACAAATTGGTAACTTATATTATTTTTCGTTTTGCAAGTTAAGGAAACCAGCAAGATTATCAACATGAATGTGAAAGGATAAAGGAAGTGAGGAAAATATAAATTATAATAGATGACAAACAAAGAACAACTGGTGAAAGAACAGTTGATTGAGGAAAATAATAAAATATGTTACTGAAAAATGGTTAATTTTAATTAATCAAGTGATATTGTAAGTTGACAAAATAATATTATGATAAGACATTGAAATTATAATTATAAAATTATGATTCTTTATTAGAAAGCTAAAACAATAATCTTTATTATTTTTGTTTGTCTGTCTGTGTGTTTGTATGCGCATCACGCTAAAATTACTGCACAAAATGGGAAAATGGAGAATTTTTTTAATCTGTTTAATGCTTCATCTTTTCTCGCCATCTAGAAGGCAAATTATAGTAATTTTATCCTTTTTGGACGCGACAGCGTAAAACTGCAGCCAACAACTAGTTAATTCTAAAAATAGTGTCCAAAGTATCTATTCAATAAGAATAGTTAAAACAACATGTCTATGCAGTCGCCATGTGTGGCAGGACCGCTAAAACGCGCACTAATTTTAACTCGAAGCGAAACAAAATAGAAAAAACACACAAGTTTGCTTTTAGCGAGAGAGCCCCGCGTTACACCACACGATACGGCTACGATACCGTCACGATACGGATTCAGGGACCTAGTATTGTACGGGCTGTCCCATTTTTAGCGTAAAATGGATTTTTCTGTTGTGCCGAAATCCGTTGGATTGTTTTGTGGCGTATTCATAAAGTTGGCTTTTCATGGAATTATGCATGGAACGTGTATGCTTTGTTGTATATTAGAATAATTTGATCTGACTGTTTGGAGAGATGAGTAATGTGTGGCGTTGATTTATACTGGTTTTTGTAACGGTATTTGTTAGAAAACAAAGATTTTTCAAATTTTTATATATTCGTAAGAGATGTTTCATCAAATTCATCTTACACATTAACTTTCATATGCGTATTTTGTATCCAGTTCAACAATATGTGTTTATCCAAGCGGGAATCGAATTTCTAACCAACAAAAGCCAACATTTAACAATCACGTTATGTTGTCGTTACACCACGATATCATTTTTATCATCGATGTCACTTGTACAGCACGAAGTAAACTTAACATTTTATAAACTTTCTTAACAATAACGTGTCGTGTTATATAAAACACAGTATTGGTCTTCACTAATTGTAGCGGACGGACTCGGCCACAGTGACCGTGTTTTCTTTCGTACAAGAAGGACAAACACCGCCGTAACATAACATTTACTTTTTTCACCCACCACTTATGTGCAGGTGGCTTTTCTTATGTAAGATCGGAAAATAAGGTGGAAAAAGAAAAATATATTACGAGGAACTGTTCTGTGGATAGGCTTTTAATGTTATATTATAACACATTTAGTAAATTGTCATTTATAAATTTGTAAATAAGTGTTTGATTGAATACTTATAAGAACTATGTATTACAAACCTAGTAGCGCAATGGATGACAGGATGTTTTAAAGACTTGGTTCAACTTTCTTTTCTTTTTTATGGAATCCTGATTTCTGAATGCTTATCCTTGTTATATGTGAGAATTATGAAGTATTGTAGACTAGGATCAATTACCTTCTAAAAGAATAAAAATGGATGGCCATAGGGCGTGAGAGTTGACCAGTACCAAAAATTGGCTCCACTTCACAAGCATAACTTATATCACCGTTATTAAACCAAACCAATTTGTAAGGTAATCTATTTAAATGGCATGACCAATCTATCGGTAAAAACCACAGGTAATTTAAAAAAAAATGTCAATGGAAAACAACTTGCCGTATTTCAATGATAACAGAATTTGAATCTAAAATGTTTATACCAGCTCCATATAAAAGCAACGGCATCAAATACTAAATAAACGGAGAGTCCTGATACGTAATACTAAAATATTCAGCGAAATATCTAAAAGCGGGCTGGAGTACGCCGTGACTCCCGTGGCTAAACTTTATTATTCATATCAATATTTACTACTATATATCAAAATATGATATATTTTTGTTAGTGCCTCCCCGATGATGGGCTGACAGAGAATATTGAATACTCGGCGACAGAAAGAAGGTTGAATTCTGCGACGTATTCTAGCTCATAATTATTACATTCTAAACTAAAGCCTTTTGAAATTATATTACTTTGTACAATGTTATCACGGTAAATTAATATTATTCAAGTTCATGTAAGTGTTTTTTTTTTTTTCAAACTAGCTTACCGCCCGCGGCTTCGCCCACGTGGACTTCACGTTTCTTTTAATTTTACGTTATAATATATGGCCTATGTCACTACGAAATAATGTAGGTATCTTTCTACTAGTGAAAGACTTTTTCAAAATCGGTTCAGTAGATCCAGAGATTGTACAAACTCACAAATATTACCTTTTTATAATATCAGTACAGATAAACTTTGACAAGCGTTTACAAAAGTAATTGATTGTAGTTGCGAGGTATTAAATCCATATGTTCCGAATCTATTAGAGCTTTCTGGGGCATGGACGGACTGATAGACTGCATTTTTGTCAAAGTTAATATAATGTGGTAAAATTAAATATAATTTGTTTTATTTAAGTTATTTATAAATGACAATATACACTGTGTTGAAAATTTTAATAGATGATGATGCTAAAGAAAATATTAAAACAAGCTACTGAGTAATATTTTCGTAAATATCTAGAATCCAGTATGTTAACAATTTGTACGACACAGTTTTTCCGCGCGTATTCGTAAAACTTCATATTACCCGTAAAATTACTTTTACAAATAGTACGTACAGCTATTTATCAATTCTCATACTATCCATATATCAAATTTATCAATATATATTACCTATTACAAAAAGCGTAAATAAAATAAAATAATACTGTCTTTCTAACTTGTTTCATTTCTTATTACTTCATAATATAATGTTTCATATCGCACACAATATCTTACATATAAAAGCTAAAAAGAAACTGACTATAATAAAAGCAAGTCGAGAGGAAAACTTTACTCATTACTGAAAATAGGTCACTGTAATAATTTTCAGGCATGCACTATTGTTCTGTAACGCTTTGAAACAGACACAATACGCATGTGTCGTGATGTTATAATTATATAATAACCTGGACTCGAACTTAGGACTCGACTGTGAAGTTAATTAAGTGAGAGCGGCTTAAATTTTTAATATGAAAAAAAAGAGGTAACCGTGGAAGATAACTATTTTCATTTAATATTTGGATTCAGTTATTCTTTTTGCTAGACATGTAAAATTCAGATATTAATTTTAACCTCTGCGGCCGTAATTAAATGGAAAAAAGTGGATTCTACAATATTATAATATAATAAAAAACAACACGTCAAGCAAAAAGTAAAATAAAATATAACTACATAATTTTTCCAATAAAAGTTCAAATTAAAATCAATATAAAAGTAATATTTTATTACATACAAGCTCCAAGTAATAATTATATTATACTGTAGTGAAGCGTATAATCTAATTTTGAAACTAAGAAAAAATACAATATTAGAAAATTCTGAGTATACGCCTACTTATCCGTTCTAGAAATACAAGCGTGAACATGTTGTTGTATGAGTATTACAGTGTTTCCCCAAAATTCAACGAGGATTGGAAAAACATTAAACCCGAGTAAAATAGTTATAGGCTATTCGTAGCACATGCTACGCGTCTACGCCGCTACGCTGCTACGGTGCTACGTAACTCTACGATTTACCGAGTCTCTCGCGCGGGGTATATTAAAATCATGAATGCTGTAATACTGTTATTCATGTCAAATCTATAGCTTTATTAGAAAAGTTTGTTCGTTGGAATGTTGGTATTTCTGAATGTGACTTAGCTACTTAAAACTTGAACCGTATCCAGAGCTTAGTGGAGTGAGTTTCGTAAGTTTTTAGGCGGCATTTAAAACGAAGTTTAGTATTTATTGCTTACATGCTACTTTTTTAGTACAGACAAAAACCTTTATTAGAGGTTTAGAGGGATATTAATGTATTTTTGATTATTAACTTGAATGCATAGTCTCTCCACGGTTGGATGCCACTTGACAATCAAAACCAGGGTTAATGAACATCTCAAAACCAAGATGTAATTCTTTCCAACATTTTCAGTTTCAGTAATTTTTCATATTGAAACAAAAGGCTCTTTAAAACGAGGTCGAGTGGGCGCCATGAAATTCAACCCACAATACTGTAGGGGCTGGTTTCAGACTCTTTCATGCCCAAGTGTTTCAGTGAATACATACTTTTAATTGAATTCAATACTTGTGTCACGCAGAGGAGTTATTGTTTGGAATGACATCACCTTAAGTGGCAGGTGGTCCAATTAAAATGAAATTTTCATAAGGATTTGAAAATCCCGCATAATAAAAGCTAAAACTGAAACAAAGTTTAAAAAAAAATATCAGCTGTAAACTATGTTTGATTAAAAATCTATGTGCAAAAATTCATAGTTACTTCCCACAATATTATAAGATGTATTACAATTCTCAAAAAAAAATAAGTCTTTAAAATGTATCTATAATCCACTTGATTAATTTTTATCTAAATCAAAGGTATCAATCACTTCTCAATACATTTGGAAACAGAAAAAAATACTTTTATATATTTTTCCATTTAATTCACCCTCGCTTTACAGTGCGCCGGCAATTTTCCGGGGAAGTAATGAAAACCTTCGGCGATTTGTATTCAGTATTTTCGCCGTCATTATGCATACTATCCATGAGGAAACAACCACTGGAAGCCAGGCATTACAAACAGAATACCGTTATATATTCTAGATAGTTCATACGTGTGTTTCAAAAGCATGCCTACATTCCACCCCGAAGGCTGCCCGCTTGAAACGTTTGCCTCAAATTTTATGAGCAAGATGTCTGATACGAGATTTCTGTATTAAGTTACCAGTACCTCTAAACACACTTCGTGCATTTTAAGACGTGCTCAACAATACACTTCGTTAGTATTTCAAACCTTTTATAAACTTAAAAGTGTTGACTGAAAGTTCCGACGCAGACACATTCACAAACTCCATGTATTGGATTATCCAATAAAACATTGTAAGCATTATAAATTCTCGCGGAGGGATGATTGAGACAGACGCAAACTTCCACCGACACTTGCAAAGTTAACTCCTAACACGACCCGAATTTGCATTATCTCTGAAAACAACGGATGCCGCTTTTGAATAATCATGATCATTTTCCAAACAATTAATTTTTTGGCCGCTTTATCACCGCGCTAATACCAGTAATTACTTTCAATTAATTTTGTTGTTAATACTATTACAACACTTTCGACACGAATTCAATTTTAACAAACCGCTTTCCGAATTCCGCTTTTATTTAATAAAATTCCGACCATCTTTATATTTGTTCGCACATAGTCTGTTTTTGTTACAATTCCGATGTAAATATCGTACAAAGGATAAAATGTATGTGCGAAACACGGATTTTATCATAAACCTGATCTGTCCAACTGAATTTTTCATCTTGTATTTCAGAAACACTTTCGTACCTGTGAGAATCGTTCCTGGGCATCCAGAATTTCGATGAACAGGGATAACTTTTGATCCATGATGGGGAACCCATTGCGAGGCTGTTGTAGGAGATGTCGCACTGCCTCGCGTACTGCTGCTGGCGTGCTCGGCGTGCACGGTGTGCCCAGCGTAGGGTAAGGACCGACCAAGGCCGAGAGCCCATGGAAGGTCGCCGACGTCTTAGGAGGATTCTGTACACCACCGGGCAACGACAACCGGCGCGACGTGGACGGCGGCACGGCGCCGTAACCGTTTGTCATAATCGCCGGTCTTTGCAACTGATAGTCACTTCTGGAGGACGGCAGCAAGGTGGCGCGCGGCAGCGTGGACATGGTTCCGGACACGGGCCGCGGCCGGCGCGCCACCGGCTGCAGCAGCGGCACCGGGGCCCACTCATCCTCAACCGAGCCTATGGAGTGCGGCCTCCTCACCAAATGATTCACTGGGGGTCTCGGGGACACAACGCTTTGGGGTCGTCGCGGACGCCGGTCGTTTTGTATCGGGTTCGGCGGCGTGTACGGACTAAAGCCATCGAAGTCTTTGAGTTGTGCGGGCGTGGGACGTTGCGTGTCGGGCGCTGGCGGCGGCGGGTCCTCCCAGCGCGGCCACGCGAGCGCTAGGGAGTCAGGCTTTCGGGGCGGCGGAGGCCTGGGCCGAGCCGCCCCCTCGGTCATGGCGGCCTGTCCCGGCAGCGCGTCACATGGCGCAGCGTGCGTCGCGCGCGGCGTCCGCCGGTCGACTGGCGTCGCGACGCTGCATTCATCCCGTCTCTGCATCGACGCACTCTGTTTTGGTTTGTGGACCATTTTTTCACGGCGCTCGTTTGTTTTGGACGTGCGTGAGTTACGTATGTATTGGTGTTTGTAGCGAATTCGATGTCAATGTTATTTATTAGTTCGGAAAATGTTGGGTGAGCGAGAAATCAGGTAGGTAGGGGGAAATTCACGTGTTGTAAATGAATTCATTTGAAAGTTGCTGGTGTTTAATAAAATACAAATAAAATGTATATCAATAATTAAGTAATAATTATTAAGATTCCATAAAACTTTAAAAAAGTTATATAATTATTTCATTACCGAACCTAGTTATTTGTTTACCTAGTTACTTCCATAAGATAATAAACAGACCAATTAAATCGTTATCTAAGAACTTAATTTCTATTAAATTTATTTGAATGGTTCCAGCAATAATGTCACCACGTTTCTTAACCCTCCGGCTGCATCGGCCGGTCCATAATGTCCGCAGCGGGGGTCATTCTGAAATATCGCCACTTCCGCGCCCCGCCCGCCTGTATCGGCGCGCACTAAAGCTATGATTTACAGCACCGAACATTATACCTGTTCACGGACTATTAAAATGTATTGTTAAAACTGTTTGTAATACTAGACTAATGTAGTTGATGAAAGTGACAGAGAAATTGTGATCTCAGTGGGAACTAAAAATATAATCAAAAAGTTAAAAGAAATAAAAAGTTCAAATGCAAACATATTATTATGTTAAGCGCCATTTTCACATTTTAGTTTGCAAGTCTAAATAAATTCACATAAAAATCATACAACATCTTACTAAAATCCTCACAATCATGTGCATCAAACCATACAATATGATAAATGGCCCTCCTCAACTCAAGTGGATGCAACGAACTCTGAAACGCTCGTAATGCATCTCAAGTGTTGTTATTTCAGTTTTGGAGCCGATACCCATTTTTAAGGGCCCGTTATAAATAGGTGAGCATGGAAAGGGTTATTTATAAGGCGTATAACAGAAGTTCTGGAATCGATCGCTGGCCATGATTCAATGTTGATGTTGTATGTTTTGAATTTCGAATATCGATGTGCGATTTATCTTTGTGGGATGGCCATACTCTTGTGAGTAAATTTTTGCAATAGGTATATTAGACGAATATTTTTAAACTTTTTTTAATATAGTTAGAATAAAATTAATAATAGTAATCTGTTCATTCGATAGTAGACATCAATCAAAATATGGTACCAAATCAGATATATATTTTATCAAACAAAATTATTTATCCAAAATAAAATTTTGATTTAGATTTTTTAGGATTTAGAGATTACGAATACATTGTACCGGGGTTTACGACTACTTATTCTGAAACTTGTACACATTAGTACTCTAGATATACAGCTGGGTTTCGTGTTCGCTCTAAGCGAGGTTATTATGGCACATTTATCTCGGAATGATAAAGTGAGTTCCTGGAGATGTTCAAAAAAGGTATATTCACGTACAGAAATATAATGTTTTTACAAGTTAGTACAGATGAGTTGTGTATTTATATCAACGGGATAAGTATTTTCCCTTCTCTTTTTCTTGATTTTTATATTTCCTCAACCATGATTTAAGTTGGTTTTAACGACAGTTACGAAAAATATTTTTTGTTTTTAAGTTTGTTCTACATAATATCTCTAGCCCTATAACTGTAATTATAAGCTTAAGTTATATATATATATATATATATATAAGTTATAATAATATCTATAACTATAAGTTAATTCATCAGATACAAGTATACATTATAGCCATGTTACAAGCACGTCGCAATCATTACAAAGCACAGTGTGAATAACCCTGCCACCGCTCACGAGGCTACAAATGGCCGATTTCGGTCAGACGCCAACGGGTTAGCCGTATACCTCTGCCAATAACGGTAGTCATAGAGACGTGTTAGCCGTTACGGCTAATAATAGATTGTTCATGGTTTTTGGAGGATTATAAGGGTATTTAATTGAAGATTATGTTATAAGCTTGTTTTAATAATAAATTACCTTTATTTATAAGTGGAAAATTGCGATGAAGGACGGAATATAATATTTTATAGAATCTTGATAATCTTCTATAAACAGTTACAGACATATACCTAATATTTAATATCCTTCTATTATAGAACTTTTGTACCGACATAAAATAAACCCGTTTTGAATGTAAAGAAATTAAGTCTACTATTATTGTAGCTCAGCAGTAAATTTAGCTACATTATAATAGGATAGATTACTATTGTTAATACTAGCTTTCCGCCCACGGCTTCGCCCGCGTGGTTTCTCGGCTTTTCTGTACTATAATATGTAAGTATTATACCTACATATAAACCTTCCTCTTGAATCACTCTATAACTATCTATTAAAAAAAACCGCATCAAAATCCGTTGCGTAGTTTTAAAGACTAAGCATACATAGGGACAGACAGACAGCGGGACGACTTTATCTTATTAGTGATGTGAAAGATATATAAGATAATTTAAAAAATATTTACTCGGGCTCATCGTGGCTTTGCCATGTAACTTAAATAACCAAAGTGTGTTTTACAGTTGATCTAAATGTGGCCGATACTTGGCAGCTGTGATTCTAAACAATATTACGATCGATCGTAGAGGGTTATAACCTGAGTAGTTCATGTTATGTATAAATTAATGGGTTTATTGAACACACTTAATGAAATTATTTAAGTTCATAATGTTAGGGTTGTCGAGTGTATAAAAAAATAAAAAAAAACTTTTGCAATTTGTTGGAATTAAATAAGCTTGTCTGAAGTTCTCGGCTAGTGGTTTAGTAATAGTAAATTTTATTAGAAGGAGTCTATTTAAAGACAATTGGGGTCATAATATACCGCACTTTTTTTTTTATTTTTTACTTATTTGGATATTTATGTATAAAAACACTTAATGTCAGCGCGGTAGTTCGGTACGGCTACCTTCAGACTAGCAGACTTATTTAGAAGAAATTGTTATCACTAAGTGGTTAACGGTACGTCCAGACTATAAGAACATATATGAAACGTAGTTAAGTATCAATATGTTACATTAGCGCGGACGCCGTACGTCATAAAATTTTGACGTTTTCAACAACAAAGTTACATAAATTGTTACATAGTCTGAAATCACTCTTACGGAACTGCTTCCTTAGCAGATTTCTCATCAAGCTGCCCCGTTAAGTAGTAACTTTTGCAGTTTCGCGTGTACTTTTTCGTTTAGGATCAATAGTAAAATACTCTATGAAAAAATCTAAAATACTTATCTGTAAGACTAATTGTAAATTCAAAATTAACAGCTTATTGTTATATTTTTTTAATATTTAAATTAATAAATAATTTGAACTTAAGTATATCAATAAAAAGGTAAATGGTTTAGAAAGTTATTTCTCCTACTTTATTATATTTTTATAAAACCTCCACAAATTCGAGGCGCTTTATCTCATCCGCCCTAAAAGCCTATTCGGGGTTAAGCCCTATATTTTCATACATTTTATTAAACATCCTTAAGGGTACACAACATCCATATCCCTTACCACGACCTAAGTAAAAAAGTCTCAAAGAGAATCCGTTTTTAATCCAGCCATAAACAAAATTAAGGGAGAAAAAGGATTCTTCGAGATCAAAGGGCGTCTAGGCAAAAATGCCCCGTTCCGTATGCCCCCGTTTCCGTAATGCCCTAATACCATATTAGGAATGCGTGAGACGCAATTTTCATATGAAACTATAAATCAATTTGTGTTCGAGAAAAGGGATAATCGGCCCACTGGGCAGAATTCCGGCTAGGGTTGTGAAACAACGGGAAACTTGTCACTTATCTATAGATACTTTAAAGGGGGGAGATTTTTAATATTTCAACTTTAGCGGAAATGTTTACGAAAGTTGTACAATGGCGGTGGCATTCGTTGGAGCATTTAATAAATGACATAACTTACTTCTTGTTGCTTACATTTTTTTATTGATAAAGTTTTTAGTTGGGAGCTAAAATTGAATACCACTTCTGCTCTGTTTGCTACAAAGATTTATAGTTAGAACTTAGTATTGTAATAATCACTGTAGATACAAAAGATGCTTGTTATTCAAATGTTCAAACATTTTAATCCAAGTGAAGAATAAGAAACATTAGCAAGACCCGATGTGTGGGATTTAGTGATGTTACTACATCACTAAGTTTCACACCGAATCCCGTGCGACATCGACTTCTAGTATTACAGACGCGCGTTCGTAACTATCCCAGGAATGTGTGACAGCATGAACGATTGTTTTACACTGGTGAATGTTGTGCGTCTAACCTTAAAAGAATTATTTGTATATCCTACTATGTTTTCCGAATAGGAAGTCCCCTGACAGGCGAAAGATATTTTTTTAATATTTAACGGACATAATTAAACTAATTATACAGATAAATAAACGTAGGTAATATGTAGAAAGTGAACTTCTAAATACATTTCACACAGAACTTCGTCTTTGGAAATGAATATTTATGGTCCAAGAGCCAGTGGGAATCGGTTGATGCGATCTACATAAGAGCCCTTTTTCATTTTTTCTTCAAAATAAAGATACAGAAGAATATATACAGAATAAGGTTCTTGGGTGGGACAATCCCACCCAAGAACCTTATTCTGTAAGTATATTTATACAACAGTGAGCGCTACTTTTTGTTAAAAAGTATATGCGTACGGTATATTAAAAACTGTGTTGTTAATAAGTGTTACATAGGTATTCCCTCAAAAATGTTTTCCGACTGTCAATTCCATATGATGGTGGGATCACTCTGAAAAGCATTTTATAATATTACCTACCCAGTAAACATATATCAGCCCAGTTGTATACAAATAAAAAGTGATGTAGGAGATGCAAACTTAGTATATAATTTAGAGTACGTAAATAAATCATTAACCCTATTATTATTATTAATGCCATATAATTTATCATAGATAAATCTGAGACACTTCTTATCTCAAGATTTCAGTTCACTGACACCTTACCTACGGCTTCAAGATTTAAATTCGTGCCAATGTTCATTTGTAGATATCGCAAATTGACTTACATCCGTTTTGCGAGCGCGCGATTTACTTTCAAAGTTGAATCCGAATTCAGTAAGTACCGCCAAGTGGGCTGGGAAAGGGTCTTACGTGAATTATAATATTAAATCATCATTTGCGCCACTATTTGCCAAGGAGGCCGTATTACCCGACGCCCCATGAATAATAACGTTTGGTCCGGTAATTTATGCATGATCTGTGTACTTAGTTTTGTTCAAGAGGACAAATACACGGTATTTATTTAGACTTAGATGTGTAATTGTATTTCCCTAATTAATTTCACCTTTTCAGCCGACATGTTAATGTTTTAATATTTCATATAAAAGCTTTCTGTGTTTCTTTTTGATAACTCGATAAACGAGCAGGCGAGACACCAAATGGTCATCGCCGCCCATGGACATCTGCAATACCAAAGGAGTTCCTGATACGCCCATTTAAGGAAAAGGCAGGCGAAGGAGAAAAGGAGAAGGAAGAGGAATGAGGGAGGAATTGGTAAAACAAAATATCCCTAATGAGACGGTCTGTCTACATTCAAATACAACAAATTCAAAGTTTGTACATATTGATGACAAAAGAGATTTTCTCACTCGCTATTTCATTATTTTTCTACAGTTTAACGGTATGAAAGGAATATAAATAAGACAATGATTAATGTTCACTTAGTTTCCGTCGGCGGGAAAAATATCTCATCAAATTATAAAATATCGGCCCGACGAGCTTTAGTTTTTGTTGAGATGTAGCAACATTAATTTCTATCAAACTCTTTGTTTGAAATTCTTTGTTAGAAAAAATTTTTGGCTACAAACAGAAATAATAAATGGCATTGTAATGTATGTTTTTATATCCAGATCGAATAAAATTAACGAGTATTTATAGCAGCTAGGCGGCAGGGATCGCCTATTAAGTATATTCTCCAGGAAAATTTCGGAGGCACCCATCGATATCAATGAGCCTACTCACTTTTCGTAGACCAAATGATCTAACTGGCCACAACTTCACAAATCTATAAAAACATGTTTAAATGTAAAAAATCAAGTGTAAGCTCCACATTTCCTTCACAATATTCACTGGATGCGTTCTAATACAAGTCGGTAATCAATCAATCTGCCTCTGGAAATGTAATGCCGCTCACAATCGACACACAGGCACTGTGATTGCTTAAGATTGTGACTGTCTACCTATTGTTACGATCGGATATCTATTGTGGTGAATGCTTCAAGTTTAGGAGCTTTGAAGTGGCGGGTTTTATAACAATTAGAGCAGAAAAATAACAATAAAAACCGGTCTAGGTTAAGATAATTTTCTTTAGAAATAATTATGTGAGTGCGGAGTAAAAATTTGCATTAAACTAAAGTATTTGAAATACTTGTAAGATGTTTATTTTAAGCTCTAATAATAAACAGAGAACAACATTAGTAAACCGTGACTGATATTAAAAATAAATAAACGTTATGAATTTTGTAAATAAAAAAATACGATCACAGGCAGTGGTTTCAGTAGCTTCGTGGCTAAAGAGTCCAGTGTACTTAGCCAGGGGGTCGCAGATTTAATTCCTGCCTAAGATCGTATTTTTTTCAATAAAAAAATAGTATATTTATATTAAAAATTATTGATTGCCAAAATTAAAATGACTAAATAAATAAATAAATAAATAAAGTTTTTTTCTTCCATTTTTAATCACTTGAAACGCAGCCCGCACATTATTGAAGTCCTTCTTTGTAGGTACAAGATGTTTCTTTACAATGAAGTTCGATGTAATTATTGCATTCCAAAAACAAAAACCTAACATGTCGATAAACTAGTTTACAAAGTTGTACACACGGACATGTTCGTACAAATGTTAGTAACAAGTCGTTAATTGTTGATCGTTAGACGTGATACATCGACTTGTAAGTTTATCGCTCAGCAATTAGTCGACATAGTTTTGTTTGGTAGATACATGTGTAGGATAAACTGGCAAATACAAGTAGTGTGAATAATTCGAGGAAACAAAATAAAATTATGTTCATTGATTCTAGTCAACTTGATAAGCCGAATGAAATTCGCCAGGAAAACATCTAAATATATCTTATGAAAAGGCAAAGACATTGCGACAGTGTTTTGTTTATGTAACATAATTTAATGTAAACAAATGTTGAGCACGACTGTTGTTGCAACATGTTGCTGTGTTGTTTAACATTTATTTGTTTGTGTGTTTTAACATTTGCAGTTTTGGCCAGTAGAAGTGTCGAGCAACTATTTCATCGTACACCACTTTATTTTGTCAACTTAGCTAACATATTGATTTCCAGTGTTATTGAGTTCATTTGTCTACATACATAATTATATTTTGCCAGTTACAATATATATCATGAAAAAACCATGTATTTATGTTTTTTCGGAAACATAACACCTGCTTTAAGCAGATTACCAACAACAAACATCAAACCAGTGTTCCAAAATACTCAGGATTAAACCAAAAATATTTCCCACTATTGTATTGTACCAAGTAATACAATACAAAGCGGACAATAGTACAAATAGTTTTCCATTAGCGCTATTTACTACAATAACCTGGGGTCCGGCGTAGCCCGGTGCGAAGGACCCCGTCGCGAAGGACCCCGTCGCCATGGCAACCAGAGACAAAAGCACTGGGACAATAGGCACAGTTAACGAGTTTTAAATAGGCCTCTTTATGTTGGTGATGTTTTTTTCCGTGTCAAGTGCATTTACATTTTAATAAAGTTCTTTAATAATATGTAGTAGTATCACTAGCTCTTTAGAAATGGTTCCTAAAAAAATCTATGAGTACCTAATTTATAGTATATTTTTTTCGAAAAGATTCGTGAAATTGAATCGCATTATGGTTTTGAATAACACTTGTTTCATTTGTTTACAAATTGTATTCAAAGTAAGTTTAGGTGGAGGATTTAAAAAAAATATTTTTATAACAAATATTTGCTCTGCGCCTAAATTTCTCCTTTATTTAAACTGGCTATAAATTTCACGTGAAGCATATGTTTGTTTTCTCTTTAAACAAGATAATTCATTGCTAAATATTCTTAGCGGTGAAGTGAAAAGATTATTGTATTTCAGTTAGAATGATTATGTGGCCAGTAAAATAATGAGAAACAGAGACAACAACAACCTCCGGTGCAGCTGACGTTTGTAGAAGACGGTTACCGTTTATCATTAAGCGGGCAGTATACAAAACAACTATGGAACATTTATTTAAAAAAATTCAAGCATTATAACCTAAATCTATGGTACCTTAAGCTCTATTATAAGGTAAAACTAAGATTTTAAGTATGAATCAATTGTCAAGTGTTCCCACAGAGGCTAACGACAGTTTAATGCTCAAACTTGCCTCGATCTTATAGTGTACGCGACACTAGCCAATTTTAAAAAACGACTAAATGCGAAGAAAATATAGCGTGATGGGGAGAGTTCAATTCCCATGTCGAGCAACGTAGATGTTCCTATTCCGAAATTCTCAGTAGTGGAGATTCATTTTAGATCTATTCCAATAAATAGCAATAGGTTTGGTCGCCATACCACGGGGCCTAAAGCTTTGACACTCTGAGTAAAGATATGTACATTTCCGTATCCTCCAGATATACATATTAAATATCATCGAATGATTATTATGTGAAGATTGTGTCATTATACGTTGAAACGCAGTGATTGCCTAGCGATATGTACACCAAGTTTGGAGTCCCAAGCGAAAGGTCTCGAGTTCAAAACCAACGCACGGGCGTCTGACATTTCGAAATCATGTTCGTTTTATTAATTTATTATAATGCGCTGAAACGGTGAAGGAAAATAACGTGAGGAAATGCATGCCTTGACGGAAAAATTTGGGCGTGTGAAGTCACGTGGTGGACTATAACCTTATCCCTCTAGCTTTGAGAGGAGACCCATACCCAGTAGAGGGACAATGCAATGAGTTGATGATGATATCATTATCACACTCGAATCTTTAGGATAAAACCAGCCACCAGATAAAGTGCCGATCAAAACTTAACCGACACCAAAAGTCACATAAAACTTTCAGTGTTATTGAATCTAAAAAGAAATCCGTTTGCTAGACTTTGACGATATCTCAAAGATTAAAGCGGAAGCCACAGAACAGGAGCGTGGGCAAAGTTGTCGACATACACGACTAGATCGTAAGTGGAACTTGGAGAAAATACATGAGATGTGCGCCGCCAGATAGTACGCGGCGAGGGAACTTTTGTATACTGTGATTTTGTAACTTTAATGAAGGTTAAATGGACTCAAATTGAACTATAGTGTCGGATAATTGTTTATATGCTTAAATAATAGAGTGAGACACCCAAAACAATCTTTACGTATAAGTTTTGAAATGTTGGCCTTGGAATATAATTTATGATTTTTCTATATTACTACATTTACGGAAGAAACTCTAATCTACTCAGTGTGAGAGAGAGCCTTTCATCATCATCACCATCTTATTCCTGCCCTCGCCCCAATATATTTGGGTCCCCGGCGCAGTATGTAGCATTCTTTACATATGCTATGTACCTTTTAACGAAAGAAAAAACCTAATTTATTTTTAGTTACATACCGTGTCATTAATCACTAAATTACAACTGAATGAAAGAAACAAAATTGTGTTAAGTTACGTAGCTTAAATAACGTTTCTCAGTTAGAGAATAAATGACTCAATCAACTGTGAAAATCCGAAAAAAAGTCATAACTGTAAAGTTACGATTTTTTAACAGCCCTAAGAGGGCGTAAAATTAAAAGGTTCTTACCGAAGGCTGCGTTAATTGTTCCGGGCCGAAGGGCGGTAATACCAACCGATGACTGGCCTCTTATTATCGACTGAACTTACTGCCATTTCCGCCAGAAACGGGAGTTGAAGTCGTAAAGAAATTTGAGGTTTTACTGCCGATCGGGACTTTGCCGTGGAATCTTGCAAACTATGTATATCGGAAATCGGGTCAGTTTATATCGAGCCAATAAATTCCATAAAACTGTTTTTTATTAGAATTTGAAGATTATGGTCCTCCCTATGTTAAATCAATAAACTACATAACTATGTAGTAGGTTGTGATACAGAAAGTTTAAAGTAGTTTTTAAGTTAATATCAAGTTATATAGTATCTAGGAGTCCGAAATAACCCTTGGCATTTTATGGAGGGGAATATCCATGAGGTATAAGTAAAAGAAAGGTTGGACATTATCGTAATAATGTACAATAATTATCCCCCGGTTCATACATTATTTTCACAATTTTCATAAAGGTGAAACAAATTGCATACGGGTACAAATACATATACATGATAACATACATTTATCAACCGCTACCCGTATCAGTCTGCCTGTTTTCATTTCGGAAGCGCATTCAGGATGAAACAACGAGAAAATAATGTGTCCCAATATTGTAGTGTTGACAATGGTTATTTAAACTGGTTTTCAAGCTTTTTCAGACTGCCTCATTATTCTTAACTCAACTGCTGAGGTCCTGGGTTCGATTCCCAGGTCAGGCAGTATTATTGGGGTTTTCTATGAAATTGTTAGAAGCAGCTTTGTAGTTCGTGCTCGATGGTAATAGGATCGCCCCCTATTACATGCGACCTAAACGTAACGCGCAAAATGTATGTGATCAATTAGTATTCCTCTGCCTAACCCTTTCGGGGAATATAAGCGTGATGGTATGTAATATAAAGAATGTCGCATAGGTAATACACCAATATAAACCAAATTCAGCCTGAAGCTATCTCCGCCCGCATATTTCCAACATCAATAAGGGCAAAACCATACGAAATATAAAACGCAATAACACACGTCAATATGCAACGCAGGTGTTCGCGCACCGATATTAATATTATGCTACCCTGCGACTAATATGCGCATTATGCATGAACGTCAGCTATTTGACGCACGCACGACAAGACGGCGTGTGCGAACGACGCCTTATAAGAAGCTGTTTATGTTTTATGTATATTGTAAGGGTGTGGTTGGACTCCGCGTGCGTTTAATCGGGATGTGGAGTTCATAATAAAAGTATCGTTAGTATTGGATCGGTCGGTTTCTTATATATATTATTTTGTTTAAAAAAATGTTAACTAGGATTTTCTTTACCGCGGAGTGTTTTTCCGAAACTACCTATACGCTATATGAATTTGGATGAGGGTATCGAACCTACACATATGTTGTCGTGATTTATTACGCACAAACCATCTACTCAACTACTGCGTCAATTGTCAAATGTTATATAAATAGGTTCATTAAAATGATGATAAAATTTTTAAGCAAAATCATGTTGCTTAAAGACATTTAAGAAAAGTTTCTTAAGGTTATAAAATAAAAAGCTGAAACCGAAGCCTGATGAACTGAAACTAGGCTGAAACAGGAGATGTTTTTTGACGATATTAAGGTAAGGTGTATTTAGGTCGTTTGAAAAAAGGAAGCCAAAGAAACTAGAAAATATATTGGATCAATAATTATTTGAATTGATTTATGTTTTAGTGAGTCATCATACGTTTTTATAATATTTTATTGATATAGCCGTGATAAAAACATGTGGCTTTAGGCTTAACATATATACAATTTTCCATTTTTACCAATCTCCGAGATGTCAATAAAACTTTGTTTGTTCTAGGAATCGAACCCAAGACTTCTATCGTCGCGCTGACGACCACTGAATTGATTAGGAAGTCAGGATATATTTAAATATAAATTAATAGGATCATAGTATATTTTTCCCTATCCTGCACTACCGTTATTCTGCAGGGTGGATGATGCGAAAAATCCTGTGTGAGAAGTAATAACACATCATCGTTTTTCTTCGATCTCAGAATAAAATAGGACAGCAACTTCTTAGACATTTAGTTTGTTTTGGGCTCTACGGCGTAGCGTGATGGATGTAGCCGTCTACGGCGAAGAGTGCTACGATTTGTATTCGTAGCGTAGCGTAAGAGCATTTTTGATCAACGTTTACTTGATGGTATCGAGTTATTCACGCGAGTTTTTTCCTGTCTTATAGCCTATAAGATTTGCTATATACATACTTTACATTTGCATTTTACGAACAACACACAAGCAAATATGAATCTGCAATCGAGTATCTATATAGTTGGTGATTTTGTTGCTATTCGGGAGCCAATGTACGGTGTTAATTTTGATAGACCGATAAAATTCTCGAATTTCTTCAGGGTATACTCTTAACATTCTTGTTCTTAATTTGTAGTAAATAAGTAAGAAGAAGAAAGAAAAATTATTTATTTCCGCCTTTAATTCAAATAAATCGCCCAAAATAATTAAGTAAAATTGAGAGTTAAAATAAAAAAGGCATATTTTGATAAATTTATGTAAATTACACCTGCAGGCTGACAGTATCTCTTGAGATTTCAAATCGTGCAAGTGCCATTTAAGGAGCGGTTTATTAATATGGGCACGCAATCCACACACTGAAAGCATTTCCACGTACTCCTTTTTCAGTCAATTTAAATGCGACTCAGCAATACCTGAAGTGGTTTAAATATCTTTGTATGTGTGCGTGAACCCAATAAAATTTTACCTCTTATTTTTTTCAAGTATACCGATATCCATTCGTCGTTTGTTTAGGGGCTTATCTTTAATAAAACCTTTTCAAGTGTTTGTCTCCTCGTACGTATTCTTTCAATTGTCCAAAACGTACACATTGTCGATATAGCGGGAATATTCGAGAAGTTGATATGTTGTCTTAATTAAAATATGACTTACCCTCGACGAGTTGTTGATTGGGAATTTGACTTACCTGTAAAAACAGAAAGAAATAATGTTTCCGAAACGTCACATAATCACAATAATTTTCCGATGATTCGGATCGATCGATCTGAATAAAACATTTTCAATTAATCAAATTAAATTTGACGGTACCCAATAACACTTTGCTCGACCTGGGCATCGTACCCAGGACCTCTAGAGTAGTGGTTGCGCTTAGGACCACTAGACTAATGAAGCGTATTAGAATATTATTATACTAACTTTTTTATCCCTTTCAGCAGGAGTCGCGTTTTTATGAACATTGTGTATATAACGAATAGTTACTTCAGAGTTGTGTATACCCTTTAAGCAACAATAAGCTATAAGAGCTTTAGCGCAAACGCCAATTAAAATAACTTAGGGGAACTATTTAAAACTGCGAAACTTTCACGATTAGCGGCTATCAAGTTTTATTATTTTATTAATAAAAGTACTGTTTTAAATCTCATCATCATCATCAACCCATTACATTGTCCCACTGCTGGGCACGGGTCTCCTCTCAGAGCGAGAGGGAATAGGCTATAGTCCACCACGCTAGCCTACTGCGGGTTGGCAGACTTCACACGCCGTCAAGAAAATCTATCAGGCATGCAGGTTTCCTCACGATGTTTTCCTTCACCGTTTAAGCGCGTGATAATTAATTATTAATACGCACATGACTTCGAAAAGTCAGAGGTGCGTGCCTTGGATTCGAACTCGAGACCTTTGACTTGGCAGTCCAATGGTCATATCACTAGGCTATCACTGTAACTGTTTTAAATATATTGTTAAAATAAAGAGGACTATGAAAAACATCATCATTGCAGCTTTTCTACTGTGGGGCTGGCTTCTATCAGATTTCTGTAATTTCTGGGCAATAAAGACATCCTTGGAATTAACTGGTAGTAAGACTTTCCAGCTTTTACCTATTATTTAATTAACAATCGTCATGCGTATACGACAATAAGACAGATGACTTAATATGCTCCTTGAGGGTCTCAATGTGTTAGGAATAGTTTGATCGATAGAATAACTGCAACGAACGATTGCAGATTGATTGACCAGTAGTTATTCACTATTTACATAGTCACAAGCCCCTGATAAATGATTACTACGTTACATTCTCAATAATATGTATTTATTAAATTTATAAAGCATGTTATGTATGTTATGTAATCATAACTAAGCCTAAAAACAAATCGAGCGAATTCAAGATTCCAATATTTGTAATATCAGCCGAATATCTCATTTGTCTGAAACTAAAACTTAAAGGTTTATTTCAGGATTTGGTGTTCTTGAACATTCTTATCCCAATAAGTGCTTATTACCATTTTCAGGCATCGAAAAATAAGACATGAAAACTCATTATGAATTCAATAAGTTCATACTATAAATAAAATGGAGAAGACAATATTTAATTTATTTTACTATGAAACTTATTTTATACAAGAATTCGATGATATGTATGATTTACTATTCGTACAAATAACAAAAAGTAGCCAAAATATATTACCGCTTAGTATGAAACTCCGAATACTACGGAGCTCAAAGGAAAACTAATCTCCGCTACGGCGTAGCACACGGCTACGAGCTACGAGCTACGGCTACAGAATGTTTCGAACACACGTAGCACAAAAACAACTTTACTGTCTAGTGAATTTGTATCATAATCATAATGTTGGAAAACGATAACTTGTTAAGAACATAATCCTTTGACATATTTTATGTTTCGATTTTGTCAGTTTCGGAAATAGACCGACAATCATTTAATCATAACTACATAGTATAAAACAAAGTCGCTTTCTCTGTCCCTATGTCCCTTTGTATGCTTAAATCTTTGAAACTACGCAACGGATTTTGATGCGGTTTTTTTTAATAGATAGAGTGATTCAAGAGGAAGGTTTATATGTATAATACATACATATTTTAGTATAGAAAAGCCAATAAACCACGCGGGCGAAGCCGTGGGCGGAAAGCTAGTTTAATCATAAAATCTTATCTAAACAGAATAATTATACAGAAATTACTTAGGCATTCATTATTCTGAGACGGTTATCGTTACAAAAATCTAAAGATTCACCCAAAACATTCCAAAATACCGTATCTTAATAAACATATCTACCCACAGGCATTTATTCCCGAACAGCTTAAGTTATCAAAGGCAACTCTTCCATTAACGCGGCAGGGGGAATTAAAACACGTGGACTATGACCCCATAACCCCCGCAGCCCAATAGCATACGGACCCCAGATTCTTCCCTAAGTTTACAGAAGTTTTCGTCACAACACATTCCTCGAATTCTTATGATAAGATGGAAAGATGACAGAAGGTAAACTGTTTTAGATTGTGTTAGTGTTTCTATAAGCTCTGACGATCACGTGGTGCATATAAGACATCAAGATTCTGTTGAAAATAGTATGAGAATGCTTCTTCTAATTTTGTTAGTGCTATTTCATTAGTTGTATTTTGAAAAAAAAAACTGAAAATATCTTCTCTTAGTACTCGCGAATGTTCGTAGTTAAGTACAGTCGCTAGCAGGTCAAGGTATACAAAACTGACAAATTTCTCCAAATGATTTTAAACCTTAAATTGTTGAAGATAAAGTTCAAAATCAACTGATTTGACAAATTTGACATTTTGTGGTACCTTGATGTGCTGGCCTCCGTACTTAATAAAATTAAGGAGTGACTTTTTCAGAAATGACTATTTCAATTTGAGATAACAACAATATCACTTATGTATTGGTTTGAAAATACTACGTATATTACAATATGAAATTTCAATTAAAACTTTAAGCGAAAATCGATTTTCAATGTGAATGAAATTCTTATATCTATTTAAATTACTTTGATATCAACGAGGGCGCCTACTTAGCCTACTGCTATTCACTTGTAACTTGCCAAGTTACATGTTTCAAAATGCTGCTAATATAATTATTTCTTGGCGATTCTAGAGCAAAGGGTAAACTCGTCGGTGTAATAGAATTGAATTAAAATTTGCTCCTTCCTTCTGTGTCATCTCGGATTGGATTACTGTGAGCTGCAAGTTTCTTCATTATGTTATATTATCATAATCAAGTTCATACAAACTTATTATACTTAGTCATGTTTAAAACTTTTGAAACGAGTTAATTTAATTGTGTGTTTTAAAAGCTTTTATATGAGTTATCATATTCTATTGTATTATACCGTAGTTTACACATGAAAATAGAATAGAAATAGAACTTGATAACGGCTTCTTTCTTACAGAATATACTGTGTTCAGTCTAGCGTTGGCGACAACCAAACTATAATCAATCTGCTATTATCAGTGTTAAGTATTTAATAAGAATACAATAACAATTTTTATTATTATTGTGTGTAGTACTTATGAATTCAGAATATATTTTTTTCAACTGAATTTGAAATAATTATAACCGTACTATAGTTTTACATACACGAACCCACATTTATAAAGTGGGTTCGTTAGTTACCTTCATTCAAATTGTTTTGCTTATAAAACTTATCGTTAATCAACCAAATCGTAAATTGAATATAGTCGTAAAACGATGAAAAGTGTTCTCCTAGTGTCACCTGCTGTATGGGAACAAAAACGAAACTACAGTAAAGCTTCACCGAGTGCCGTAGTACGAAAAGCTTCTCATAGATGTCACTGAAAAGCGAACGCAGCGACGTCTTCCTTCCCCAGGATGAAATACAAATGTCTCAAGTCTAGCATGTGGCGCCCTCTAGCAGTATGCAGAAGAATTAACAACGCATTTGACACTTTCAAAGTTCATGTAGCTCTCAATAGATGTCGTGTTAAACAAGATTTATTTGTGCGATATAGTATGTGATTATAGGACTCCAACGGGCGTTACAGACCATTAGTGGTTTGTTAACATGCCTTCTTGCTTAGGTTTTTTATAAAAACTATCGGCTAACATATTAAGTATTTTCCAAACATAAACTTTGGAATTGTAATGGTTACTTAGGTGGGTTGTCTCAACCTTCATGAATTATATTATCATGTAGTATTAAACCATGTCAAAAGGTTACCTTTAACATCTGAGGGTCCCGCTCAGCAGCATCCAGCAACGACTCCGCCTCACTCAGCCACGCGACGAATTTCTCCAGCGACCGATCGAAGTTCTGTAGCGACGATACCGCTGAATGCAGCGCCTTGCCTCGAGCAACAATACTGGGGAAAATAAAATATTTTATGATACTGTTTTTACAAACACCTAATACCTATATCGTCCTGTTCGGTAATCCTTACTTATTAAACCGTTCAATAAACGATACCTTTTTTATTAAGTAAAATCAAGTGACTTTGTATTATAAAAAAAAACATAGTTTAAATGTTTTGATTAGATATCACTCATCATGTAAGTGTGCTGGCTAGGGTTATTATTTTACTTAAATAGTGCTGCTGGTATTTTAATTACCGGCTTGCAAATGAAATATTCATAATTTTTTTTGCCTCGTGATGAATATGTATGAGATAATTTGGAGGAAACCTTGTTCAATATTAAACATTTGGTTTGTTTAATAAAAGAATTACATAAAAACTTACTCCCAATTAAGGTCTTAATCATCCATTATCATCATATTTTTCCACCCGTGTTTAGGTAGGTTTACATTCAAATAGTTATTGTTTATCAGTACTTTTACGAGAAGTTATATATGACCTCTGCCTCCGCAAGGCAATTCGCTCCAAGGAAGGTTTTTATGATACCAAGCATTTACGTGGAACTTCAATAGATGGCGCTGTTTAAAAAAATCTCTTACTTCCAACAGATGGCATTAGTCAGGGGTTTGTGCAAATAATATTTTGCGATAGAAGCGCTGCTTTTTGTATTTAATTTGTAATAAATAGTCATTACGTCTCTTACCTATTATTAAGCTCGTTGTATCTATGGTTTATAGCCTCAGTGGAGCGCTTTATGCGAGTGGTGTCATCGTTGCGATACACCGCAATCAGACGTTGCGTCAACTGTCCAAACAGTTCGATCTGATGCTTGTATTGATGCACTTCCGCGTGGAACGACTGCGAAGGAAAAGTTTACTATATAGTAGAGTACATAAAAATAAATTATAACATGATGTTATTTTAAGAATGTCTTTTTAAAAATACCGCCATCTAGTGGTTGGTTTCGAAAGTTTTTACTTACATTAAAGCAAACTTTCCCGATAGATGGCAGTAATATGAAAACCGGTTAGATTCTTATACAGCAATAAAGATTGGGCGTTATGATAAGCATAATTAATGTAATTGAATCACTTCAGAATAAAAAGCACTAGTTTTATTCATAAGTAAATTATTGGTTTACAGTCATGTCACGTATTTTTTTCGAATGGACAAAATTAGGTTTTTCTGAGGTTCATTTCAAATAGCAGAACAATTCCTTGAGATATCTTACCCGACTTAATCAGCATGCAGGCCGCCGGTATTTACTGTTTATCTAGGCTCAAATACTAAATCTGTATCGTTTTCAGTCAGTGAGACATTCACATCACGTACCTACGTAACTTCAATACGTGTTTTCCCTAAGGACGTCTTGTAGCCAAATACGGGCAATGCCCTTATGCTATAAGCCACATAATAATAGTGTGCTACTGTCACGCCTTCATGGATTATTCACACATATTTCAATGTCATAATTTGACTTTTTTTACATAAACTATTAAAAGCAACCTATTGCATATTTTGTAATGTGCGTTCAAGTGTTTGAACATACAGTCTGACTGTGACTGAATACACAGTCAAAGTATTAAAAACTTTGGCCTTAAGTAATTATGTGTCATATCTTTCGTTGGAGTGGATCACAATGGCAAAGAAGTCACCCAAATTAGAAAACAAACTGACGCGCCCAATATCACAGGGTGTACGATGCACGTAAAACACCCGCCAAGTCCCATTTCCTATGTAAAGTGGAACGTTAAAAGGCCTGAGCCAGGCCGGCTCCCAATTAAGTAGGATTTATAGCGCACATACGAGTAACTTGGACTAACTTGTAAGTAATATCGGCTGTTCTGCCAAGTTTCGTAGAGATAGGGATGTTTGAAGAGAGTATTTCACAAACACTGAGTAAAGCACCGTTGAAAATATTATGGTGCATTATGATGTTTTATAATATTGTTTAAAAAAATCTGTATGTAAATTATACATTTTAAGTTATCCTGATTATGTGAATCAAAATGATTGAAACGAGTGTCCTGTGTGAAAATCTCGTCTGAAAATCTGTCTCGTCCAACCATACTCACCATATATACTTGTTTCGTCAATCTCCGTTCATCCATTCTCTCTACATGACCAAACCAAAGACAGTTTAATGATGTCATAAGAAATATTAACGATACATGTAGTGCAGATATACCCATACGTAAAAGCCAGATAAGATACATTTGTAAATAAACTTAGTTATCAAAACAATTAGGATCTCTCGTAAAAATATAGTGCAAATCTGAGCCAAATACTTATGATACAATTAACGGATGAAATTGAACTAAAAGTTACAAACTAACAATATATGAAGAAACATATCGTCGAAGTAATTATGCAAATGTACGAAGTTCTAGTCGACGTCGGAACTGCTGCAGCGATCATATTTTTGGCGATTTCTCAAGGAAATTATATTGCAAGTACAGACACTTTCGCTATAAGCAACCATAACGGATATCATACTATATAGATGATGATCTAAATATGATTCAGTATTATTCAGTATATGATTCAGTAGGCATACTTAGCTTCGAAAATTCTTAGCTACTTTAATCCAATTTAAGCCGGTTGAAAAGGCGTCCCTATCTTCAAAAATGTTAATCTAAGAACGTATCTATTCATATGGAGAGTTCCGAGTCTTTGAATTGGTTTCATTAACGGATACATGTATCGAGAATCCGATCACGAATGAACGAGTGAACGGTAGAGCGGGAATGAACGGGAAAATATCTTCTCTATTTATTAACCTTCGCAGTTCCGACGTGTTATTTCCCTCATGTGGACATTACTAACACGTACTTATATCTATGTTTTTATAACAGCACTAAATTTTTTTTTCGACCTCGTTTGATTTTATAATAATTTAAGCCTAAAATAAGGCAACGGTTGTAAGATAAGTTGTTGTTCTTAAACGAAATAAATGTTTTTTGTTACTATTATTATCTATTTTGTGGTATCAGCTACATACCGCGGATCCAATTTCAAATATAGGCGTAAAATCCTATCAAATTCGTACGCACTGTAATACGATTTCTCCCCTGCCATACCTGCTTTAATAACAAAAATGATTTCGTCTAGATAGATTAGAATAGTTGCGCGAGATCTAAAACTGCCAAAATCTAGTATGCATTCATACATTTCAATATAAAACTTATTTCGTTCCAGACTAGGTAAAAGACATTTTTCTGTATTTTACATTTATATCTACAGAATGAATTTTCTGAAGCAGCTGACAACAGGTATTATTGTAACCAGCTGCCAGTATCAGACAATAAGATGTCGCACGCTGTGAACTGACATAACTCGATCAGACGTTACATGTTATTGTATTACGTTACATGTTATTGTATTACGTTACATGTTATTGTATTACGTTGGAAATGTATCACGTAAGTACACACGGCTACAGGTCAACCTTTACTAATCCAGGTTATGCTGATCCCCATTATATAGGCATCCCATACAATAAGAGGCCAACGTAAACTGGTTTTGTTTAGCTTGATGTGTAGGCGTGCGTACTAGTTCGGTTATACAGACGACCGTATTAGTTTCGGGTGTAGGGATTCAATCTAAAAAGCGATAGAGTTGCGCAAATGTGAATTACATCCATATTTCCATAATAATAATATTATATATGCATCTCTTTTGTTTGACGTTTTGACACCTATACCACTGAATCGGTTTTCATTATTTTTGATAAAATAAATAGAAATATATAAGTAGCACTTTGTTTATTTCACAGTCCTTCGTTTACATATTTAACATACCATTATAGCTGAGAGATTATTCAGGTGCCGCATAAGATCATCATTTTATTTAAGGATCTTCAACAAAATAAAGAATGTACACAATTTGTTATATGAAATATTACACAAATGCTTATGGTCAGTGTACTCATGTCTGCTATTTCGGTAGGTACTGAGTTACTTAATCCTACTAAAATAATTAATTAAATTGTATGTTTGGTACTCAATCATGCAAAAACGACGATTTTTAGAACACATAACTTTTGTTTATTTTATTCTTGGTAGGCCTACACCAGATGGCGGGCTTGCAGAAACAGATTCACTCGTGGTTTAAAGACAATCAGATTATGCCTATCTATATGGGAAGACTCACTTATAACCTGCACTAGTATAACGTATACTTTTCATTGAGATTGGACCCAATTCTGAAGACAACACATACAAAGTCGCATGCGTCTAGTCTAGTTGGTGACGGTCTATAGCATAACGATAATTTATCGCCTTAATCACATAACAAAATTTTGCCACTCTCATAAAAGATTCAATCCATAAAAACACACATCTATAGCGTGTCTCCGTCTTATATGGCATGCACCTCACATCTACAGGCAGTCGCTGCGACTTGTATTTACTTGTATTTCCCGTCACGACTTCAAACCTTATACAAAACTACAATCTTTCACTCGGTTCGTGTATTGCGGTTTTATCAGCTTGGTATATTTGACATAAGACACAGCTGGTAAGTATATAAGGAGAAAGACACAGACAATAATATCAAAGGATAAATGCTAATCAAAACCGGAGATAAGCTGAGGATTTTTAAAAGTCTGCTTTATCTTTTGCAACTATAATATCCAAGAACGTGTTCTACGAAAAAAATATTTTAAGTTATAACTTAAAATATTTTTTTGGAAATCCGACATCTCCCGAGCAATACTAACGGCGCCAAAAGTTATCTTTCTTTCATTTACTTATTTTTTATGTCTTAATCTACCATTTTCAAAATAGGTCTTTTAAAGAGATAAATTACAGCAAGAAACTTCATAGATCCAAATCCTTTAAACATTTCGTTCTGATTCACTCAATGAAAGCCAGTATTACTTTTTTATCTTGATCTAGAATAGATTTCTAAGACCTGCAGTCACTATTATAAATAATAACTAAATATCGCCTTGATTTGTAAAGTCCATATCTACCTTTTGTTCCCTAAGCTGCATTTCCAGCACATCTGCGGTGTTGGCGGGCGGCTGCATGGCGGCGAGGCGCGCCTCCATGCGCGACAGCCACGCGTCCGCGTCGCGTCGCCTCGCCTCGTATCGCTGCGAGTCGCCGAGCATCGCGTCAAGCTGCGCCTTGCGCTGGAGGACGCGGGCGTTCGCTTCGTCCCAGTGCTCGCGTAGCGCCGTCACTGTGGACAAAAATGAAAACATTATCAAAACGTGCAAAAGAACAGATTAATCTTAATTGCATTTCTTTTATGTTCCGTTATCCTTCTTGCATACCAGAATACTTTTTTTTTAAGAAGCAAGGCTGTAAATTTGAAATTTATCGCTAAGTGTTTTTAAAAAGGTTGATAATTATAGAATTAGGGAAGAACTAAAGAGTGACGGAAACGAAAGTATATCTATAGTTTTTTTTAGGCTAAGTTAATAACAACTATCCTTGCTACCATAATATTAATAATTGGAACATTAGCTGTTTCCCTACCCCTAAAAGATCCTTTGATACAAGAGTTTCAATTCATTAACTAGTAAAAGTATTTTATCTTTGAAAACGTCTGTGGTTTCGTTTCCGACCTAATTAATTAGTAGCTGAAATCTTTATACACTGCTAAATAGTAGACGTATAACGAACTAATTACTTAGATCGTCATGTATTCTACAAGGAAAATGCGCGAAACGAATTTATTTTTACATCTTTAAAAATATATATATAGAGAAACACGAGAGCTGAGGAAAAGCACAAAAATAATACCCATAATGGCTTTTCCTTTACATTCCATACCTCATACGGAGTAATAATAACATAATAATATTCTTAGCTCAGGAAATTACGAGAGAATCAAACAAAAACAAATGTCTGATTATATATTTGTATCATCAGAAATATTACTTACATACATACACTCACGCCTTTTTCCCACAGGGGTAGGCAGAAACTTTGGACTGCCACTTTCTACGACTCTTGCATATCTGTTTCGCTTCTTCCACATTCATACATCTTTTCATACACACGCGCCGGTTGCGAGTACTAAGCACCTGACCTTTTTGGAGAACCTCGCCGATAAGATCGATACGATAAAATATTACTTAAACAATATAATTATATTAAAAAAGGCTAGCCAGAGGGTCTGGTTCTCAAGTTAAACAATTTATTTTATGTTTTAACTAAATAATGTAAACTGGATTTTAATTGTTTTTCTAGTTTTTCCTGTAAACCTTCACGGTCACGCGGTCATGTTTCAATGAAGTAATTACTGACAAACAATCATTTATTTTAAAGTATTGACATTGATAAATGTTAGTAGAATATCTATAAGATTAAGGTATCGTGTCGAGCATTTACAATTTACCGCATAGATGTAGCGCCTTCCCCTGCAACTCATGCAGCAATAACTCGCTTACCAGCGTCTCTAGTAGATAGTATCTCAATGCTTATACATTATCCAACTACGAAATACATTCGTACCGCGAAACGTAATGTGATATAGAAAAACAAGAGTCGACACATTGGTTGCCGTTCCATTGCGTTTTTAGATCGACATTTTCGATAGTGTCATTGAAGGAAACAAGCAATGTATTCTGCCACAGATTTTGTTTGAGATTTGAACCGACATCTCGGTATTTGGCACACTACTGACTACTCTGGTAGATAGAGTCGAGAAAACTAAACATGGAATAACTTTGATGTAAATTGCTTCCGAACAAGACGTATATCTTTGAATTGTTAGTATTTTTCATCTTTTGATTATTTACCCTTTTGTAGTACGGACAATCGTCATAGATTAGATAAATTTATAAATATTTGTACGCCATTCAATGTGGCAAACATTTTGAACTGGAAAAAAATATGTACCATCTTGCATGCTTTTTATTTTCTGTATGCATACACATGTTTAAACAAATAAAAATATTCTATTCTATCGTCTACTGCCTGGGGAGGCGGTAGGGTATGTGAGACAAGTATCGACTGAAAACCGCACTGGCCGCACTCGCACGGCCATGGGATTATTATGGGACATTTTCCACGACCATGACAGGCTGTAAGCCCTTCAAAGGGCGCGGCCTAGCCTACTGGGATCATTTTTGGTTATGCGGCAGACTCTTACTGCAGGCCACAGATCATGGAGGCCGGAGGTCGGACGATGGAGGAGAATTAACTAACGCTATCAAAAGAATATCGATACAATTAATAACGATGTCTTATTAACAATAAATACATTATACGGTAAAAGTCATCATCATCAACCTAATACACTGTCCCACTGCTGGGCACAGGTCTCCTCTCAGAACAAAAGGGATTAGTCGACTACACTATCCTACTGCGGGTTGGCAAAAGTCATACCAATTTCTTAAAAAAATATTAAGGCAGAGAAGAAAGAAGATCTAATATATTATTTTCTTATCATAAATTAAAAGCAATTATGGCATGTTTTGATTCTATCATTCTATATTGCGCCGCAATTTTGAATAATAACATAGTTAATTCAAACAAAACACGCGAAACAAACAAAATCATTTCTTAATACAAACATTAGACGCAATCTCATGCGGATACCAATGTATGACTTGTATGAATTATATACCATGCAATCGGTACCTACTGACAGATACGCTTCAAATTTCAGCTCAGATGTTATTTAATAAGGTTTAGTTTTGAGTGTAGATTAAAGGGCTGCTGAAATGTGAAGTCTGATATAGGTAAATAATATAATGAAGATGATAATTTTGTGAGGCCAACATTTTCCATGTCAGTTGGTTACTTTAACGAAACACTTTCCCTAATTAAATTAAATAAATTTGCAGCGTTTTTCTATCGAGTATCTATTTAGACTAAAAATTCACATATTCACTTTAAAAATGTAAAATAGTTTAATACTCGTAGCCAAAATGCAACCAAAGAGTAAAAACATAAAACTAACGCCAACTCCAACGTGTTTTCTGGTCAAAATTCGTCGCAGTCAAATGAGATGCACAGTGAGTCAGTATTGCAGTAACAGCGTTATGAGCTGCCAAGTGGAATTAGGTGTGTTTTCAGTTTGTTGAAGGATTTTAAAATCGTGTACAGAATAAATTTAATTTTAACATAACGAATGTTATTTTTTTATTTATAAATGAATGTTATTAATATGATACATAAGTTAAAGAAAGAGAGATTTAATTACAGATCAGTACAGGAAGAAAATATTTATAATGTAAAGATAGACTTCTATTTATAAAAAGAACAAGCTACTATCATTTTGTTACTCATTAGGTAATGATGATCAGAGACAATTAATTAATTAATTAATTAATTAATTCTAGAGTAACTATTAATGAACTTATACAAAGTAACACTGAGCTGTGAACTCAACATTAATGAAAAAAATATATATTCAAATTCACATGCGCATGAAAACAAAAGAACATGAATGAAATGTAACCCCTCTTCTTGTAAAACCATGAGTAAATACAAATAAAGTAACAGTAAATACATCTTAACGTCCTTAACTTATTTCTTATGGGGCTGTAAAAACTTTGACGACATCCATTACCTACTCCGGTTTACACACAGTCGTACATTTTGTTCTGCTACTGCTAACAAATTTATATTCAACTTTAGCGTTGGGAGTGTTACATTAAAAATCAATAAATTAAAAACGTATGAATGAAATATTTTTGTATTGTAGAAAGGGCATTCAATTCATACAGATATTGATATTATTATAATATCGATATTTTTGGTTTGTTTTTTTTTGGGAGGGGGGGAAATACGTATTAATAATTATTTACACCGTGCCAAGTATAATTATTATTAATGAGTTCTGCTTTTTAGACTGCTAGTCGGTTCTCATTTTACAATTTTAACTGTAAATTGTTAAAATATCCGAAATATGTTTTTAAACTGTGTTGCCTTAACTCGACACAATTTAACTGCACACCTTTAAAGAAACTCTACCTAGTGATACGACAACGTAAAACAAAATTAATGAGAGTACGCAACGGGATACGGTGGTCGTTTAGCTTTAGTTAACAACTAAACTTTGTCCAGGAGTAAACGCCGCGCGAACCACTGTGCGCGCATACTAAGTACCGAACACTGTTTACTTTAACCACGCCATTTGAATTAACATTTCGTAAAGCTTGATTGAGGGCGATTTTTATGTTTTAAATCCCGCATTTTATATATGAAAATAACTCAATGTTTACTTAGTAAATTGGGGTGAAAAACACAGTTTTTTTATTTTATTTCCTTTGCTCAACTTAGAGTTGTTCAATGGTACATTGTACAATGGTTTATATTTTTTAAATAAGTCTAAATAAATCTTGCTAGACGCTTCATTTTTTTTTCTGTGTGTCTCTAATTTGGTCGGTCCGTCTGTATATCACAGGCAATTTCTTATGAAAGTTTCACGAATTTTAGTATAATGATTTCTCAATTATAGTTTAGTTCAATTTATTATGTTATTATTTAATTAAAAAAGCTAAAAACGTAGTTACAAAAATTACAAATTTATTAATGAAATAATTTTGTTATTCATGTTGATACATGTAAATGTTATTTGGAGTTATTTTAACACACAAGCATCGAACCTTTCAACAGAGACCTCAAGTGTAAGAGCTGAGCGCTCGTTTTTGAGGCGGGGAAACCGGTTATGTTGGCTGAAATAGAAACAAATATATATGTACACTACATAAACTATACATAGAGCAAGTTAAGCCAGTAGCTATAATGTATTCTATGTTTATATAACTGAATCTGGTATTCATGAAATGGAAATACCAACAATTGGATACCTATAGCACAAGTTTTTTTTTTTAATAAAAGCTTTCTAGCTAAAATGCTTGTGTTACGAGTGGGTTCACGTCGGTAGTGCAATGGGTGGGGTTCGAACCGGCAACCACATGATCGCAAGTCCGACGTCCTAGCCATTAGGCTACCGCCGCTTCAAAACAAAACAACACGAGCAAAGGCATGCTCCTTCACTATAGGTATACTATACAAATTAAATATATTTAATAATAATAAAGAACATTAAAAATGTAAAACTTGCATAAAATTGCACGTCTATTTTAGAAGTAGGTTTTACAATAATTAACCCTGCAAAGATTGGCAATTGCGGCGACAAGGCGAAAGGTATTGCGTTTATTTGTAATTCGAGTAAAGTTTAATTGAGTTTTTACATTAGGAAATCCTGAGGAACTGCTCTTAGTTTGAAATTGTCCCTAGTTAATGGCTCACCCACTATATCATAGGATTTAAATAATTTATGCGAACTGTGAGTATTCATCAGATGATACACCTCTACCTAACTCGTCGGAGAGATCAGGCGTGATTGAATGTAACCCTGTAATGTGGCCCAAATAACTCCCAAATTACCCAAATGTAAAAGCTTTTTAAAATACGTACGACTGATCGCTCAAAGCCGATAAGCCTAAAATCTTCTTGTAACGAGTTCTAATCGTCCCGCTAACGGCCGCCATCAGTGGCCATCGGAGGGTTAACCCGCAGTGACCGCGTATGGATAACTTTTAGGACAAGGGTATGGTTTGTTACAACTGTTTCTTTGATTAAATTTCGATGTCTTTGATATTAAAATGTCATATCATGATCTTAAACATTTTCTTTAACTATGTAGAAATACGATAATCGCGCCTAGTTCTGATCAAACTTTCGCTACAAGTAACACCCATGTTCTATTGCCGCTCGGACAAAAAAATAACCCACTATATATTTACATCACATCAGAAAAAAAACCTATTGTGTGACAATGATGTTTTAAGAGAATAAGGAACAGCTAGAGGTATAGGTTAACCATTGAATTGCCTCAGAAGAAACTTTTTGAAAGAGCTTTAATCATACTGAGCGGCCATCTACTATAGGTATACAAAAACGAAAAAAATTCTGTCATAAAATGAGTTCGTAAGAATATTCAAATTGTCTTTGCGGAAGTATAGACTGCTCTTCGCCCATCTTTACTATGTGATTGGCAATCATTCTTATCTTACTCACGTTTATTTCACAATTCTCTTTGGCAACAAAATATGAGGAGGAAATAAAAAGGGACCTCAACACAGACGAAATTACGTTATTACATCAATTACTGAATAAAAAGTTGCCTCGGAGTGACATCAAAGAAGCTGTGTGGCCCTCCCTTCCCTCGGAGATCATTTGCCTAATTAAGTAAAATAAACGAATAACAGAGAGCTTTCTGATTGGCTGTCTGATGTTGCAAAGCTGTTAATACCGCATATTTTATTCTGTTAGATTCACTAGTGGAATTAGACGCGGCCAAAATGCACTTGGTCAATGTTTGCAAAAATATCTACGAAACAAGAGACTTTTTCCTGCCCTATCAAAATACAACTCTGCCCGTTCACTGGATCCTATCATCAAGCTTGAGGTATATGTAATAATATGTATAAATAAAGATGAAGCGAAGGAGTCGCATATCAAAGTTTAACTTATTGATATTATGAAGTGTAAAACCCTTTAAGCTCACAATTTCAAATCAGGCGATACCGTCACAGCATACTTACAGGGACATATAGTTATTAGGGATGAAGTGATAACGACCAATATGGAATTAAAAATATTTAAATAAAATACTATTCAACATTTTTTTCAAGCAACATGATAAAAAACTCGATTTAAGTAATCATCAAAAACGGTCACAAAATTTTCCCTAGCAACAGCCCTAATAACCCTAAAATGTAAGAGTAACGGTACGCAAGGCCGAATCGTTCGCCGAGTGCCGAAAGCCGAGGGATTGTAAAAACATCGCGCTATGGTTTAATTTGCGAATTACAATTAGTGTTACCGCCCTTTTAGTTGATTAGACCCTTAGGAAGGCCGCTTGATTATAAAAAACAATGAGTTCGTATTCGGTTTATTTTACCAGATACGTACATAGACTTTTTGTCAATAAAATGTTTATTCTTTAGATAAAGCTTTTGAAGTTTTTTTTTAATAATAAATGATGCGCCCCGTATATTATATCTAAAGGATATATTTATTTTAATTCATAAGTAATATTATTCCAGTAGTGGCCTAATCCATACCATTATGCCTGTATTTCCACAAGGGTAAGGTAAAAGTGTACTAATGCACACCCAAATTTCGCCGTTATATTTAGGTCCCATATAATAGGCGGCGAGCCTATTGCCATTAACCGGGCACAAATCCAGATTCCAAGCTGCTACTGGAAATATCATAGAAAATCCAATCACCCTTTGCTCGACCTGGGGATCGAACCCAGCACCTCTAGCGTAGCAGTCGCGCTTACGACCACTAGACTACTGAGGCAGTCAAATGGATTATTCCATCTTAAACAAGAGGAAGGATGGTACGAAGGTTACGAAGATTAAGCAAGAGATAGAAGAGAACAGAAGATCATTCCTTCATAAAAGGCTAACGAACTCCAACGTGTAGAAATCACAGCTACAGTAACATCCTACTTCATATACTGTCTCCTACAACAACATTAAACTAGAAAAACATAAAAACCAGCTTCAAAGAAACGGAGCCTTTTCAATTTAATTTAATTGCAAAAAGGGCAAGGTGTTAAAGAAGACAGCGGAACGAACAAGTTAATTAGTTCTAGTGGGAGGGGGTGCAACTGGGTTGCAGACGACATAAAAATTGGAGGGCTACGAACTGTGAATCCCAAATTTTTGTGATTGCACCAAAGTACAAAGAGAATAATATAAAATATCACAAAAGAGAAAATTTAATTTTTAGTCCTTTTGATTGGATGTTGGAGGTTAACCCCCCAACGTGTTGTTAAAATTTAAAGATAAAGTATTATTATTTATTAATAAATTCGTTTAGAATTTTGAGAAAACGAACTTCAATTTATAGTTGACAATCATTATGGTCTAAAAAATTATTTATAAGAATATTTTTTTATTTATTATTTCAACGCACTTTGGCAGAATGTTAACAATCTTTATGGAGGAAAACGTATAGTCTCCTTAAAGTCCTTTATCTCTATTATTGTTAAGCCACACGATGCCTGCATATGCATATTGGTAGATATGACTGGTCTTTATAATAAGACCAGTTAGAGCTCTTCCTTAAAATGCCATTTACGACATTAGGCAGAATTGTGACATTCACAATCTCAAATAGGTACTTGATAGGTCTATCTGCCTGGACTTTATATAAGACTATGATTATCTGAATAAATTCCGAAATCGTCACGACGTCATCTAAAATTAAAGAAATGTTTTGATGTAAAAACGTCTTTAGAAGGTCTATTTACAGGGACAAAAATGTATCATTTATCATATAAAATAAAATCAAAATTAATATTGCATAGAATTAATGCAAGTAAAATCAAATGTACTCCAAAGAAAAAAAGCTTAATCAAGTCCCACTTTTATGATTGTTATTCTGGTGGGGATTAGTAGGGATTCATAACTTGAGAGTTAATCTGAGTCGAGACCCCGGCTCACAATGTATCTTCATAGTGAGAGTAATTTATGTTCCCCGCGACAAGTAGTGACGTCTTGACAAGTATTACACATGTTCAGGGTCGGAGAGTTTCGCCGCGGCAAGGTTTAGGAATATAGTCACTTAAATATTCTTAGGTCATATTGTGGGTGTTTTAGGGACCACACTTTAATGAAAATAGGAGACAATAGAATTCACTGTATAGTTTAAAATTTAAGCATAACCGTTTGACTTTCTATATGACTGCCTCATTAGTCTAGTGGTCCTAAGAGCGACTGCTACGCTAGACGTCCTGGGTTCGATCCCCAGGTCGAGCAAAATGTTATTAGGTTTTTCTATGAAATTCCTAGTAGCAGCTCGGAGTCTGGATTTGTGCCCGGTTAGTGGCAATAGGCTCGCCCCCTATTACATGAGACCTAAACATACCGGCGAAATGTGGGTGTACTTTAGTACACCTCTGCCTAACCCTTCGGGGATACAGGCGTAACGGTATGTTTCTATATACCTTAGTAACTGTTCTGGGGTTTTCTCTTTATTAAACCAAAATTAATCAAGTAAGTCATTGGAATTTTATCACAGCTCGATTTCGATACGGAACAGTCGTAGCCCAGACGGCAATCCAATTACTGGACCACTAACTATATTGTTATCTTCTTTAGAAAACGAAAGAAATTCTATCCATTCCGTCTGACTTATCAAAACTAACCTTATTCACAAAAGTTTTAAACAATTTAAAGTGCAAATAAAATTCACTCCAATATCGTAGCATTACAGTAAAATTCAACGAATTTCCAAAAAAAAACATTGGAATAAAATATCATCACTATCCCACAAAACTTTTATGTGAAAAAGTGAATTAAATGACGTCGCAAATGACACGTATATCGCGCGGGCTGGCAGTTCAATCTCGGCCGAGGTATTATTTACGAGGGCCGCCCGACAAATGTGCACGCTATTTATTATTTATACTACAATTACTGCTGGGTTTATTTCATACTGACGGGTTTTAAAATGTTATTGATGTTAGCAAATATGTTTTTTTCCCTTTAGTTATGGCGAATGCCATTACATAAAAAAATATTTCATCAGACAAATTTTAAGGAAAACGACGATGGGGAAGACCTAGATAAAGTTTTATTGAATCAGTGAAGGAAAAGTGGGAGAAGACTCGTTTCAAGAGGTCAAACAGCTAGAAGAGAATAGAGAACTGTATGAAGCGATTGTTTCAGGGACAAGAGCTGAGCTCTTAAATGGAAGAGAGAATATTAGCATCATAACTAATTCAACGACCATTTACGCACAAAAAAAAATGTGATGTGTAGATGCTATGATTGGTTTTCTATTTCTAACTCGATAATTAATATCATCAGAAGATTTCATGAAGTAATGAACTAACTTAACTCCCTGTTTGTTCAAATTAAATATTAAAACTAAATAATGCCTTCCACAACTTTAATACCGCATTGTTCAATACCCCGACAATAGTGACAAATGAACCCACGATACCAGTAACAGTGCCGCATGCCGCACAAAATAATTTGTATGCGCGTCGCTCCGATGGATTTTAAATCCGAATTGTCGAATCTCTCATTTATATCGCGAATGTCTGCGTTGGATGGCAATGGACAGCTTATTACGACTCCAATTAATCGAGGGATCGGCACTGGATTGGAAACGGCAATACCTTTTAATAGCAGGATTAGCAGTCCTGTTATTTGCGCGATTTGGGTTTACGTTTTCATTACTTTTAGGGAGGGAATGGAAAAAAAATACACTTAGTAGATAAACAACTTTACACGCCACATCCAATTTCGTTTTGTCTTTGAAGAGTTGATCATGTAATATTAACATTTTTTATTGTACAAAAGAACTCGATGTCGGCAATTTGAATACTTAATTTGTTTGATTGATCAAACAGATTTGATAAACGAATAGCCTGATCACCAAACTGTAATGAATGATTTTCAGAAATCCAATCACGTAATAAAGAAGACAAATAAAAATCACTTATCTGACTGTTGATTTTAAAAAGGCTGTTTTCAGAACGAATATGGCAATACCGAAATGAAACTATGTACTTATAACGAATGATATTGTATAAATATTATGTTTCATATCATGCAAAGCATCCGAGGTTACGAGTAGACAGTTTTCCCATAAACATGGACAATGTCTTATATAGTTTGGGTGTTACAAATGAGTACTTAGCGTTGGCAAGTTGGTTGAAGATAGCCCTCGGCCAAGAATCATATTGTTTAACAGAAATTCTTAAATGAAGTAGGCAGTATAATATTCTACAAAATAATTCAAAAACTTCGAAATAAAGTCAGTTGAACACGTGTAATTGGATAACCAAAATCCCAGTAATTATAATTCAATAACAATGATGAAACTGTCCGGCCGGGCCTCGAACCATAAAACCTCAGTTAACAATAATAAAGCTGTTAAAACGATTGTACGAGAATACCTACGCAATGGAGATTGAAAAACTGGCCATCATCGGGAATTTTCGGAAGTTTTCGGAAATGTTCGGAAAGTAAAGGTTGAAAAGGGTTGCCGGCAATTGTCGGGGGACACCCTGATTTTAAGCGGTTTTCTAAAATTGTATATTTTAAAACACAAAAAGTCTCGAATAGAATTTTGTTAAAGGTAAAATACTTTTTTTGGTAGCGTTGCCCATTACCTACATCCTTATTATATTAAGTAGGTACCTATATATTATTAGTGAGGTCGAATTTTCCTTTATGGCAAAATGAAAATAGCTTGTAAAACAATACCGATTTGAAAAAAATAATTATAATCTAAATTTCCTGACGCGTCTGCTAATTATTATGACTACTTACAACTTAATCTATACTTCTATTCTAATATTATAAAAAGGTAAAGTTTGTGAGGTTGTACCGGGTAATCTCTGTATCTACAGAACCGATTATTAAGTATTTTGCCAATAAAATGCTACGTCATTTTGTGAGCGTAAGTGTGCGGTTAAGCTATAATAAATAACGCAATAAACTACACCGATATGCACGATAGATACACCCCTACTCTATCAGTTTTCGCCATACAGTAAGACAAAAAAACCTTTTTCTTTTCTCGACGTACGGTCACCAACATTGCGCAAATTAGGCTTAATAAGGTAAATACATTTGGTGTATCTATCTTCTACTGTGTACTTATACCTGCAGATAATAATATTGGCATCAAACAAAAGCGCAAGTAACCGGTGTAACCCGGGATTTTCCTGTCCCTGCGGCAATTTCCTATCTGATCTGTATCATAGAAAGTCAAACATTACAAAATAAATCAGAGGTCAACATAATAATAACATACCATCACGCCTGTATTCCCCGAAGGGTTAGGCAGAGGTGTACTAATGTGCACCCACACTTCCCCGTTATGTTTAAGTCTTATGTAATAGGGGGCGAGCCTATTGCTAGTAACCGGGCAATTCAAGGCTCCGAGCTGCTACTGAGAATTTAATAGAAAAGCCCAATAACACTGCTCGACCTGGGGATGGAACCCAGGATCTCTAGTCGCGCTTAGGACTACTAGACTAATGAGGCAGTTAGTCAGAGGTAGTCATCAAAGTTCTTTCTAACATAATCGAAAATTTTCACAATGTGATTTTAAACAATGATATCAAAGATTTAAAAATAATCACATTTTAGCCAGTATTTTTATTTTAATGATACCTACTCATTATCAATATCAATCAGTTTCCTATTTAATAATGATGTAATGTCATTTGACCACTGTTGGCTCAGAAGTATGTCAGCTTAACCCAACCTTTAAATCAAAGTAAGCAACATGTCATTTCAAATAAAAAACAATCATCATGACGTCACAACTCCCGTAAACACCTCTTGATTATTCATAGGACTTATTTCGAATTATTACTGTGTCCCATTTCTTTGGGCGGCATTGTATTTTTACTTTATAAATAAAGTATAATATCTGTATCGTTTACGAATTCATAGCATTTTTTATTTGCCTTCAGCGATAAATTATTGTTGTATTTTTCTTTCATCATGTTTGTGAGGTATACAGTTTGTTAGCTAAGGAAATTTGTAGGCACAATAAATTAGATGGACGTATGTACTCGACATTTTGGACCCTTTACAGCGTCTGTAGGCATAGGCAGACATTGAAGAAGAAGAAGCGGCGGTAGCCTAATGGCTAGGGGGTCGCACTTGCGATCATGTGGTTGCCGGTTCGAACCCCACCCATTGCACTACTGACGTGAACCCACTCGTAACACAAGCATTTAGCTTAGCACGAGGGGTTAACAAGAATACTAGTAATGTGTTACCCACATTGCCAGAAAGCTTTTTTTCTAAAAATAAAAAATATGTAAAAATAGCGCTATTAATTATATGTATAGAATAATAAATACATCTTTATTTAATGTCAACATAATTACCGCCTGACATAATTTTCCATATTTGTACAGAATGTTTGTACAGAGCTACCCACACAATAATTGGGAAATTAATATACAGATTCAGAAAAATATAAATAGGATGTAGGTACCCACGTAAAGAATAAAAAGTAATTTGGTTATATTTTATAACCTCATCTACAATTGGTTGGTGTTTAAGTTAATTTACGAATGTGACTTTCCAACGATGGCAAATAAATAACCAAGTGCGAACATTAGCAATTCTTAAAAATTAAAAATAATATTTAAAAGTAAACGAACTCCATAGACTAGTGGTCCTAAGCGCAACTGCTACGCTAGGGGGCCTAGGTTCGATTCCCATATCGTTGAGTTGAGTATTGTTGAGATTTTCTATTAAATTTTCAGAAACGCTCGGACTCTACATTTGTGCCCGATTAATGGCAAAGGGCTCAGCCTCCAATAAAAGGGACCTAAAAAACTGTAAGTGTACATTTAGTAATTACACCTGTGTAACCCTTTGGGGAAAACAGGCATAATGGAATGTTATTTTCACTATTTCAATACAAAAACAGACACTACTGTCCTCCATTCGAGTCGTCATAAAAGAAACCATTCATCAGGAAACAAAATATTATACAACAGAATACATTCCCTAATTCAGTGAATTCAATTGTAAAAATCAACTGAAAAGAATTCAGTAATGAGTTAAGCTCACACGTCTCTCGTTTAGATCCGTTGTCTGTAGAATTATTTGATCTTATTGAGTCGCTGTGTCGCGCCCGGCTCAAGATATTGATTTTATCCACTTGTTTTTGTAGCCCGGGAATAACACTTCGTTTATTTACTCTTTTGTCCTCTTTGTATTTGTGTGCCAATCTTATCTCCGTATATACTAAATATAATACTGTCTAGGGCAAGTAACAAATTACACACGCAGGCGCAATAGAAAAAAAACTATGATGATCATCATAAAAAATAACATTAAAATTACTGAGCCACTTAGAATGTGACTTATGTCACATTGACATAGTGCAGATTGGCAGATTTGGCACAACACTCTACTATGAGAGGGTATGCGATTTGAGACGGTATCATAACATCTACATGCGATTTCCTAGGTTCCCAAACATCATCACCATAAAATAAAACCTAATCAATCAGTGATTGATGAACGGTAGTGAAGGAAATACGCGGCATGGCATATTAGCTCTGCTAATGCATCGGCCAATCAATCAGCTACGCGTCGCGCGTCGAACTCGCGATTGATTCACTACATGTCCCCAACAACGAAGCAATCAGTAATGTAGGGTAACCATGCATTCACGTTTAATTTTCGAAATTTCTTGATGTTTTTATATTAAGGCAGAGTTCACACTGCACCTTTTTTGGAAATATATTTTTTATACGTAATGGCACATACACGTAATGACGTATGCACTCGCGCATTTTGACGTCGACTTTTAAAGTCTGACCTACCGATGAAAGGCGCTTGAAAAAATAATGGCGGGACAAAAAAACACGTAGCAGGAGATAAACGGTCGTTCAACTCAGTGCTAATAAAATACTATATTAGATACTAGATAAACGGAGATACTATTTTCTTAACGTCAAACAGTACTGCTGCGTACCAATATGAAGTTAAGGGCACTGAGATCGTTGTCGCTGAAAGCCTAATACAAAGACTTGTAGACCACTTAAATTAGTAGAACGGCAGTTTGATATTGTTTCGTTTCGTTGTTCACAAGTCAAAAAAAAGGTTCTACAAAACAAGACGTGCGTAGTGTCATGGTTACCCTAAGGGGTAAGATTCAATTTGTCAGTCGTGCACGTCTTGCGAGATAGCGGCGCGGGAGGGACGTGCGCGTGGCGAGCCCGCGATGGACTGTGACAGATACACGGTGACGTAATGGGTTCACATTAATACGAAAGAAGGTAGATTCTGTTTTTGCAATTTATACTCACTAGTTTTTACGGAGCTGGCACAGACTAATATCATATTGGTTTTTGTAATGATTTTTATTGCGAGATTAGTTGGTAACATGAATATTTTGTAGCACGGGATATATACTACCGGTAGCCACACTTTTTTACAATAGCGACCACAAAGCAATTTCAAAATCATCATCCATCAATCATGCTCCACTGATAACTATAAACCTCCACTTATCTTAACTTAAACCACTTTCTTTGGTGAACAAATCCCCTTGGATCGTCCTGCCACCCATACCGACTGTCAATGCAGACAACTACAATATAATCCAATTAAAACTAAACTAATTAAAAACTAAAAGAGCAACTATGTTCACAAAACGAACATCTAAGCTAAAAGTGTAAAAGTACCAATCTAAATGATAAGTGGAGAGCAAGCTCCACCCCCTAATTAATCCGGTTTGTTCCGGCTATAACTAGTTCAGATGGGTTCGAACTGGTTTTTGCGGCGAGCTTCACTTTGTAATGCTGTGTTATAATATACTCGCACTTTTGAACCACTTTTGAATCTTTAATATTGAAATACAGTGTTATGGAACTTTTATCAAGGTTTTCTTTGTCTCAAGTTTTAATTTAAAGCATTTGACTAGAAGTTATCCTAATTAACAATTATCCGCAAAAGACTCGAAACAAAGATGGTAGTAAATTAGCCACTATGCCAATATTATCTAAAAATAGGGTATATCGCAAATAGTATAAGTATGTATGAGTTGCAGTATGTAAGATAGATACATCTTACTAAAATGAAACTAAACATAACAGGTTTATAGAGAAACAGGAAAATATATTTTGTCGGCACGAAAAATCTAATTTGAGCATTGGCAACACTTTTTGTTTCGTATTGGTAACGACATATTATTGTGGCAACACGCGAAATATCAGATATTACAGTTGTTGCACGTTTTTTATTTTATTTATTGAAGTATTTGTAAAAGGTGTCAAAATAGAAACATTGAAAAAGAGCGAAGACAGGTGGAATTTATGTACAGATCATGCAAGAAAATTATTATATGACATAATGTGACGTACACAATTTTAGTAAACCCAGAATAAACTGAAAAATCTTGATTTAATTTGTAAGACGTGAATACAGAAAAATCACAATAAGATCTCAATGTGGGATCCAGAAAGACGTACCTTTGCCTTTTATTTGAGCAAAACGCGTAAAGGCTCCAGGGCAAGAGAACAATAGATTTTACACTGTCTGCAATTTATTACTTGAAGGGTTTGAACAAATATTTCTCGGTTGAATAGGAAACGATTGTTGTAATCATAAATATTTGAAACAAAACAGAAAGTTTTCAAAACCCCGTCACGTTAATGTAACCTTATTTACTGAAGCGAGAACCCTGCCCTTTACATAGATTTTTCTACCTTTTTTAAATATGTATACCTTTGAGATACCTACTTCAAATTAAGTATTAATTTCATTGATTATTTTTACCAAAGTTACAGTAGTTGTCTTGCAAATTATATACGAACATCGGATTTATTTCTTATGATAGTATTACTTACGTTTACATTTAAATAACAGTAACAGTTACTGTTGTTTCATAATTTCATAATAATATATAAAATATAGATTATTATCAAGGGTTTGTGAAGAAACTATAACACCGATAGCTGATATATAGCCACTCATTTAGTGACACAGTATCACAGTTTTGTTGTAAGAAGCTATATTCTTATGTTATCAAGCTATAAATATAACTAAATAGCAGCGACACCCCAAAAAGAAGTTACGCACCACTTATAGAGTATACGTGTATTGTTTACATTGTATAACGTAGTAACTATAAAGTGAATAACTGAGAACTTTCTAATTTTAAATGTTTCCCTTATATAATTCAGTGTGTAAAAAAAGGCAATAGAGTTTGTCACCGTGGTCGTTTAGAAAGTATTCGGCAATGTCCGGCTACATTCGGCAACGTCCGGCAGGCCGACGACCAAGCAATGATGCGGAAAAATCGCTTGAAGAACACTCTTTTGATGTCAAAGTCGCTTATACAGGGGGAGTTTTTATTGTATTTGTTATTTATCGTCCACATGTCCTGCTGTTGTGTCATTACAGGAAATAGCGAAAGTTTTGTCAAGAAACTACTCTTAGGGGAATAAATCTCGTAAGTACTGCGATACCTTTCTTATTTACTTTGAATTGAATTTAAAAAAAATGTTGTAATATTGTTTACATTCCACAAAGTGTAATAAATATGGTCACCCTATTTATTCATTGAAGCTATATTGTTTTTTTCAAATTATGGTTGCCGCGACATGAATGTTCTTTGCATAGATTGTTTAATATTAATTACAGATTTCAAAAATATACCTATCAAAACCAAAACAGATTTTAAGTATTGTATAAAATATGATAGTTCTGAATTTGCGAGAACTTATAACCTTCGTCCATGTTGAACATGTATACAGACGATAAAGGTGTCTTTAGATGTGGAAATATAATATTTTTACTATAGAAAAAACAACAATCTCAAATTCCCTAAAGAACGCTTGCGAATCCATAATATAACCGCAACTAACGCAGCTTAACCTGACAATCTGCAAAGTTTACCAGTTTAAGCTCTTAGCAACAAGACGTTCAAATCCCCATTTCATGCGGTTACTTAAGTACTTACAAAAGCGGTTATACAAAAGAAGTCTATTACAACTTTCATTAAATAAGTAGCGGTCGTTATTGGTAACAAATTTATTATTTGTTTCAAAAGCAATTTCTCTAAGTAGTCCGCCACCTTGAGACTGAAGTCTTTATTTCTTTGTAATTTCAGTTTGACGTCGTAATTTCCCTCTAATTATTTTATGCCCACATTTTTTTCTAAAGATGGAGGTTGACATATTTCCGTAATTACCGAATATTTACCGCCAATAAGTATTTGCGGTAAAAAATATCTTAAATATTGGACTTTACGTCACTCTCCAAGATGTTCAATAGGTAAGTTAATTAGCTTACTGGAAAATTAATATAGGGACGTCTTTCAAGTACCGATCGCTTTATTTCGGTTAACGTGAATTTAAATAACGAAGACTTTTGGTATAGAAATAGATTGGACTTTGGAGAAGTATATAGGCTACCTTTTATCTCAAAAAGAGCAAATAGATTTTTTGAGGATTTTCAATAGTGATCGATGTTACATAAAACTACCAAACTATCAATATACACTAAACAAAGGAACTTGAAAGAAGGTGTAGAACAAATCTAGCGGAAAAAACTTAATACAAAATGTTTACCCCTCCATAAAACCAACGATAATAACTTATCACGACTACCCTCTCTCGGGGCTGTCTGTGTGACGTCAGATTTACGAGCACCACACAATACCTGCCCAGTGCCCACTCATGCCCGCGCAGACAACGCCGGGTGAAATATTGCCAATATCCAGATATTGGGGGGATGATGTAGTAACGTCTGCGGCTTGCTTGCCAATAAGTTCGTATATTATGTCAAGTTTACGATATGTGCTATAATTTAGTTGAAATTTTATTAAATTTAGAGGCGTCGTGTTATTTTCTGAAATACCTTTTTATAATATAAAATATTAGTAGGATTATATTAATTCAATTCATTCGTAATGTATGTACTTTAATGTTAATAGAATGATCGTTCCCACTATTCATTCATATTTTCTTCTATCTCTTTCTGGCGTATATTACGGTAATTGTTGAATTCTCATACAAAATACTTAACTTTAGTGACAACAACAACACAAAACGAATACAAACTCGGTTCCTACAATGCGAGCGCCGTGTTTATCATTTGGCAAGCGATTAGAGACAAAACCGAACGTTAGTATAAGTTTTTGGTCTCTTAGCTACTCAGTAGTTCGAAGTCGATCCACAACTGGTTGACAACTTCCGTCGATTCTTTAGTTATCTTGTAAACATACATAATGGATGTTCGAATTGACGAATTCAAAATGATTGTTGTATTATCTTAAAAGTTGGAAAAACATTTTGTCAATACTTATTTCCATGAAATGAATGCGAAGTAGAAAAATGAAACAAGTTATTACAAGAAATACCTACTGTAAAAACATAAAGATATTGGTGCTCGATTTTTTTAAATATTTATTGAATAAACTAGCTGATACCAAATCAAAATGGAAGACTGTCGATAATAAACGTTGTTAGTAAACTACATATTTAAAATCTTAAGGAAAACAGTTCGTGTAATCACAATTCTAATAATAAACTTGTATCTCCAACTTCAATCTTATAGATCTCAAGATTCTAATTATCCTTTTGTAAAACCTTTATTTAGTTATGTATTTACTTTAACAAACCCAGTAGAAAATCTTCCGTCTAATAAATTTCCATGAAAATGCATGAATAATGAAACGCGCTGGGTAGGGTGACCATGGCGTGGCGTGGATTGAAAGTTTTATATTTATGGTAAGTGTATGCGTATGTCTTCATAATGCTGGATGATGCGATGTGGAAAGGAAAATGTACAAGGAAGTTGAGTACTTCGTGTTTGTAATAACAACCTTATTATGAGAAAATAAAAACCATTTTTGTTATCTTTTTGATATTGAAATGTATGTAAGTTTAATGTATACGACTAAATATAGTGCCTTCATCCTATATCCTACAATGATGTGCCTGTATCGAGTTATATAGTCTGATTGCTTGCAGTAGGTAGTCAATAATAAAAAAACTATACCATATTCTATACGGTAATCTAAAATACGGGTATTGTATGTCACCCTACTCATTTCTAGTTTTCTACCAAAACACTTTATAGCGATATAAACTAAACACAAACTAGAAATATCCTCCACCGTTTTAAAAAATGGGGACCGAATACATAGAGAGCTAGAAAATTATTCGAATAACAAGAAAATTAGTCGGTGTAAACCTGAGGGGAACATAAAAGGACCCAGCTAACCGTCCAGGAGGCTGTTATCCTGTTTTATTTCGTCGCCGGTATTTTTAACGATAGCCCTTTTTATTCAACTTGTCAGTTTTTTTAACTGAAATAAATGAAAGGAAAATATCTGTTGTTATGTTTCGTGGATGAGCAACCCTTTTAGCCGCTGGCCGGCGATGCGACATTTTGTTTTTTTTTTTCATTTTAATGAGATTGGACAAGGAAATTAATTGTAAAAATAGAAAATTATTATTATGATTATGAATAAAATACTTCCGTAACTGAATATATTATCTAGTTATAGTCTATTTTTAGTACCTACAGTCAGATTAATTAATTCTGCCGACTTTAGTAAACTTAAATTTTCATAGAAGTCTTCACCGTTTCAACCCTTCCCTCGGTAAATAGATATCTGATATCATTTAATTTCATTATAACGGAAAATGCCTTCATTTTCAATTAAGACTTGATTTACAATGAAGAATTTCGTGAATTAATAAAATAAAATTTGAATAGGTGCTGATACGCGAATGTTAGAACTGAACATTGAAATTTTGATATTGAAATAAAACTTCTTTTGCGAATTTTACCGCGATGTTCTACATTATTAAGAGCATTCATGGTCACGAATAGCCGGAGAAACGTCGGGAATTAAATAGCTGGAGAAACGTCAGGGAGCAAATCAAAATCAAATTACAAGTTTTATAATTAAGTAGGTAGGTACCACATCCTAAAAACATTTCCGTAAAATGGATTATTTTAAACCGGGAGATACATTTAAAATATACAAATATGGATGTCTCAGTTAATGGCAAGAGGATCTCCCCCTATTACATGGGACCTAAACGTACAGGCAAACTGTGGGTGTACATAGTACACCTCTCCCTAACCCTTCAAGGAATATAGGCGTGATGGCATGTATGAATGTATGTTGCACAACGTTTTATAGCCCACATATTCGCAAGGACTAAACAATACAGATTTTGGTTCCAAAATAACATTTCCCGCGTTTGTGCGTCCGCCATCTTGTTAGTCTAGTCACGCGCTAGTGAGGGGATATCTCGACAATATGGCGCAAAAATTCAAAGGATTATATATCACATGGATTCATTTTCGTTACAGTTTGACTTATAGCACAAACTACATATTAACGTAATTCCAAAAAAAACTCATTTTTTTGCAGATATAAACAGCTACCTATATATATTTTTTTTTATTCCCATCCTGTTTGCAAGCAACAGTTAGGTGATGCTCATAGATACAAAATGATGATAAATTGCCCTCTCATTGAAGAAATATCCTACCTATAGCGGTCGCCAATTCTTGTTTGACTTATTTATCTGTCATCCAACTGTTGACAGTTTATAGTATAATTTATGTGGATTTATGAGTACGACCCTACTCATAAATGGGAGGGGGCCTGACTGCAATGTGAGATCAAAATTAAATATCAGTGTTGTTATTATTTAACTATTGCCCACAATTGTTGCTTGCTGTTGAGTGACCTACAAACACGTTATGCTGAACAACTGATTCCAGTTCAGTTGTTTATTTTGCTCGTAATTGGATTCACTATTGTTTGCTTTTAATTCTGCTCTAGGATTTTGGTCACTATTTACTCAGTTAATAGAAAACATCCCTCTCTATAGTATTGTATCGTGTATTGATTTATGTCCAAAAATGTGAGGCATTGTATGATGACACCATTTTTTTAAACTATTATACGATGACTGCCTCATTAGTCTATTGGTTCTAAGCGCGACTGTTACGCTGGAGGTCCTGGGTTCGATTCCCAGGTCGAACAAAGTGTTATTGGGTTACTCTATGAAATTCTCAGTAGCAGCTCGGAGTCTGGAATTGTGCCTAGTTAATGGCTTTTACTGGCTAACTTTAAAATGAGTAACACATGCATTTTTATCGCTCGGCTCGCCCCCTATTACATGGGACCTAAACATAGCGGCGAAGTGTGGGTGTACATTAGTACACCTCTGACTAATCCTTCGGGGAATACAGGCGTGATGGTATGTTATGTGTTATGTTATTAATATGATATTACCAGATGTTACTATGTTAGTTATATTGGTAAAAGATAACGAAAGATCTGTCTACTGAACAAAACAATCCTTCATTCAATAATACACTGCTATGATATAACATATTTTCCATCCAAAATTCAACGGAAACCGCCAGCTACTAAATAATAATAAAACTTATCCCCACCCATTACTGTAGTGAACGTTTTGTATAAGTTTCTATATATTCTGTACGCTATATCAAACTTCTCAAATAATTTAATTTCGCTGCCATCATCAATCTGTGGGCGAAAAAATTATAATTGATCAAATTCTCATGACACGACGTCATCAATCATCCCTATTATTATCCTCCTCCGGGGTACCTACTATCGCGATATACGGGGATATATAAGGGATGATATTTTTATTACCCACAATAAGTGCACCTTCAATGGTCGTATGGTTATTATTTGAATATAAAATTAACAATGGCGCCATCTGTTGGTCATAGTGTAGATATTGTAACGTTTAAAATATCAGTTACATTTTATGTTAATGGAATTTCTTAACTTTGTATAGAGTATATAACTTACGATATAACATCATTATTGCGTTCTCAAAAAACCCAGTATTACCTGAAACAAACAAATAGTTATCATTAATAATTATTCAATATAACGTAGGAGTAGTAAGCAAACACTTATCAGAAATTGGTTATTGGACCGTTATAATTGAAGATGAAACGAGCTTTTTTATATTAGCTGAAATTTTAAAAAAATCCCTTTGTCAAAAAAAAAATTCACTACTCTCACGGTCACGGTTTTTTAGTGAATTCATTAATTGGCTCTCTATGGAATTAAGGACCAATCTTTTTCGTTCCTGATGCAAACACAAATGTCACAGAATATAGAGACCAGTGTAATCAGGTGTACATATAGAAGCTACTTAATTAGTTTCCTATACCTCTGCCACTGGTCAAAGACAAACGTTATCCTAATAATATACTAAGGTTACATAAAGACAAAGTGGTTGGCCACTTGAGACCGTGATCCGTGCCCCACGAGACATGAATACAAATATTATTTTCGTTTTATATTTAAGTGTGTCTTCATGGACCGTGATTTTATACAAAAACTTTTTAAAACTGTAAAGAGAATTGTGTGATTAGTATAAGTTTCAGTCTGGATAGTTTTATATGAAATGTTTTTCAATAAAACTGTCTTCTATATCGGTTTAAAAGAAACATAGGAGGTCAAATTTTTACATAAACTTGCGATATTAGGTGAAGTTCTCATTAACCCATCAATAACCCAAGCGCCATATTGTAGACATAATGCAAAATCTATTGTTTTACCCTCATGAGACCACTATATGCGTAAGGGAATTAAGTATGTCTCAGCAAGGCATGTTTAATTTAAGATGTCCGTCTAAAAATCTTGGACTATATTAGGTACCTATGCTAAATTTATTACATATAAAAGAAAAAAAAAACAAATTGCGGATGCAAATGGATACTAAACTTCCACTACGGACTACATAAAAGTCTCATTTGTGGGCGTCTCCCACACTACATACGCTAAATAAGGGTGCGTACGCTTTGAGCGCGAGACGCATTGTACGACGCGGTAGCAAACGACCGCCGTTGTTCGTGCGTCTTGCGAATATTTTCTTTAAGCACCGCGCAGTTGACAAGACAGACTGTTTGGTGACGCGGAATGAGAATGCTTTGAAATCTCACATTATTTCTTCACTCAGCCACGCACGTACCGACCGCTGTGTACTCAACACAAGAGATTTGAGTTTATAATATTGCACTGATATTGCATTTATATAACGATAATATTGTTACTATATACTAATTACTAATATTGCACTTACGGCATTTTATGCAAAAAAACGTATGTTTATTTTATATTAGTTTTTAGCATTAAATATTGCGAAATGTTCACAAAGCTATGAATTTTCTAATTAAAGAAAATTTCTTAGTGAAAGAAAAAATCGATCTCAGGCAGTGTTTGAACCTGCGTCTCTCTGTTGAAGTACACCAGACGCTTTGCCAATTAAGCTACCGAGACCACTGCCTGTGATGTCGAATTTCTAAAACTTATGTGCCAAAAATTTATCTTCAAAGTGAAATCAATACAACGGCCGTCCAGAGTAAGGGTGTAGCACAAATACACGAAAAGCAGGACAAGTAATAAGTACATAAATCATATTTCATGGTAAAAGTGACCAAAAACCCACATGGTTTATCCCCAGAACTTCCCGCTTAAACGAGCCACGGAAATAAAACGAAGGGAATATTTCCGCGATGAATCACCGCTGTCCGACAGAGGGCGCTATCTTAAATAATTACCGACTAAAACCCGGATGTATCCGGACAAAAATGCATTAATATTGCAAGCCCCAACATGATGTATGGACTATAAGGTGAGCTTCAAATATTTAAGTTGTACAGCTTAAAGTTGCATGTTGGATCCTACACATTTGTTTAGTCAATGTAGTGTAATGTATTGTATGATTTTTGAGTAGAATCCATAAATACCGATAAAAGGTGACCTAGAATAGACCAACCCTTAAGTTATTTTAGTGAAGGAAAAATACGACCGCGGGCAAGATTCGAACCTGCATCTTGTGGTTAGGTACCCCAGACGTTATGACTGCTAAGCTACCGCGAGTCCCACCCACCAGGTCGAAATTTGCCTTCACATTTTTTAATTTACGTCTTTGAGGTGACGTCACCAACTTTTATCAAGGTTGTATGGTCATAGAAATTGTTATTGTAGCAATATCATAAAAGCTTCGCTCTTTCCTCCTTCGCTAGGGATGGCTTTTAATCCAACAAAATGCAATGCATGATCTTTTATTGTCAGATTTGTTATTGCCATAGTACATCTTGGGCAGCCAAGAGTGAAAGAGAGCATAGATATTCGAAGCGCAAAAAAAATGAGATACAAACAGTTCGCAAAGGTTTACCTCTTTTGAACTTAACAGAATACTGGTCAAATCAATATTGTACGCCATCACAACCTGAGCAACCCTAATTTTCGGGTTTCAAAATCCCTTAACAACTTTGTGATATATTTATGGAAACCGGAACCGGGTGTTAACCTTACGTCCACGCACGGCACGAATGTTATTTAAGTAGTATTAAAGTTAACCCTCCAAGTAGGTACCATACAAGTTACAGGTAACACAACAGTTTCTGTATTGAAAGAGAGTACCAAGAAACAGGTTTCTAAGAAAACACGGCGCTTAAAACTCCGCTGTAAAAGTTTCGTGGCGTTTATGTTATTGTGGTTCAAATCTCAGCTTTTGAAAAGCAATATTTGAAAGGAAAGCGTTATGTTTTTTCTTAGAACGAGTTTTTTTCACAGTTCACAAATTGGCTTTAAGCTACCTATACAAAAGTACATAATCATCAACCCATTACATTGTCCCACTGCTGGGCACGGGTCTCCTCTCAGTACGAGAGGGATTAGGCTATAGTCCACCACGCTAGCCTACTGCGGGTTGGCAGACTTCACACGCCGTCAAGAAAATCTCTCAGACGTGCAGGTTTCCTCACGAAGTTTTCCTTCACCGTTTAAGCGCGTGATAATTAATTGTTAATACGCACATGACTTCGAAAAGTCAGAGGTGCGTGCCTTGGATTCGAACTCGAGACCTTTGACTTGGCAGTCCAATGGTCATATCACTAGGCTATCACTGCTTACAAAGTACATAAATGACACGAAAATTACTATTAATTAAACTACGTTAGGATTTGCTTCCAGTCTAACCTTAATATGCCGCTGAATGTCATGATTTTATACGAAGCCACTGCCATTAAATCGCAAAACAATTTCTGGGCAATATCCCATACATCCCAAAAAAACTCGCCAACCAACCATAAGTATTTATTTATTTTGTAATAACGTTACAGCATACTAGGATTTTCTCATGTATAGTGGTTTATAAACATAAATCTTAAATGCACTAAGACCCGAAACACCTATCTGGTTCTTAGCGGTGGCTCCAGGAATTTTATGACAATAGCAAACTATGTTTTAAATAACTCATAGATACTGTGAAAAGTACTCTAATAATTTTGTATCCATTTCTATTAATCAACGGTCAGACATCTTTGCCAATTAAACAAACAACGCAACGTAACACAAACCACCTAAACAAACGTTTCCGTCACTATACTACTGGGAACAAGATCATCAGTCCCATATACACAAATGTTTATATTTAGACAAAACACCCTCTTTGAGGGTCAGAGGGGATGATTTCCCATGACACAGCCGGGTTCAACTGAATGCGACCGCCTTACAAATATAAATACATAACATACCATCACGCCTGTAGTCCCCGAAGGTCAGGCAGAGGTGTACTAATGTATACCCACATCTCGCCGGTATGTTTAGGTCCCATGTAATAGGGGGCGAGCCTATTACCATTTACCAGGCACAAATCTAGACTTCGAGCTGGTACTGAGAGTTTCATAGAAAAACCCAATAACACGGCTCGACCTGGGGATTGAACCCAGGAACACTAGCGTAGCAGTCGCGCTTAGGACCACTAGACTAATGAGGTTTTAAGATGAAAGGTGACGCTCAATTTTGTAAGCTAGCATTTATATTGAAAGGCTAGTAAGTTAAATCAAGAAGCTAAAATCAAGAGGTAATCAAAATCAGGAATTCAAAACCAGACTTTGATTTGTTTCAGGATATTTGTAAGACGATTCTGACAGAACGTACACACGGCTATTCATCAAGCTATAAAAATCCAGTTTATACTGACCTTCCATTATAAATGTGTTCCGTACAATTCAAGGCCAGCTTATACTGGTTTTGTATCTTGATTCGAGAAGAATAAAATAATTTGTTACCTTTTTCTGCAGCTGTGTCTTTAGATAGTGAAGGTTTTTTGTGCTGTTCTGTTTACAGAAAATAAATAAAGAAGGAAGTTATTTATTTTAGCCACGCGTCACCTTGTTATCGTCTTCGTGTCGGATAAAAATCACAGTGATGCCCTATAACCCAATTACCCTCGACGGGGAAAACTGGCTTTGACATAAACTTGTGCCAAGGACGTCAAATTGACGCCGCACTTAGATACATTTTTTATTCGCTATTTGTACAATATTTAATGATTTACCCAAAACTGTAACATAATTTTTGTCACCAGAATAAAACGTTTTATTTAAGACGTCATTCCTAACATAATACGACACTCTATTAACTGAAATCCGTACACTTTTGAACGAAAAAAATAAACCTACTTGTTAAATAACAAGTAGGTTTATTTTTATTTTTTCGCATTTTTACAGCAGGGTATTTTTCCGCAACTCCACGATAAAGTGCGTATCTGGCCTGAACGATAAGGAATATTGTTTCTCACGCTTGTATGGCTGTCTAAATCTTCCATGTTTAATACTACAATACTTTTTTTATAAAAAAGAGAACGGAGGCATTTGTGAAACAGTAAAAAAATGGCTCTATAAATAATTGCATAGCCTCTACTTTCACTCACACATTCACAAGAGATCATCATATTCTACATCATCAGATTATATCCTGATTATTCTCTTTACCATAACGTCCAATAAAAGTTACAAACACTGTCTCTGCGACAACGTCGCAAGGAACGCGCAGAACAAATACGACGCGCCGTGCTCACCCCATGAATAAATGAGTGCGGTAGAGCGCGCCAAGTTCGCGCACGGACGACCAGGGTTAAATGACATTTTGTTTCGCACTTGGATGGTAAATTTTACGCATAGAATAATTTGCCTTACGATAACTTATTAGTTAAGTCAACCTGCATATTTACTTAGGTACTCTAGTTTGTAAAAGCTCATAGATAACTTTTATTGCAAAATATATTATTATCCTGTAACGTAACCTGAGATTATTTATAAAAACGAAAATATTAATAAAAAAACTTGTTTTATCATATAAATTCATATGGCTGAACATAAAATCCCTAAAGCAGGAATAAATTACTCCACAAAATAACACGTAAGTCTAACGTCGTAGAACTAACCATTACACAAATGCACGTGACACGTTTTTTACTTAATTTAAGTTCGCAAGCATGAGTAGTACAATTTGTGCCACACTCCTCGATACAAGTAGCGACAAAGGCGATCGAAATGAAGGCTCTTTGTGGAGGATATTAGTGGTAGTGGAAGCTTTTATGGGGTAATGACGCCGCGGATTGATGGTGCCGGCCGTGAGGCGGTAAGCTAAATTGTAAGTATCGATATTTTGCTGTTATGGTGTTTTAATAACATGTTATTTGATGTAGGTATGTTATTATGTCATATATCCGTTACAACATAGGGGTGAACATATTTTGAGGAATATTATGATTTTCATTTGAGTAAACGTCAACATGATTCTGGCATCCCAATATAAACGCTTTAATTCCACTCTTCAGTACCTACTATATCCATCCAGTGTATTTTAAAGTCAATATCTTCTAATTACACTTAAAATGAATTGAATATGCGCTTATTTTATATTTAAACTTGGCTTGTAAACTACTAGTACCCCATCTACAGATGAACTAGGGATTCTAACTTGACACATATATTTTTTGACCTTATCCTTGCCTTACAAATAAAAATCTACCCCTGAATGTATCGACATAATCCCACCCCTATAGGGTTGGGTACAATCAGCCGCGATAGGGTGAAAGTGGCTACTCCATCATGGGAGGGTAGCAGGAAAAACGCCATATTTCCACGTCGGAAACATCCGACTGAACGCATTGACCGACTGAATGAAAGTTTGTTTTGTACAAAGTTTGTCTATGGCCCCTTTGACGGGAGTTTGTTTAATAGTCGCGTTTAAATGTTGTGTGTTATCAATTGATTATTTATCACTAGCTTTTAGTGATGAAGCAAGAGTGGTTTCAACGCACCAACCAAAATTCTGAACTTGATCACTTTTGGTTAATCACAATATGATTCGGGGACACATCATCATCATCACCCTGTCCTCCGCTTTTCGCATCCAGCTTCAGGGACACATGCTATACATTTAATTCATCGAAAGTGGCGATTTTGAAGCCCAGACCTCCGCCGGACTAACCAAGCATGATTGATTCCTGTTGCAGCATCTCTACAACCCGTCGTTAAGAATCTATAACGTTCTTGATAGTGTGGCAAATTTATAGGTAGGTATAGAGAGGTAGACAAATAAAAATAAAATCATTCTTTTAGAAATAAACAAAAACGGCAGGTGAAACAACGAGGCACAGCTTTAAATCATGTAATTTTATATCAAAATGAATATCATAATATAAGGTATTGAATATAACTAAGCTCCAACAATTAGCAAACGATGCCAAAATGTCCGGCCATTAATTACGGACTTCGCCAATCAAACAGACTCATCAGTTTTCAGCAACTAATGATATTCATCTTCAACCCGTCAATGCCGACGTGTCTGGAGGAGTCGAGGCGTCAGCAGTAGTCAGGGTGCGTGACCTGATTATTGAGTTTCATACCAATTAGTGAGCGCTGACTCAGGGGCGAGCAATCTACTGAGGAGATTAATGTGGAATTGTGTCGGAGGTGGCAATTGGTAGCTAGAGACTGTGGACAGGTTAAACGTGAAACTATTATATACGATAGTTTTATGTCATCGCGGAGAATATTCATATTCAAGATAGCTTTTGTTCAGCTCATAAAGGAGCCCGACTAGTTTCGGATAATTAGCCTTTAATAAAAAGCAATTTAGAGTGCTTTTTCCAAAGCTCATTAATTTGGTCACTTGTTAAGAGTACTTCAAGCCTATAATTATAATTAAGTTATATTTTTTTTGTATTATTTTTCGCGTTAATTATCACGCGCTTAAACGGTGAAGGAAAACATCGTGAGGAAACCTGCATGCCTGATAGATTTTCTTGACGGCGTGTGAAGTCTGCCAACCCGCAGTAGGCTAGCGTGGTGGACTATAGCCTATTCCCTCTCGCTCTGAGAGGAGACCCGTGCCCAGCAGTGGGACAATGTAATGGGTTGATGATGATGATGATTTTTCGCGTTCCACTAGTTACAAGTGTGACCCGGAAGGGTTTTTCTAGTCGTCTGTTGACGGGATTGGATTGGAGATAGTTGCGAGAAGCATGTCTGTTGCCCGCTGATATAGACTACAGCGCAATTACACGGTTGGGGAGGTGCGGGTGAGATGGACACTACTTTACTACAACATTATTTTCTGCAATATATGATTTATATTTCATAGTGACAATAATTCAATGAAGTTATAAATTAGGCAAACTTATTTAGTACTCCCTCAATAAACCTCAAAAAATATATTTTATTAAATGGAGTGGTTAGGCTACGATGTTTGCTTGAAGTAGGTAATGATTAGCTACTTTGCATGCATTTTTTTTTCCAATATTTTAATTTAACTACTTTAGGTGTTCAAACTGTGGTAAGTGAAGAAATGCTCTTACATACATGGTCATTGATTGATCAATTGATTTTTCGTTGATGATCCAAAATAAATACAATAAAGACCAAAAATCTACGAGTAGGTACTATTATCAAGTGCATTCAAACAATCAGCCTTATTTATGCCGTATTACAAATACCAAACGCTAAATAAAACAATACTGCCTATAAATCCTCAGAATGTACCTCAAAACATTCAAACTGTACATAAACTGCAATTTTCTACTTCCAGTCCTCATACAGTTTGGTATGAAACGATTAATAAGTCGGGGCAGCACTGCGAGCGCCGCGATAGATATGCTAATCTAGTGTTTATGGCATCGGTCACGCAACCCTTAATGGCGAGGGCTGTTTTAAATGTATATGTATTCACTAATTGGGTACGCTGTCTGTGATTCAGGTATTGGGGTGTGTGAATAATGTGGTACAGTAGGTAACGTATGAAATTCAAATAATAGTTTTTTTTTATTCTAATTTTTAAGGGACTTTTACGCGCAGCGTATGCCAGTCCCATCGTACCCTAAACATAAAATAATAGTTTTGATAAGTATTTGACTTATCAAAACTATAAACATGTGCCTATAAAAATGTTTCCTTTACACTTAGCTAGATAAATTATTTGATACAAATTTATGTTTGCATAGCGTCCCTCCCAAAGCGTCCAATGTATTGTGCTTCAGAATTATTTCACTTTATTTGCGTTCCAGCAAGCAAAAATACAAGCTTTCCATTACTTACGATAAAACTAAACGGATTGACTCCATCCACGATCAACCAGTGTGGTCACCAGATAATAAAAAACAACAAAGTAATAGGAAAGTAAAGTATTGCACCACAATACAAAACAAAAAGTTTTAAAAGCCTCATTCCACCACATTCGAGTACATTATTGGATTGGATTAATAGCCCTATCACTAAGGTAAGTAATTAATGAAAAGGTATGATATTTTAAAGAAAGTAATTTCCTTTCGAAGAAACACCTACGGTCATCAAATCCGGCTTCATTCAGTCTTTTCATCAATGTTTTGTTTTATATTACTTTTTATCCGACAACTTTCTTTTTACGGAAACCTCTGCGTGACTGTCCTTTAAGTCTTCAAGTCTCTAATTATAGATGTAATACATGCAAAATCTATTGTTCCGGTCTCATGAGACCGGTGCGGGCGTCGCTGAATTAAACTCTAAATAGACAAAAGCTATTCCACCCAACTTTAAAGTCGCGTACTTATTACGTTAAATATTAGTAGAAGTTAAGTTGAATTTATGATAATCTTTTTTTAATTCTCATAACTTCATAAAAGCCATCACTCCAAAACGCACAACCAATAAATCACCAACAACCATTTACTTACAATATAAGTAAATATCAATTACTTATATCTAAGTAAATTTACTTAGATATAAGCTCAACTCACACCTTCCTTGTGCTTTTCTAACCCTCCATCACTTATGTACGTAAACGTGTCATGTATTGTATGAAGTGGTCCTTCTTAGCCTTTATTTCTCGCTAATAGGGTCGCTGTGGGTGTAAAGTATTGCACTGGAATTAATTGCAGGCGAGCGAGCGGTACGCGGGTGGACCAGGCACACGGTCGCTGTGAAATTTTAATCAGGCGGAAGATATGAGGCTGCGACGGTCTTTAAGAGAGGGGGTAATTTATTTAGTAATTTTGTGAGTTTATGCTTCTAATGAACTGTAACATAAATGTAATTTATTTACAAAAGAAAATAAATTTTCAAATTAAAATAGTCCCAAGACTGTTATAACTACGCAATATTGAACATTAAGCAAAACAATTTAATCGATTTTCTTTGAAGACAAGATCCAAAAGTATATTTTTATAGAAATATTTACAAATTAATTTAACCTAATTAATTTTATTTATTTATTTTACCTGTGTTTGCTTTATTTTTTTATCTACAAAATATAAAATTATATGACCCCTTGACTCCTTCACAGTGAATCAAAAATACAGTCCATTAAGGTCGTGTGATCCACTCGGGCCGATCCCTCCCGTTTTAAAATCTCCGCCATATTCGTCTGTCTGGCTCGAAATAGCCGCACTTACCCGTGAACTTGGCGGGTGGGGGGTAGCAAATGTACCGTAGTATTGACTTTTTATTAATACTACCCTCTATTGCGCGTGTTTGTTAATGGTGTGGACGGCCATCGTAGAGTTATATTGTGGGAGTGGAAGTAGTGCATATAAGTAGTGTTTAAAAACATTAAAGCACTGTAATATAGCCGCAACCATTGGACCATTGGACTGCCAAGTCAAAGGTCTCGAGTTCGAATCCAAGGCACGCACCTCTGACTTTTCGAAGTCATGTGCGTATTAATAATTAATTATCACGCGCTTAAACGGTGAAGGAAAACATCGTGAGGAAACCTGCATGCCTGAGAGATATTCTTGACGGCATGTGAAGTCTGCCAACCCGCAGTAGGCTAGCGTGGTGGACTATAGCCTAATCCCTCTCGTACTGAGAGGAGACCCGTGCCCAGCAGTGGGATAATGTAATGGGTTGATGACGAATATAGCCGCAAGGCTACATAACGAGCTATATAAATCCAGTTTACGCTGGCCTCTTATTGTGTTGAAAGGCTACATAATTTGAGATCAGCTTACTATTAAGGGGTGGAAAGAAATGTTCGTTCAGAGTAAAGCAGTTCGAAAAAATATTTCTCTCATCTCATAATTATTATTTGACTTATTATTTTATACGTTATTACTAAATAACACAAAACTAACGAAACAAACAGATTTCACAAATATTTGTTCAACTTTACTTATAATATAATGTTTCTTCCACAATTTCCTTTAAATATTAATATGATTATTTATTGATCAGAATAATATGTTTGTTTAACAAGTTAGGCTCCCAGGCTCCCAGCAATCACAGCACGTCTACACAACACACTCGGTAGTCCGACAGATGGCGTAATAACCAACACTCTCTGCCATCCCCTCGGTGTCCTCGTCACCCCTCATCCCCAGTACCCCCTGTCCCCGGTATCCCGTCACCCCGGTGCCGGTGTCGCCTCGCGTCGTATTTGTGTCCGGCTGTTATTAGCTTGTTGGGATGGCTTTTAAATCTTTGATGGGTGTGTACCAGGTGGCAAAGTGGCACTGAGCTTAAATTGTAATTTAAACCATACTTAGTATACATTTATTTAAATATAACATAATCACCAAGTCTAAACTCACTTCTATGAATTAAAAAAACGATTTAATGGAAATTTTTGAAGTCATTCACTTTAATCGATGTTTTTATGAAAGTCAAACTCACTATAAAGCTTAGCTGACAGATGTCAAATGTGGTCTATTAAACTGGCCCTACTTTAATATTAAAATGTCATAGTTGTATCTATCATTCCTCATGATAGTCCTCATCATTGACCAGTGCCCGCGCTCCGGAAGATTTGTGTCCCATCGAATTACTGCAATCAAATGGGAAGAGACGCGATTTTAAAGTGATTTTAATCCAACGGAGAGAACTTGTATTAAATATTATGAAATTGTTAAGGTTCTTGTGTTACGCCGTTACAGTTTTCCCATAGCGTGTTGTTCCACCATCACGTTTGATAGACGTTTAAGTTTATAGTTATCGTATTCCTACTAGTAGAGTGTAGTATTCGAATGGATATCTAGCAAATATAGACTAGGATTTACTACTATGTTTCAGCATAATGATTTCTAGAACTATATTTATTTCACAGAATTTTCTTAGTACTTACCACCTCATTGGCGTAATAGTGCCGGCGCAGTATTCATGTGTGAGATTCGGAATAAAAACCCAGCTAAACGCAAATGGGTTTTCGTAATATGCGAGTTAAGCATAAATCCAAAACCAAGCCAAAATCAATATCTTGCACTAACCCATTAAAGGTAAGAAGGTGCCTACGTAACTTGACAAGTAAAAGTACAAACGACAAAATGTAATTTATTAGAATGTCTAGACTTCCTATCTTAATTTCCTAACTTGGGTCATAAATCAGGACGATAACAGAATAACTACTAGAGCCTCAGACTAATTTTTCCTCGCACCCCGCTGTTAAACATCCTATATATAACAATGGTTCGCATACGAAATTTCCCCGCTTTGGCACTTCACAACAGTTTAAAGCGAGGGTTGTCGCTATCTACTTTAATATTGCAAGCAGACTATCACGATATCTCTTGTACTTTATGGAAGCACACGACCATAGTCGGTACGTGGTTAATATTGGTTACCACTTCGTTCAAAAGAATTTAAATTTATGAAATCATAAATGCGGTAGATTATGCGGTATTTTGTTCGAGGTTTTTTGATAGTGCAACTTCATAGTGTAGTTTAAAAATATAACGTCAGAACTAAATCACACATTTATCATTATCCTTAACAATGTCCCACTGCTAGGCACGGGTCTCCTCAGAATGAGAGGTATGGCTATAGTCCACCACAATTACCTACCTAGTCCTACTGCGGGTTGGCGGACCGTTTTATAAGAACGTATAATAAAAAAACAAATACCTACTCGAAGTCAGATTAAGTCGTCGAGCTTTTAAGGTTTAAAAGTTACCAAATAAGACCTTACTTTTGTTGTTACCTTTACTTTTGTTTCAAAGTCACCATTTTACAAAGGTAACTCTAAATTAAATCTGTAAAGAGTTTCACGGTAAAACTAAAGTAAACCATCGGGACATCTCAAGCACTTTTTTATTCTGTTTAAAATATATTTTTCCACAAGTCGCAACAGCTAAAGATGCCGAGTATTTTGTGTTGCAGTTCTATAAAATATCAGATTTTGAGCACTTCGACTAGATTGCCTTTGAAGTATAACTGTTTTCGAGTTGTACCTTCTAAGTACCTCTGTTTGAGAACAGTTCAAATCATAATTATGAAGTCTGTGAGACAAACTGTGTTTTTGTCCAAAATAAATTAAATAGGTATTGTATTTTGACTTAATAAAATTGAATGAAAATGCAAAATCTATAAGTTTTCAAAAATCAAATCACTGGTTGACCAAAAAACTATGAACCGCAGATAGCAGAGTCACTGCAGACAACCCATTAGCATTCTTTTTCTCGACTATGATGCGGGTACTTAAGTTTTTTAAACTCGCTGCAATACACATTGTTTCCAGTGCCGTATCGAAGCATACTGTAAGTTCTAAAGAAGCACTCCGGCACTGTTACCGTCGCATCCATACCCAGCAATCCCGATTGCATTACCGGCCAGATAACTCCCGGATTTCGTACCAAATTGTTTCGCATCGGGAAATAAAGGGAAATGCTTTAAATGTTATTTCTTTAAAGTGCACGTAATATAGATTTTAGTAAATATGGAAAATGTTGATAAACCCTTGTTTGATCCGAGTCTGTAGGGGATGGTTTTGAAACATAAAAGATTAAGCTTTTGTTTAAATTAAGTATATTTTTATTTTTATGATCACTTTTGAAATAAAAAAGTAGTGTAATCAGTTCTTTCGAAGATTAAAAAAGAGGTCTCTTTTGTACTCATTGAAATACCAGTGCAGAAGGGGTTGATTCACAGACACATGGAAACAAACATTGTTTGTATGGCGCGACGTGTATGGCATTGTATCGCGGCTTTTGAAGATACTAATTAACACTACACTTATCAAAAACCTACCTATAACTCTTCTAACCTTGCACCATGAAAAACATCTGCATGTTTTATATCAATCACAGAAGTTATTCTAAACAACAACACAGACTGACTAGTTCTTAAACTGAACAAGCTCTAAAGATAAAATAAATAAACCAAAGAAAATTGTTGCAGAATTGTGGAAGGCAAAATAAATAGAGTTGAATTTATCATTAAGTGGTCGACTGTACCAATTTCTTATTTTTATGTTGTTTATAAAGTTTAACCGACTTCAAAATTCAAAATTTCAACTGTAGGTATGTTTTTTTTAATTCACATGAATATATTATTCTATACTTTATTCTATCTATGTATCTTAATCTATCAATTACTCATCTTCACTGCTTCTGAAGTGACGAAAAATAGTAAGGGGCAATTTTTCCAACATCAGATAACATTTATCCGACTTATTTGATGTATGATGTTTTTTGTATAGAAAATAACTAAACGTCAAATTTATTCTATTGATTCACCATACCCGACTATTGAAAAATTAGCGTATTTATTACTTTGTTTTAGTATTTAACTTCAACCTTCATGTAATACGAGAATAACCACACACACACACCCTTTAGAAGCCAAAGAATCTCTGGACACTTTAAATGTTGTTATAAATCTTCGATATAGTAAAAATCGAGTTAAAAATATGAACACAACAAGACATAAACAATCTCTTATTTGGTTATCAGGAAACATCCACTCCACTGACCAATCAGCACGCACACAACATTATTTGAATTCCGAACAAACCCAGTGTAACCGCTACTCTCCCTGGGCAAATGTAGTAATGACGTCACAGCCTGGGACGACCTGTTTGTATGTATCGCAATGCTGTTAGCCCCTCGGGGACCCTAATTGGTATGTATCGGCGTTGTTCCCAGTAAGGGAACAAAAATATTTTTCCGTTTAGGGTTGAATATTACAAAAGGGACACAGTGAATTTTACTCTGCACCCAGCCAAACAAAATTTATAATATTTATGTACTTATTTATGTATATAAGTAAAATGACTTGAAGTCGTGTCGTTCTTATTCAAGCGGTATTACCAACTTGACAAACTTATAACAACATCTTCAATCGATTCATAACGAATTACTGAACAACTTTCACCCAATTATCTAACATTGCGCACAAGAAAGGCTTAGAGAATCATTACAATCGTTCTTCAATTACCTAGATTACTTGAAAAACAAAGTTTCCCCCCCCTTTCGCCGAGAAGTGCTGACGTCACGTGGCTTCGTCAAATAAATGCGAACAATCAAATTAAGAACACCGGATATAGGGTTGGTAGGGTTTTGTAATAAGAATTTGAATTTTTATCATAGAAAAGCTTGATGTCACTTAGCAGTCCCGCGTGGAGTATTCCCGAAACAGTCGGCTTACGTCGATAAAACTAGCAGATCTAAATAAACGAAATCAAGCGCCATATAATTTACTACGTCATCATTTAATTAGTAACACAACACTTATTAGTTGTAATGTAGTTTTTTAAAGGTTAGAGAAAGTGCAAGCCCTGCATAAAGCTCATTCGTTCCAATGCACTGCCCGTTTACCTAAAAGGAAAACTAGATTGTTGTCACTCCTAGCCGTCTATAGTCGTCTCGACAACTAATTCGATTGTTTAGACTCACCTGCCGAATATTTTCACCGGCTTTTCATGAATGCGAACTTTAGAAATAGTCTCACTTTAATTTCGTAAAAGGGACCGAATACTTTGATTGAGATTAGGAATTGAAACTTCACTTTTACAGAAGAAAAGCTTAAACAAATTAAGTAATTTTTCAAATAAATATTTTTTATAGTTTGTAAATAAGTCATAGTTTGTAAAAATAAGTCAGTGTTCTCACTTTCAGGTAAGAACTGACCTTTTACCAACCTTTTTTCAATTGACTTATTCCTGTAATTTAGGTAAAAACAGGTAGATCTCATGGTACCATCAAAAGAAAGACGGTGGTTTTCCATTTTTTGTAGTTAAGTGTCATAAAAACGAAATATCTTGTCATAAAATAGAAAAAAACCTTTGCCCCGTTCGGTGAGTATCTATGTTTTAATATTTATTTGTTTAAATATTAATAGGATGTCTTCTGTAATATACAGGGTGTTTGGTGCATCGTTTGCCAAATGAAAATGGCCGATAGAAGAGGTCATTAGCTATGTCTTCAGGCCCAATAACTCATTCCTTGTCACACCAGTTTTTTTATAACAACTTTTGAAAATTTATTTGCAAACATTCCAGAAATCAGCATTAAACCATCAAATTAAAAAAATCTTATTAGTATTACGTTTAAATTTCAGTTTAATTCTGATGTCTACTCTTGTATGGTTCTATGATATTCAAAATTACTTGCTAATAACACCTAGTTCCTTTTTAAAAGCATCAAAAAGTTTTTTGAAAAAGATAAATTTTATTAAAGCTCAACTTAAAATTGTTGTAAAAAAATAACTAAAAGCGATTGGGATCTTCGAATTATTTTAAAAAGTTCTCTAGTCTGTCCCCTTTCCAACGGTATACCATAAGCCAAAAAAAAACTGTTATTAACTTCACTAATTTGCTAAATTTGCTTTAATAAAATTTATCTTTTCCAAAAAACTTTGTGGTGCTTTTAAAAAGGAACTAGGTGTTATTAGCAAGTAATTTTGAATATCATAGAACCATACAAGAGTAGACATCAAAATCAAACTGAAATTTAAACGTAATACTAATTAGATTTTTTTAATTTAAAGGTATAATGCTGAGTTCTGGATTTTTTCCAAATAAATTTTCAAAAGTTGTTATAAAAAAACTGGTGTGACAAGGAATGAGTTTTTGGGCCTGAAGACAGCTGATGACCTCTTCTATCGGCTATTTTCATTTGGCAAACGATGCACCAAACATCCTGTATATTAGTAACACAACACTTATATATTTTCTATACTTTAGTCAGTCTTTAGTCTCATAATTGTTTCACTTCTACGCTATTCAACCAAATGTATTCAAAAGTTTATACGTGAAGGACGCATTGCGGGTGCGGGTCGCGGCGGAAGACGGACGCCTTTGAAACTATCACTTAAAGTCTAACGACTTTAAAAACCATTGCTGTGGCGACTTAGTTCCAAGTTTCCAGTTTACTATTAAGTTGATTATTGAGTGATGTCCCCCGACTGTGGCGTGCAAAAGTGGTGTAAAGATTTATTGAGAAATAAGGCTCCCGTATTTTAAACACTTTTAAATAATGTACAACTGTCATATTTAAACGGCGGTAGCCTAATGGCTAGGGCGTTGGACTAGCGATTATGTGGTTGCCGGTTCGAAGCCCACATATTGCACTACCAACGTGAATCCACTCGTAAGAAAATCCTCCCCATAGACTAACTATAAAAGATCAACTTTAACTTTGAGTTGGTGAGTCGGATTTGTTGTTGTAATACAGTTAGGAGCCATTAGGTAAATATATACATAAATAACGTTAGTAACTACACCGGGTTTAAAATGAAATATCTTCCATTCGTGACTGCAAACGCATGGAAACAAAAACAATAGAATTTCAACAACAAACTCGAAATAATCCGGTTGAGCTTAGATTTAATTTCCAGCGCATACCTATTGTTTGCATTAAATTCATCGCAATAGAGCTGTGTGGCTAAAATACACGTGAATAAATACTGTTATTTATTTAGATAAATTGCCTCATTAGTTTAGTGTTCCTTAGCGCGACTGCTAGGCTAGAGGTCCTGGCTTCGATTCCCAGGTCAAACAAAGAGTTTTCTATGAAATTATCAGTAGCAGCTCAGCGTTTGGAGTAGTGCCCGGTTGGTGGCTCGCCGTATATTACTTTTGACCTGAAGATGAGACGAACTGAGGGCGTTCATTAGTACACCCCTGCCAAACCCTTCTGAGGAAACAAGAGTGATGGTCTGTTCTCTTTCTGATGTTTTACTTGCACTCTTTACATAGAATCTAAAAAATAGTCGCTCACGTTGTCTGTTCGCTTAGATCTTTTAAACGACACAACGGATTTGAATGCAGTTTTTAGCAATAGATAGACTGGTTCAAGAAGAAGGTTTATATGTGTAAAAACACGCGGGCGAAGCCATGGGCGGAAAGCTAGTAATTTATAATATCTTTCTGAATAATAAAAACTGTTTCTCGCCCGTTGACTTACTGCCGGGCGCGAATTTCTCGACACTCATAAACTCTCGGCGAGTGGTCCCCTCCCTGGGTCCCGTACGCGATTAATTATTTACTAAGGACCCCTAAGTCCCTTTGTATCTTTAGCGTGTTCCGCTTTGGAAAAGGGAGTGCCTTTGTACTTTTTAGCGATAAATATAAGTGCTTGTTTCTTTGTTGTTGAATAAACAAGCAATCGTTTCCACGGCGGGTCAAATAAATGTTACTCTTTGTCCATCGATAATAATGATTTTATTTAACATAACATAACATACCATCACGCCTGTATTCCCCGAAGGGTTAGGCAGAGGTGTACTTAATGTACACCCACAGTTCGCCGGTATGTTTGGGTCCCATGTAATAGGGGGCGAGCCTATTGCCATTCACCGGGCACAAATCCAGACTACGAGCTGCTACTAAGAATTTCATAGAAAATCTTAATAACACTTTGCTCGACCTGGGGATCGAACCCAAGACCTCTAGCGTAGCAGTCGCGATTGGGACCACTAGACCAACGAGGCAGTCAATTTTTGTCAGTATTTTATTTAAATTAAGAAGAAATATGTAATCACCTAAATAGAAAAGGCGTTAGCTGTCTTGCTGTCTTTTCCCGTAGCAAGACAGCTAACGCCTTTTTAAAATAGAATGGGCAGCTTTTTTAGGATGATCGCCAATGAAACCACTTTTTTATGGCACAGGTCTGCAAACGAGCAGGCGAGCTACCTTATGGTAAGTAGTCATCGACGCCCATGGAATCTGCAATACCCAAGGAGTTGCAGATGCGTTGCTGAGCCTATTAAGGATGGGGACGGAGAAAAGCAGAAGGAAGGGGACTGAGGGAGGAGATGGGCCTCCGCGCTCCACACTCAACGTACGAAACGCAATAGTATGCATAGTTATATACTGCCACTTCAGGTCGATATTCTGTGGGAGAATAATACTTCCCCGATCGTGACCACCCATTCATGCTGGCACGTAGGCTATATGCCAGAGAAACACTGCTAAAAACCACTATGTTATACGTCTCGTCCATTTGCTTTTTATACTGAACCCGATAAAACTAGAGGTGCGTCGCGTGACTCCACCACACTAAGTAGGTGCCGCCACAGTCGACCGCAGACGCAATATACTTTGTCCTATTTGCTATCAAGAGACTTAGAGACGATACACACTTAAACGGTTGACATCGTGAAGAAACTTTCAATAGAACTTTGTGTCTGACACTTATGCGAGTATAATAAGATGTGAGCTTATTGCCATTAACCGGACACAATTCTAGACTTCGAGCGGCTACTGCGAATTGCATAGGAAAACCCAATAGCACTCCTCGACCTGAGAATCGAAGCAAGGAAACTTTGCAGTCGCGCTTATGAATATTAGACTTATGAGACAGTTTTAAACAAATTATGATATTTTTACAGATGTAGGTATGTGTATGATTAGATGTATAATTGTGGAAAAAGCAAGAGAAGTATGCAATAATTATTAAGTAAACTTGTCGTTTCTTCTAACTCCAATGTAAACCGACGCATGAGTGTAAGTATGTGTAAAAAAATTGGTAAATTTTATGTGTAGCTTGCATGGTAGATTGTGGGATTTTATTCATTTAGCTGGAGAAATTAAGCAATTTGAAAGAGGTTCTTAACAATGGGTATGTATGTATATATTCTCCTATATGTATTCAGTCTCTTATTGTAGACACAAGTCTGCTATTGATTCAGACTCCTCACTCCACCCACGCAAAGGTCACCTTATTAGAGATGAGTATTATTATCTTAGATACTGCTTATATAGTAGAATAGAGATATCTGTCCAGAAGGCGTTTGCCTTTAGCTATTTATTATTCATAGGTATATGAGGAGAAATTGGAATCCTTCTAAAATGATTTAATCCGTTATATATTTTGCTCTTATTACGATCCTAGATACGAAAATGGTGGTTAAAAAAGGCAAATATTATATTTTCTCTTCTCATCCGAATGATTTATCTAAGAGTGGTTCTTTTTTTTCATACCAAAACAAAAATTGCTTAGACATATTCACAGCGGGGATCAAGTGAAAACAGACGCTTTCATTATAATCATCATCAACCCATAATTATTGTCCCACTGCTGGGCACGGGTCTCCTCTCAGAATGAGAGGGATTAGGCTACAGTCCACCACGCTAGCCTACTGCGGGTTGGCAGACTTCACATGCCATCGAGAAAATCTCTCAGGCATGCAGGTTTCCTCACGATCCACCTCCACCATTTAAGCGCGTGATAATTAAGTATTAATACGCACATGACTTCGAAAAGTCAGAGGACCTTTGACATGGCAGCCCCATGGTCATATCAAAACACTATCACTGCACTTATTCCTTCATTATATTATGTAGAATTGAAGTATAATTTTCAGTAATATTTAAGTAGGTACATAAAACATTGTACTTCATCACACTGACCTCACTAAATGACATACAAATCCGGGCCATCTGGCAGACTCTAATAATATTTTCACACCAATAAAACTTAGTCATAAATAATCTTCAACATAAATCTACTGACAGTAGCTTGTTATGCTTCCATATATTTTATTGGAGCATAACTATTGTAAACAAATACATCACTATTTTATTTATAGCCGCTTCAGTAAAAAAACATTCACAATCCTTTCATTTCAGCCTAATTTGGAAGAATAATGGAATATCCTATCTCTATACTTACATAAAAAACGAGGATGGTGAGTTTGTATATTATTGCTTTTATGATTAAACAATAACCAATACTGATTGGAAGAAAGCCGTCATTATAGAATATGTCTAGCATAGTTGATCTTATAATAACCAGATCCCTTAACGATGAGAAAGAAATAGTCACCTGCCTATTAAGAATAAATGCGGCAAGTGTTGCTTAACCTCACAATTAATTCAGTTGGTTTTCTTTAGGCCATAACGACACAAACAATGTAAATAAGTGCACTATTGTTCTATTTATGTTAAAATACGTAATAAATAAAGTTTTAGTTAAACAGGTATATAGGGGTCCCTGCCCTGGCAACTATTCGAACTATGTACATTACGTCCCGACGGCTACCCTTCAGACGTGCACCCACTGGACCGCTGTCATCTGCTCCAGTTAACGACTGCCCTAGTTTGGGGAGACATTCAAAATAAGTAAATTGTTTTCCCAACAATACAAAGTTAAAAGACATCTTTTGTGTTGTTTCAAGCGGAATATTTTAATGATAGTGGCGCTATCAAATATTTTAACGAAGAAACGTGTCTAAATCCCTAGATTATAATACAATAACCTCGTTTTCTATAGCAATATTATTAAGAGGAAAGATTTGTTCATTTGTAATCGATAAACTCTGAAACTGCTGAACAGATTTTAATTTTTTTTTTTAAAAAAGCTACATTATTCCCGATTAACCAAAGCTATTTATTATATGGCGGATAACCGGAATCTTATGCGGGCGATGCCGCAGTAAACTGTACTATTTAATAAAATATATATTTTTTTTAAATTCGTATTATGAAGACCCAAAATCATGAGTCTTACGAATATAAAATTTCAATAAAAAATATTATTACGGGCTGGAGCACCTGTCCCCAAAGCTATAAAGAAAGAAAGAAATTTTATTTATTTACATAGACAAGACGAGCGAAACAACAACATTTCTATGTAACAAAATATGTTTATTCAAAATTAGGATTTAATTACGCGCCTAACAGAACACAAGCATGTTCGCTTGTTACTAGAATTAATAATATACAAAACTAGATACGTTAGTAGTTTTGTTTATTACTAATTGTATGTACACTGATATATCGTTACAAATGAATTCAAATAACAAAACGCAAGGAGAGACGATTGATAAAAGAAATGTTTATGTTTGAAGCTTGTGAAAACATACAGACAGACACTCGGTCTGTACCTTGCCTGCAAGCAATCTCAACACCCGTATGGCATGAAAGAAAGAACGTATCAATAAATAACACTTAGATAACAAATACTTTTTAAAACATGGGATCTAAAATTCAACACAGAATCTCGATATTTAAAGGATCAACACTGTGGCGAGCTAAAATAATGGAATAAATATAAATATGTAGATAGTTTTACGAGTGGGTTCACGTCGGTAGTGCAATGGGTGGGGTTCGAACCGGCAACCACATGATAGCAAGTCCGACGCCCTAGCCATTAGGCTACCGCCGCTTTAATTAAATATATGCAACTGGTTTGATTAGACTCCGAAAGACTAACCTAGACCGATATCACAAAATCAACAAATTTCATAATACATGCGTAACAACAGATACCCGACTATTATAAATTACTTTCAAAGCGTTCCTTACACATATTTCACGTGTTTATATCACTATTCAATCATGTACAACATCGTGTGCTAGTTAATCTAATTCAGTAATGCAATAAAACTAGAAATGCTATAAAACCGTGTTCTCTATGGTTTATGATCACCGCGCGCATGCAAGTAGTAAGACAACTGTTTGCTGATCATAATTGGTTTAACCGAGTCTAATAAAATGTATGCAGGCTGAAATATGTTTATGTTTAATTCATAAAACTAACATAAATGGTGCGTTAGCGGACGGCTATCATTTTAAACAGAAATAACACACAATATATCTAAACTCGGATGTGGTATCTAGAAGCTTTATTCTTATTAATGTTCTTCTTTTTACCTTAATTAGGGAAATCCCATAAGGTCCCCGGTGTAAAAGACAATAGATTTTGTATTGTATCTGTAATTAAATACCTAACGGATTAAAAGAGTATTGCTCTCCCTTAACCAACATAAAAAAATAGCTTACAAATCCATTAATTAAAAATCAACAATCCGCCTGAAATAAAGAACTATCGAAATAGAAGCAGACTCGGAAATAATCCAAACACAGCTTACTATAGAATTGTGACGTCACACCCATCAATGACTACAATTCAGTCTGTTTTATGACATATCAACGAACCCGTTTTTATTTCTGCCGGAATGGCTTTTGTAGTAAACAAAATCCGGGGGCATTGTGAAGTAGATACACTGTTGTTTCTTCACTGTGAGCACAGTTGCTCACGATTGTACCAAACTATGCATGTGTGTTCTAAAATTTCGGTAGTACAGTCGCATATTATAACACGCTTATTTTTTTATTTTTGTCATAAACATTAATTGGTCTCATGATGTGTATTACATAACCTTTGTTTCCGTGTTAATCTATTCCCAGAAAGGGCGTTACTACTTAGTCTATTAAAGTATTACCGACGTGTGTTAGTTTATGCAAGATCGCCAAAACTTTTTTAATAATGTCACAATGCTAAAACTTTACATTATTGTAATAATTGGCCATCAATCATGAACGCTTATATTTATGTATTAAATGTTGTATTAAATGATGGGGTGTCGGGAGATGTGCTGATAAAACTTGAATATTAACATCCAAATGGGAGAAGTATGAACGGTAAGCACATTAAAACTTTTTACAGCCTGCTGAATGGTTTTACAGAGTAAAATAGGTTAAAAGCTAAAAGAAGAGGGGAAGACAAAGTTCTTACGTAAGAAAAAACCAAAATACTTTTATAACACAGATGTCTAGAATCTTAGATTATATGAGGAATAAAATCGTAAGGATACCATGATAGGGTCGGCGCGAATTGAGCTGAGTGGTGCAAAGCCTTTCGAACCCTTCTTAATATCAACCATTTTTCACGTCAATTGAGTTCAATATTGCTTGAATATCCAACGTGTAATATTGAGCCTGGATAATATGAGTATTGGATCTTATACTAAAATTTTAAGATCGAATGAAACATGTTTGATTTTTTCTTGCTATCGGTTGGTTTTCGCTTTCCGCTACTTTACAATAACGTTATAGTCAATAATTTTCGTCTTAATTCTTGATTTTGTGAAATCTTTTATGGATTTGACTCGTATTCTATTAGAATTAAGTTCCTCCAATCATTAAAGCAATAAACTTAAACGGTTATTGGTATTAAATAGCACACTAAACGAAGAACTAAATTAAAAAGAAATTTCGCGTTATTACGCAATTATAATTTGATAACAGAAGCTTTGTTTTACCGCCCAAATATCCATTACCTAACAATAAATGGAGCAAATAGCTTATGATATTGCAGGGGGAACATAGGGAATATTTGGTATATTCCCCACGTTTTTACGGTTTCAAATGTCTGAGCTCGTTTCTGTAATAACTGTGTTGTAGGCAATTTGAATGCCGTGGTCGTGATACCGTTGAACGTGAATTAACAAGCTGCAATGTACATTGCGCGTTGCGAAGGCGCCATGTTTCATTAGCTTAGTTTACGAACAAGAGTGAATTATTGTTATGCGAATTTCTCAGATTCCTGCCCACTCGCATTAATTTATTGAGTGCTTTAATTAGTAATCCTTTTTAGTGTCTTACTTTAAAATACGACTTATTTAATTTGCTTTGGACAGGCGCAAGTATTATTTAGAATTCTAGGTAGATAGGTAGTTTAGAAGTTTTTAACTACACTAACATCACAAGCATACGAAAAACCCAGACCTAGACTACATCTTCCGGCGACGAATAATTCAGAACTCATTCAGGTCAATATTAATTTGTCTTCTATAATTAATGCGAAAAAATGGAAGACATACCAGAAAGAATGAATTCTTTTTATTAATATCAACCAAACACTTTTGTACTCGATAATAGCGATATCGAAAGACGTTGGTGGACATCCAAAGCATCATAGTTTAGGTAAACAACGCAACATTATTTCTTTTGCACTGTCATATAATTTATCACTTTATTGCAGAATCAAACATTGAAGATTGTTAAATAGATTTTTTTAGTAAGTATAAACTATATAGTGTTGTGTACTGTCCTTTTAATCGGATCATATAATATGTTGATCCGATTCAAATCAACATAATGAACGTTGGTTAATAAAGAGGTAGCAACGTGTCATACTTATAGCATTAAGCGCATAATTAAGAAAATGGAATAATAGAAATAAACATGAAATAGAAAACTTATATTAAGTATCTATAGCAAATGGTGGTCCGTTGTATTTTAAAAACGTACAATATTCTAGAATAGAAAATATATGCAATACAATATAGGTAAGCTTCTCACATCTTAAAACGGATTTCTTACACGAAATAAAACAAAAACATAATAAATTGAGTTCAATAAAGGTTGTGTCGGCTCGTTCTTCACCTGAACTCCATCATATTTCCCGCCCTCGATTGATGACGGCAATAGGAAAAGAAACTGAGGCTTTGTTCCACAGAAACCATTAAATAATAAAGAATGAGGCAATTGTTGACGATAGCATTCTTTGAAGATGTTATCAAATGTTTTTTTTTATTTCAATACACATTTTGAGTAGTTTGAACTTTTGCTTTAACAGAGGATGTATGTAGTAGAAAGAGACCAGCCTGGTTACTTGGCCCTATCAAATTGTTATTAAATTACAATTCATTATCATTAAAATAATAATATCCTAATTACATTATCATTATCGACCTGTGAGTCTAAATATAAAAATAATAACGACAAAGCAAATAAAAAGGTAAGATGGAACTTTGCGAACAAAGAAGTGAGGCCGGCTAAAACTACGGCTAACGGTGTACAACACAAAATTACACGCACACACGTATACCGTAACTACGCCTTATCTTGTCAGTCGAGCTATCGAAAGCTCGACTGACAAGATAAGACGTAGTTAACTAACAACAGCTAACAAAATTTTTATGTTGTAAGTACAGTAACAATAGAGTGGTACGGATCAACTATTTCGAACTATGTTGTAGTTTTGAGTTTTAATAAGATCCTGTAATTTTTCTCCCCGGCATACTAATTACAATGTTAATAGTACATAATTAAAATTCACAATTCTAACAAAACATTGCTGAAATTGAATTTGTTTGTTTGATGCAAACAAAATTATGCGCGCACTAAAGTCAACAGTTTGTAGTCATTGAAATCAACGGACGAACTAGCCGCCAGAGCTGTGTCAATGTTTTTGTAAACGGTTACACAACGCCATGGACAAGACAAGTTATACAGACGTGTGTTAAAACTGAACGTGTGTTAAGGCTGCAACTGCATTTATGCTTAAAGGAAAAATAAAATGCATTCATCATAAAGTTTGAAGACACCCATTCTATTAAAAATAAGTCGTAGATAGAAGCGCTCGTGGCTAAGTTGTAACTGTGCTAATCAACAGATCTGCAAGGTTAAGCTACGCGGACAGTCTGTAGATGGGTGACCGTTCTGACACAGTGACACACCTTCGTGTCTCGAAGAGCACGTAAAGCCGTCGGTACCGGTTGTCATACGAAGACCTATGATAACCATTAGTGGTAGTCAGACGCCCTTAAACACTGACAACCAGTGCATCCTTAAAACTCAATAACACTTTGCTCGACCTGGGGATCGAACCCAGGACCTCCAGCGTAGCAGTTGCGCTTAGGACCACAAGACTAATGAGACAATATCGGTAGGTATTGTCAAAAAAATTTTGTGGATAAATGCGGAGGTCTGATAGCAGTCATTTCGTGTTATAAACTGATATCAGCCGCATTTATTTAGACTGGATGCCGACCCCAACATTATTGGGAAAAGGCTACGAGTTATTTATTTATTAAATAAGGCACACCCAACAATATATTTACAATTTAAAACGATATGCCACCTCAGATCAAATACAAAGTTAAGATGGAACTTTGCGAACAAAGAAGTGAGGCCGGCTAAAACTACGCCTTGCCGTGTATCTTATCAGTCGAGCTATCGAAAGCTCGACTGACAAGATAAGGCGTAGTATCGGTATTGTTTTATAGTGTAAAATTGTGTTTGTACACTGCAAGGCGTAGTTTTAGCCGGCCCCACTTCTTTGTTCGCAATGTTCCATCTTAACTTTGTATTTGATCTGAGTATGCCACTAATGTTGAGTCTTCATACGGTGTAAAGGATAAGATTATGAATAAGTCACGGATAGAAGACTAAAAGTTGAATCAGTCCCCCGTATAGTAAGGAAAGTCAGATGAAACACATTAGGTCACATTAGATGTAACATCAACCTCTTTTCTGTACCTACATCCGGTTAAATGAAGATTTGTCAGATCAGTATAGACCGGCACAGCTGTATTACCATTGCAATCTTGCTTCGTAAGCTTAACGACGCCATTTTCTTTTACGGCGTGATTCCCGACTCTAGATATTGGCATTCCTTTAACCCTAGGCATATAATGTTATGGATCTATAAGTATGTCTAGTAAACTAGAACCTTCTAGGACCTTGCATATATGACTATCAATTTACATTATTTATACTCTACATAAACTAACCCTTAAGTATTTGTAATAAGGCACATAATATCTAGAATGAAATTAAGTTAAGTTTAGGTTTCGTCAATTTTTCTTGTATAGTTGGATATCTTTTGTATGATGTTTTGACAAAGATGTCAACCAGTTTTATAGAAGGTATAGTTGAGAATAAAGTATGTAGTATTTGTTATTCAAATGCAGAATTCAAGACTCTAGGGTAAACGGTAGGTTGTAAACTCGACTGCTGAGTAAAAGATCCTGGGATCAATTCTCAAGTCGAGCAGTGTTATAAGGGTTTTTTATAAATTCTCCGTGTCAACTGCTCGATTAATAGCAGTAGGCATCCACTCTTCACTCTCACCATATAGAACGTAAACCTACTGGAAAAGTGTAGGTATATAGCAGTAAGTATACTTCTGCCTAGCCCTCGAGCACACAGGCATGATGGTGCCATGGATAGATCCAGAGGAATCACACAAAGACGGATAAAACAAAACCGGTCTTAGTGCGTTCTTTTGTTAAGCAAATAAGTGTCTTAACTAACAGAATAAAGAACTAAAATCCATAAAAGTTTATTGCATAAACTTATTTGAGCTCACAATAGCGCGTCCAATCTGAAATCTTAACGAGAATATTATCTGTAGTGTTGGCACACGCTGGATATTATTTACTTTTCATTTTGTATCTAATACTAAGATTGAGCTCCTTACTATATTATTAAGCTACGATGACTAATCCATGCTTGTCGTCAGCTGAGTTGTGACTACTCCAAGCAGCTATAGCTAGGTACTTCTTGCACTAAATAAACTGTGCCTTCCACAAATCATAACTTCCGTTCGGAAATCATAATCAATGTCATAGAAATGCTTTAAAATAATAAATAACAAGACAAAGCAATTCCAACAGAAGCGCGAATGAAACTAGTATTTACTTACACTTTAAAAAAGGAAATCAATGCATTCGAAATTCGAATAAAAGAAACTGGCCAAGTCGGACGGTAGTCCCACAGCGGTGCGCGGCGCTTGGCCGGCGACCAAGTTGCTATTGATACGACAAGTTTGCAATGAAGTTCGAGCGTTCGCTTTTAAGATAACCATGTATTTGCAGGATATTTGGACAGGGAGAGAATATTTTGGATACAGTAACTGACCAATTTGTGGCATGCAATTATATTGTAGATACATTTTATGTGGAAAGGAAATTAAAATGTTGGGTCATGTTTTGTGCTTCACATATATTCGGTAAATATCATATTTTTGCAAACACATGAAACAGAACATGAAGATAACAATCAATGACTTCCCTGAAGCTTTATGGACTTTTTGGGACTTCACCATCTCGATCAGCCATATAATTTCACCGAAATATTTCTTCTATTTAGGTGTACGATTCCTAATACGCTATGTCGTCGGTTATTTGGACTCGGTCGGTAGGTACCCGGTCGATAAACACCGCTAACGAGCGCGCCCGCACTATCAACTACGCGTTATTGTTATATTCGCTAATGAGCGGCGCGGGCGCGTCATTACACAAAACACTCCGACGCCGCATGATAAATGACACCAGATTAATTAGTGGTGTTGGAATCAACATCGAAATGTGCTATGGGTTTTCTTTTTATTTTAAAGGTAATTGCTTAGGTACTTCCAAAAACACAAACAATAATATATTTTTTTATAACAGAAACGCACTTGCGAGTCACCTGATGGTAGCTACCGCCGCCCATGGACATCAGCGACATTGTAGCTGTCACCAATGCGTTGCCGGCCTTTTAAATGTGTGTATGCTCTTTTCTTGAAGGCCCCTATGTCGTACTGGTTCGGGAATACTGCCGCAGGGAGGTTATTCCATAGTTTACATGTTACTACGGTGTGTACCTACGTACTTACGGTGTGGTGGATTGCAAACCATAGAGTTGGTGACGATGAATTTATTTGGAATGTTGATAGAATTTAATTATGTATTATTCTACCGGATTGTAAACGTACGGCTATTGTGATGTAGAAATAAGAGATGATCTGGAATAATTTCTATTCAACTGAAGAGAAGTTACTACCTAGATATCCTACAGATTACATACCATCACGCCTGTACTCCCCGAAGGGTTAGGCAGAGGTGTACTTAATGTACACCCACAGTTCGCCGGTATGTTTGGGTCCCATGTAATAGGGGGCGAGCCTATTGCCATTCACCGGGCACAAATCCAGACTCCGAGCTGCTACTGAGAATTTCATAGAAAGACACAATAACACTTTGCTCGACCTGGGGATCGAACCCAAGACCTCTAGCGTAGCAGTCGCAATTGGGACCACTAGACGAACGAGGCGGAGTCCTACAGATTACGGCGTATTAAACCCCTTGTGGTGTGTTATACCCTCTCTGCAGGGTAGGAGATAACAATCTACCCAACTATAAAGAAACATTCATCAAAAATCGTGTAGGTACATATTGCTTCATCTACGTACATTGTTGAGTGTAATTTAATTCCACACTGTTCCCTCCCTAAGGAATTAACGGCGTTCGTGTATGAATTATTTATGTGGAACTTATTGTGAATGAATTCAGAACTCCAACTAGTTGTGTCTAGTTTATGTAAGACTGTTAACATTTGTCAACAAGTTTCTTGGTGCAGCAGCGACAAATTGATTTGGAAGAAACTTGAATAAGAGTCAATTTTTCGAACCTAGTTTATGGTTCCGATTTATTATCACACACATTGCTTTATGCAACTTATAACTAGCACTACAAGTTACCTACAGTTTATAATATTTACCTTTGAGGTGGTTCTACTAGATTTAAGATTATAAACTAAAACTAGCATAATAATATCGACGCTGGTCCGACACACCCATAATATTTTTGTCAATGCGAAGGTTCTATTAATGAACCCCAAAATAGTGTACTCTCTTCAATATAGGAAGTACCCAACGAAGTATATTACGAGGCACACATTTTTTCTCCCGGGAGTGAACTATCTTTAATATAGGAAAATAAAATAGTGTACTATCTTTAATATAGGAAGTACCCAACGAAGTATATTACGAGGCACACATTTTTTCTCCCGGGAGTGAACTGATTCCCAATTGTAGGAATAAAGAAACCTAATGAGAGACCTCTCTGATAGTGATGAAAAATCTCATGGGTTTTCATGGAACTCTATATGGGGCGTGGGGTGTATCTTACTCCTACTGACGAATCACCACACATGCCTAGCCTCATCCTAGGGCCACGGGACTCGTGATGGATCCAAATTAAAACGTAGTAACCCAAGTTTTAACACTATTAGCCGGACGCAAAAGCAATACGTCTACCTACCCCAAGTTGTAGCATTAGTTTGATAGTATAATTTGACAACAAAGGTGTGTCGGACGGGCGCAGGCGGCGCCGCGGGAACCCACTAACTAGTTCATGTTATTAGTACTGTTTGGGAAAAACTCAGTATTTTTTTTAAACTACTCTCACTTCAAAAAATTGTTACATCCATTGAATGATTTCATATTCGTTCTCTGATTGTTATTTTATTGATACAGTCGGTTATAGCTGTAACCTGACCCACCGAGACCCCGCCGTCCCACTTAGGGTGGGTCAGGTAACAGCTATAACCCACTGTACATGGTAAAGAAACACTTTTCTAACAGAAAGCAAAGAAAAAATGCGTTAATCTTAAAGAAATTTCTACAGAAATCATATTGTGACTGTAAGAAAAACATAACTAAAACTGGAGCCCCAAGGAACATATTCGCGTAAAATTGAATGAAAACGTTAGCGAGATGAGTTCGCGACAAGCTCGGAGCTCGGAGCCTCGGGGGCCCGGGACAAGACGCATGGCCACACGATAGGCGACACAGAACACCAACTAAACTAATAACCCAGACAAAGTAGACTAAATTCGTAACATAGGTATTGCAACAGCTGTATACACAGCAGAGTGATTTTGAAGTACCTACCTAAAAATATTTTTTTCTGTCATTATCTTCTAACTATAAGGCTTATTACGTCCTTTCACTCCTTTCCGTTTAGAGCTCTCTAAAAACGCAATGACCTTTGAAATACAGAATTCAGCGATATCTTAGTTATGCCCAAACACTTCGTCTATGACTAAGAATTCCTCAGTAGTCTAGTGGTTCCAATTGCGACTGCTACTTCCTGGGTTCGATCCCCAGGTCGAGCAAAGTGTTATTGGGTTTTTTTATGAAATTCTCAGTAGCAGGTCAGAGTCTGAGTCCGGTTAATGGTAATAGGCTCGCCCTCTATTACATGGGACATAAACATACCGGCGAAGCGTGAGTATACATTTAGTACGCCTCTGCCTAACCCTTCGGGGAATACAGGCGTCATGGTATGTTATGTTTTATTTTATTCCCTGTTCGGTTTCGTAATTAGTACGTAGTTGATCTTCTGCTTTATATTTCGTGTTGAGCTTGTTGAGTGGCTACAGCTGATTGGAAAAATATTACATTCCCCTCCATCTCATGCCGACGCGTAATAAACAGGATATTTTAATAGAAACCCGGAACTGATGCACGTATCGATCTGTGATGCTTAGCTTTACATATGTGACGAAATTATAATAACAATATATGTGAAGTGTAAAATTACTGTTTTTTAATTTTCAAAATAAATAATACTTACCAGTTTTTATACGTCATCTTTAAAAAAATATACCATGTTTGGATGGCGTACAGTATATAGTATACTATAGTACATATAATACAAAATTATTGAGATTTAATAAAATGACATGAGTGTATAATTTTTGTTTTTGTTTTTTTACAAAATTAGAGCATTAGAGCGTGCAAAAATCTACATTGCGTCGTTTTAATACGCTTTATTGAACATGATCCAATCTATTATGTTCTTTTCAATCTAAGTAGAAATATCTACAACTTTTGCCTTACGAAACAAAAGTTTCCAAGTTTTATTTTCTGCATATTCTCAATATAATTTATCTCATATTAAACTTGTCGAATACACTGAAAACCGATCGTTCATGTGTACGACACGCGTAAAGTACCGCTGAAACTTCCAGTGAACACCTGCGCTGAAAACGATTTTATATCCGAAAATGTAGTATACCTTCCCTTGCGTACTCTAATCACAACCTTATGCTCACCAGCTAAGGTTTAAAATGACTGACAGCTTCAGAGTTAATGGGTGTTTAATGTGAGACAATTCGATATATTTTAGTGTAAAGGGTTAGATAATGATATTTCGTGGCCCCATATTTACGAGGGTCGAGTGGGGTTACACAAAGCATATTTTGATAATAATTACTATAAACAAGGCATTAACGTAAATAGCTTGATGGCTTACACATACCTACCTACGGTAAACATATACCTTATTTTTTTGTGTGTGACAGTATTAGTAGGATAGATTTTATATGATTTTAAGTACCTTTTACCTTAAGTATTTTTTTTTAAGTTTATCTTAACGCCGTCGGTATTACTTATTGAGTATATACAGAGAGTAGAGAGAGAGTATATACAGATAAGACTCATCATCATCATCATCCACAGCCTGATTTCACCCACTGCTGGGTATAGGCCTCCCTAAGTTTGTAAGATAAGACTACTTAACGTAAAATTTTTGGTTCAATAAAATTACAAAAACTTTAACCTAAAATAATACAAACTATTCGAAACATTTAGTTCAGCTTAAATACTCCGGCAATCAAACTTCTACGTTTTCAACGCCGAAAAACAATTTGTTGAACAATATATAAAGTTTCCTTTAACTTTCTTATCTGTCTTCTTTGTAAAACTATTTTGATGGCACTAAGTCACACCAACACGACTGAATCGCGTGTTTATACGAGCTTATAAATCAGTCATGCCGCGTGTCCATCATGTCAGCTAATTCCGACACAAGCCGAACATTGCCGAATGTGAGGTAATACATAAAAAATATTCAAAGGATTGGAATAAAAATTCGTCAACATTTTTGGGTTACGCGAGTAAGTTGGGGTTCATCGGACCGCCTTAATATTTCCTGATTTCGAAATTGGAACTCTCATTTTATTTTGTGGAGTTTGAGTATTTTATGCAAAAACTTTTTGATTTCAGTTTTTTTTATTAAAATAAATTAGAATTTCTTTTGAAGCTATTTTCTTTCTCGGGAGCGCTGTGAATCTTATCTGATGACTGGAAAACGAATTGTGACTGGACATTGTTGATAAAAACCATATTTTTTTAAACTTTATAACGCATTTTAATCTCATATTTACACGGATACGAATATTTTTGGAGAAAATGTTTTAACAATGTTTCATTAATTCCATGGCGTTGATTTTCATTGGCGTTCACGGTTCGTTTAGACAGGCCATTCGTCAATAGAAACAAAACGTATGATCAATACGCGGCCGGAATATCGCGTCCAATTTATAAAAATGTTTGCCGAGCCCGGTCCGCAAACATAAATCTATTAATGAAACAATTCTATCGAGAGCTATATTTACACGGAAAATTAATAAATACCAATACTAAAACTGTTGCTTTAGATAACTAATTTAGCCGCCATAACTTTTCTCATCGAGAAACATTTTAAGCTTAGTATGAAAATAGATCAAAATTCCTAAAATGTATGTTGAACTACAATTACCTGTTTCAGGGCTGTGACCCAGCGAGTGAAGGTCCTGCTGTGAGCGTCGCCGCTGCCTGTACTCCTGCCGGTAGTCAGGCCACCGGCCGTACTGTGCTGGAGCGTTCAAGTACTCCTGGGAAGAGAACCTCGACGCCCGAGGCGGGGAGAACCCCATCTGGCTGTAGTAATCGTGTCTGTACACCACATCGGGGTGGTTGATCCCTCCCGGCGCGATCTGACTACCAAAGTGAGTTCGATGCCCCAAATACTCTGGTTTCATTGGTGCGTCGGTTAGTTCATGTCCATGGATCGACGTGGACCGCTGTGGGCCATATTCTCGCAGTCTGTTGGAGAAGTCAAGGCCCATCCGATGTGGAGAATAGTCAAGGCCGCGAGGACCCATCTCGAAGTGGCCGTGAGGTCTACTGTTCCGGTAGAAGTTGGGAGAAAATGGATTCTTACTTTCCAAGTTTTGCCTCGAAGCGTAACCCGTTTCGACTTTCGGTTTTTCATCTCTGTTTGGCTTCTCAGTCTGTTTGTCGGTCCCGTTCTGCTGGGCCTCTTTTTTCGGTGTCTCTTGGGGACGAAGTTTCTGATGGGGTACAGACTCTGTGACTTCCTGAGAGGCCCTCCGGTTGAACTCCTGAACCTTTTCAGGAACAAAACCTTGTTGCGGTGGCTGAGACATTTTGCAGTTTGATTTTGTTTTTTTACTTGAATAAATACATCAAAACGTACACTCACTAACACTTGATATTAAAATGTTCTACACAAATAGTGGATATAAAAAGTCGTGAATACACAGAGCTAAATATTTAAGTATATATTTTTTAAAGTAGTGTCACGTTTATATTAATTGTGCAATAATTTGATAGGAATACACTCACAACCGAATACACAAACTATTAAAAAATCTCTTAAAATTTCACTTCATTCACATTTTTTTCTATATAATTTAGTTAAGCATAATGAGTGATGGACGTGAACAACAGTATTATATATAAGCATATAATATTATATTATTATAACAGCATATAATATTAACTAAAACTATATCAGAAGTCACCAACAACCTAAACCTATTTTAATGACAGGTCCCGCAGTTCTCAAAATAATTCAACTGCATAAATTAATGTAATTTGAATTTATACAGGAACGGTATGTAACTTTCCTTATAATTATTCTGAAGCTAACTGCTCCAATTAAATTTGTTTGGATATCCTCCGCACACTAAGAACCGTTATACCTAATAACTATTTTAATTTGTATTATTGTTTCGCTATCAAGAAAACATTCTATTTTATACCAATAAGACATTAATTCCCACGCATTCCCACTGACGATAAAACATGTTGAAAGATCTATACAACTCTCATAGAGTGAGTGGGATAGGTAGCTGTGTGCAACATGTTTTGTCGTCAGTGAACTGCGTTTTCACTGACAAACAATTACACAGTGAACAAATAAAAAAAATACCAATAAAAATCTAATAGGCTTATAATTAATATTCATAGCTAAAAAGCTATAAAACTAGGAGTTTTTTTTTATTTCAAACATGTTCAGTTTAATTTGATATATTTGCTCTTATTAGCATTCATACCGCCTATGTTATAGCACGGCCATGTTACGAGGTGATGTCACTTCAGTTACTATTTTAAGGCTAAGCAGGCACGAACAATCAGTGCTCATTATCGTCAGTACACGAGCGTGCTCGAGGCGTCCCCAAGTTCGGCCATTACTCGTAATTAGAGCCGCCCTTGACGCTTGGCCGTACTACTTGACTTGGCTGACAACTTGGCCTAAAGCTGTAACGTATTTACGTAAGTCGCTGTAAAGTTTTATGTAAGCTAAATGTGACATAGTTTCGTGTTGCTGGTAATGAAGCTCACTTTATGAATTTGGACGTTTTGTGGACGTTGTTGCTTTTAAATATAGTAGTATATAGTACCTATTTGAGGAAATATACGGTCATGATGTGATCATTTAGATTGAATAAACCAACTTTGCATTCAATATGGAGAAATTTTTAAATGAATTTCAAATCATAACTTTTTATAAAAAAAATATTTGTTAAATTGTATTGGTGGGTAGAAACACTCAGTATAGGTAGGTGTAAGCTGCTCACTTAAAAGTGGCCGAATAAAAACGAGAACAGAAAAGTTTTGAAAAACGTTTCGAAATTTTCGTTAGTTTAATTCACATCACAAAACGATATTTTTAATTGATTTAGCAAAAACAATCGTCATATTGATAGGTTGGTTGGTTGCCTACTAAACTTCATAAGTGTTATAGAATACAATTAAAAGCTTCCAATAATGCCTATATTATCTTCAGTGTAAGCTTCTACTGACACCACTTAAGTCATATCAAAGTGCTAAGTACTTAGCCACATCTTCAAGTATGTAAGGAAGCTGTTACCCTCAAACTTTGCGTAAATCCTGCGAGCACGCCGCACCTGCTCCTTACAACAATAACAACCGCTATTGAGCAACTATCGTGACGCCGACACGCCGACGCGGGCGACACACCGACACGAGCGACACGCAGACACGAGCGACACGCCGACACGCCGACACGAGCGACACGCCGACTCGAGCGACACGCCGACGCGGGCGATACGCCGACACGCCGACGCTCCCGAGACTTCACACGTGCCACAACTTCGTGGAGCCACGCGTTGTAATGTGATACTAGCTTAGTAGATATTAGTTATGTGATAGTGTTCGCTTTGTTTTTAACTCCCAAACTTAGGTAATTTACAAACCCTGTGTCGCGGGCAACCTTAAAAACATACCTACAAAAAATAATGAACACTTAAAGTAACGTAGGTAAGTTTCGAACCCAACAACACTCGGTGCAATAGTATTGGCGAGATGACCACTTAACCGCTATGCAGCCACTTATTGTCAGTATTAAGTATTGCTATCCGTCGTTCGAGATGAACAAAGTAGAAAGAAATTAGAATAAACAGTACCTAAATAAATGGAAAAAAAAAAAAAAAAAGTAAAATATCGGACTTAATTCTTTTGACTTTGGTTCAAATCAAGTAATTGTCTCACTTTTTAGCCATAAATGCTCGAACAAACGATTGATTCTTGGCATAGCTAAATGTGAACATTGCTCATGTGTAATCTAGATACAATAATCGAAAGTATATCTCTTTTTAAACCATAGGTCATTAAATTTGTATGAACTGACAACACTAAAATTCGACTCCATCATTGGTACCAAATCCTGGCAGAAGCTATCAAAAATAACTTTCCAAAACAGAACGACGGTAAAAAGTGAGTGTACAAGTGTACAACCCACTCAACCTCAATCAAATGCAACTGCAAACACGACAGCCGCCGCAATACAAATGGACTAAGAAGTTCCACTTCATACATCGCCAATTTATCGTGACGGAATTGAATAATTATTTTCTAGAATAATTACTATTTTAGTTTTCATAATTATTAGGTATTTATTATTTTTAGTAACCATTTCTTAAATTATCATATTTTAGTATTGCTGCAAACTGGTAACGATTGTCTGCAATTGTCCTGGAATAAAGGTCACAAGAAATGGGTATGATCTACCATTTAATGACGTAACAGTTACAATGGAGAGAAGACTGAATACCTTCTCTAAGTCAATCTTAGTGGTGTATGTTTTGTTGATGAATCTTGCGTACTATTTCGACTTTACCTACTGTGACCTAAGATGAATTAAGTACAGATACAAAGCACAAAGTTACTGTACAAGACCGGCTTAAAGAAATACTGCAAGGAAACCTGCAAAATTCGCCTGCAGATTTATGTGTGTATCTTGCTACGAGTCACACAATATCCTGAACACTTGCGTCAGTTGCTGCACCGTGTTTGTTCGTTAACGGTTCTATATAGATATGTATTTTCTGTCCGAGTGAAACTTCCGTGTTAACCTGTCGTGTGGCGCCACGCACCAGCTCACAATATCGACAGCTGGCGTGAATCCAGCCGCCTATCGATATTAATATCGATCGGAAGTTATTTCCGAGCCCTGGCTCGCTCCTCCACGTATCCGTCACAATCAGATGCTTTAGTTATAAGATTTATCTATTCGTTGCTTTGCAAATGTAAAGGTCATGATGTGATTTTATAAGTGTATTCTAATAAAATAATTAAGTGATCCTTTTCCAATAAATTAAAATGGTATCTATGCAAGGATCCTCCGATGTGGGAGTACTTAAAGAACCTTAAAATTGGGTGTAGACCCAATATTATAAGGTTCTTTTACGCAAAGTACGATACTTAGCGTTTAATAACTTGTCTTGATTTGGGAAACAAATCAAAGACACCACATGTACAGAAACTGTATAAAGAACCACTGCACTCTGGTAGTAAGTCATACTACTATAATTTGTTATATTAGGTAGGTATACCTTTAAAAGAGCTAACGACCTACCGCTTAACTATTATAGCCCGTTTATCAAACTCGGTGTTTCCCTTTTCTCTTGAATGATGACGACACAGGCAACACTTCGGCCGTGACGTCATCAATCATATTGTCGGTGATTGGTTGGCTAGTAGCCGTCCGTAACGCAATCAATTTATTACGTATTGAAGGATTGCTAAATGACCAGCGAATATACTAAGTAACCGGCACTTGCGCGTATTTATGTGTGACCTGTTCATAAATAAAGACCTCCGATTTCATCTATGCAAAAGCGTTAGCGGTGACTCAAATATTAATATTTTGTATAAATAATTTCCAATATATTTGGGAGAAGATCAACACAAAATAGTTTAAATTCACAAAATATCCCGATTATTACAGATATTCAGGGCATGGTGTAATGTAATTTATGTTATTCGGGGAAAATTAATTGCAATAAACGTTATTTTCTGTGGTAAAATTTTCATAATAATTATACAAACATTTACTATAACCCATGTCGGATTAAAATTTTAATTAATACAAATGCTATGATATTTAACCACAATAATAACTAGATCATGACACGTAAATATGCATTTCAATATGTTCAAGCTGTAATTGGAACAAGGCATAGCTGTATATTTAGACACAGATCCATGCGCATTAATAAAAATATTTTTTTATTAATTTTACATGGAACGCAGTATTTTGGGGGTCAAGAGGACAGATCGCGTTCGGAATACCACCCTCCGTTCCAAAACGCGCATAGTGGATGTGGGCGTCCAAATTGCGAGCTTGAAGTGGCGATGGGCTGGCCACATCAGCCGCATGCAACCGGACAGATGGGCGAGGCTAGCTACCGAGTGGAAACCTCGTAATACCTTTCGCAGACCAGGTTCGCCGAGGAAACGTTGGCGGGATGATATCGATCGGTTTCTGCCAACGTGGTATACAGAAGCCCAGGATAAACAATCCTGGAAGAAGTTAGGGGAGGCCTTTGCCCTGCAGTGGGACACGAAAGAGGCTACATAAAAAAAAAAAAAAAAAAATTACTTTGACATAACATGCTTACTCCATTACAATCAACAATCAATTATTTATATAATAACAAAAATAATTATTTGCATTTTTAGATGTAAATTTGTACTAACACGTTTCATACTTGGAGGCGGCGGTAGCCTAATGGCTAGGGCGTCGGACTTGCGATCATGTGGTTGCCGGTTCGAACCCCACCCATTGCACTACCGACGTGAACCCACTCGTAACACAAGCATTTAGCTTAGCACGAGGGGTTAACAAGAATACTAGTAATGTGTGACCCACATTGCTAGTAAGCTTATTTAAAAAAGAAAAAAACTTTTTATCTAGCGTGGTCCCAATTATAAAGTTCACGCAGACGAAGTCGCGGGCAGAAACTAGTGTAACAGTAAGCATATTTTGACCTTTGACCTGACTTGAACCTTCGAACCTACTACGTATATTACTATAACATGTGTTGATATCTTTCCTGAAATATTTACAGCGCTGAATACGCTAGCAGTTCATTTGAGCGCTTCTTGTACACAATGACGTTGAACGCCTCAGTGCGAACGAAATAAAAATGGCGTCGTTACGTGAACATTCACACATAATACCATACCACTAATGTCGGGGCTTTGTATCATATTTTATGGAGCTTACAAAAAAATATTCGTGAGTGAATTCACTGATTCTATTGTAGAAATCTAGGTACTTTTGTGTTGGGCCCATTATTTATTATTGAAGGGCTTAACATCAATATTAACAATAATTTCTTCAAAACAGACAATATTGCTTTATTCCAAAAATATTTTTGCTAAGAAGGTAATTATTTATAAACTGTGTATCTAATTTAATCTAGATGGTAACAAACATCTATATATACAAAATGTCACAGTAGGATACGAAAGTTAACGTGTATGTTTGTAACATTTTCACGCCTGTACCGCCGAAGCAATTTTGATGAAATTTGGTGTAGTGATACATTGGACCATGGGATGTAAGTGAGACCGCGGGAAACAGCAAGCATTAACCAACTATCTTTAAGATAAGGCACACAGATAGGTACCTTTATTTTATATCTAAGCACTGTTTAGTTTCCAATCGATCCTCGGCCGTCACAGTACTTTGTCGTCTTAACAAACGTAGAGACGATTATCTTACCAAAATACTTGGATTATCGTTAACAGAATCAATTACACGCCGCAACACTAGAGGGCGGGTAGAGAGGGCTCGCAGGAGTGGAAGTGCGCAGATGTTGACAATAGCTACGCACGAGAAATTTTGTTATTATGAAGTTTGATGTCATGACTTCATAATGTCCGCGTTGGACATTATGAAGTCAATCTTAATTTGCCTATTCTTTTCGTTGTTGAATTTGTTCCAGTTCAACATGAGAATATTATAGTATCTAACACAAAAATATTCTAAACTTAAGAAATCAACTATGTACTTAAATATTAATATTCTAGATTGACTTTTGGGGAGGTTTTTATGAATTAATATTGGTAACACATTCATGACCTGGCCACGGAACTAATACGGTACTTCCCCAACCAAAACCTATATTATCAGTTACATCATCATCATCATATCAGCCTCTTGCCCTCCACTGCTAAGCATAGGCCTCCCCCAAAGAGCGCCAACCATCCCGGTGTTGGGCAGCTTAATAACGAGACAAAAATATTTGACCGACGATAACATTCCCAATATTTGTGCTAACAGTTATCAGAACTATGAAAATGAAATGCTATTATATAGACAATTCGCACCGAGGTCGTCCGTGATGAAATGAAAACAATTCACTAACTCAATGCATCGAGTCCGCACAAACAAAGCTCTTTTAATCTCCACATGTGCGTACACCACTATAGCACAGAACATCATCAAACATACACACGTGGGTATCGTGTGCATGTACTACATTATGTGTATGACCCGTATATCGTGGTTTTACGAGAATTTATTCCCGTCAGTGACGCCTGCGCTATAAAATCGGTCCGATGTTCAAATAAGTATTACATGATGCAAAAAAGTCGGACTCGATTCCTAAGCTCCGGACTGAATTCGAAGCGAGGATAATTATTAACAAGCATATTTACATCTGGGGGACTCTTTTAGAAGACATTGAAATGAATTGGTATTAATATTTGTAGTAGATATTTAGAGACACTAACAGACATAACTAGACATAAATATAATTAAATGAAATTTTTTAAGTTATCGTCAATTCGTCAGGCATAGAATGGGTACCTAATATTGTACAAATACATGAATTATTTGTTGTAATACTCAGACCCGAGTATATATTTATATATTGAATAGAATAAGAATTATAAAACAGTATGGTTATATGTATTTGTAGTCGCTTTCATGCAAAAAGCCTTTTAACAGCTACGTCACAAATTCATTTTGAAGAAATATAGATACAACAGGTACGTCTTTTTCAAGCGTCGCAACATTCACATTTGAATCGGGAAAATGTTCAGACTTCCATCATTAAAAAAACAACTAGGGACGGACTAGACACTTGCTTCACTACTCACACAGGGACATCGCTTGAAAATCGAATGCCGTCACGATACGTGTTTCTATTTTGTAGTCTCTAGCTCTCGCGTCCTTCATTACGGCGCGACATTGGCATCACTAAGGGGTCAGAAGGACCAGGAAAATAAATGACACGTACGTGAACAAGCAAAACGTTGAGTGCTTATTGGTTTTTCCGTTCTATCATTTTCATTTTTGTTTTGGGCAATAGGTAATCTTTGTAAACACCTGTCACTATATCAAATTTTTTAATATCTCTTACTTATACAAAAGTCTTTTAAAACCGCTTAAGAATAGAAAACACATTGCACATTTTACCAAATTTATTATAGTATAATCGCTTTACATTTTGTTCTGTTTTTTGGGTGGCTGCCATATTTTTTGTATTCTGGTCCTTCTATGTCATCTACGCTGTGGCAGCCACGAGAGCTTTTTAACAACCTGACATATGAATAGAACACTTCACTGTATAATTAAAAAATATTATGTTGGCGATTTTGGCGCCTTACTACTTTAAATGAAAGCCGTCGCTAAATCTTACTTATTAATTAAAAGTAGAAAATCGTTAAGAGGACTGAGATATTTATTTCTTGAGAACCTCATAGTGGCGAGGGTGATGGAGGTGGTCGAGGGACAGTAAACGTGTCCATAAAAATGGAAAAATGTCTCACAGTGAGAATAAAATATTTTCAACATTCTAAAACACTAGAAATTTTATGTCGCCTCTCTACTATAGTGTTATAGAATGACTTAGGTACCCCTAATCTAAACCAAAGCATATAATTAAGTATATCTATCACTCGCGCCACAATATTATGAACGTTTATGTTTTTATTCGTTGGTGGTTTTTTTATTCTCCCCATAACTGACGTCACAGCGTAGGTAAACAGTGGCACGTGTGAGGCGGGCACGCCTACCCTGTACTAGTGATGTAACACACTTGGCGCAATCTACATGCCATTTTTTCCCCTATAAAATGAGCTACAATAGATCATATATATATATATGATCTATTGTAGCTACAATAGATCATATATATATATATGATCTATTGTAGCTCATTTTATATATGATCTATTGTAGCTACAATAGATCATATATATATATATGATCTATTGTAGCAAATATATTTAAAATTTTCCTGACGTAGATATTACAACTCTATATATATAACTAATGATGACGTTATGCTATAGGTAACTAGTTACAAAATGTATATTCATGTGAAAAATTATGCCTATAAACTGTGGCAAATGTAGCAACAAAATAATATAACCTAAAATCATTGCCCGGCCGTAAATTGCCTTTCCATAACTTTGTCTTGTGTTGTAACTAAGTCTACGTTATTTGATATCGTGGGCGGCCACTGTTAGCTGAATACTAGTATTATCCCTTATAAAACACGACATGTCCGATTCATACATATTTATTGAGCTGGCCCCGTCTGGACTCTCTCCAAGAGACCAACCAGACGCACGACTAGTGATGGGACATTATCGATGATTTAAAATTATTGTTCTGTATAATATGTCGCTCGTTTATGTGAACATTCATTATTATAATTATATTGCAATTAAAATTGCATATTTAAACACGGTCATTCGTATAAAATTAAAAAACCGACTCAGTACTTGCAAAATGTATTCTGGAGCTTCATTTATTGGTGCATGAAATAACAGTCCATGTTTTCCTTTTACGTTTGCTTTATTGCATTTAGCGCTTTTAACAAGTTAAATAATTTACGCTGGTGGGATATCAGTCTGTATCGTATTGATTGGAACTAAATACAAGGTACCTATGAGCGAAAAATAAACTTCGAACATACAAAACTGACACACAAATAAAACACTTTTGATACTGAACTGAGAGTCGTTAAAATGCAAGTTTATTGATTTTATCGAAATAAAAATTACTTAAACGTATAAACAGGAATCTTCACCTGTGCATACCAGTAGTTTTATGTTTAGCCATAATTTTTTGTAAAAATATCTGATAATCAACCAAATTTATAGTGCACTCTGAATTCAGGTCAAGTTTTACTGTTTTCTACTTTCAGTGCACCATTACTAGAAGTTTATTTAACAAAAGTATTTATCGATAATTCGCGCTGCAATTATATTCTTGGAACATCACTAGTCTTACTAGAGCTTATGCGACAGGAATATCGAGTAGTCGCAATTCTTCGCCTGACCGTCACTAGGACTACTCTAGGACGTACGCTCCAGATAAATTTATTGCATAGCTGTCTATGAAAGAAAGACTATAGTATTTCTATTGGAAACACTAGCAAAATTCACGATCTTCTAGTGAGAATTGCTTCTAATTTAGGCGGTAGGGCTTATCAATGAGAATTGATTTTTAAATCGACAGCGGAAGTTTTTTTTTAAACAGGAATGAGGATTATTTCATCTAAGGTGAAAATAATAACATGAGTATACGTATGTTGTTAAAAGATGTTTACGTGTATTTATATCTTGTATCGACTATCACACCTTGTTTGTTTTTAAAAGAAGTGTTGGTAGGTTGTGGTTGGTCAGGTAGGTATTAATTAATCGTCTTTTCATCATCGTTGTATTTCTTTCTTTTTGTCGATATTCAAATATATCTACTTATTTCCGCGTTTTTCATACATTTGGCAGTGAGCGGCAAATAAAAGTTCTACCAGATAAATAAAGATTTAAGAGTACCAGGCCAGTTCGATATGACGGTGCAGTTCGGCGAGTATGGTTGCCAAAACAACTAGACTCGCTGACCATTGCACCAAATTCACCTTGATTCTTACCGCATACAATATAATTATACTAATAATATCCGTAATTTGGTTTCTATCATGATAACTTTTCGTGGGAGTATAAAACCGCGTTAGTATGTGTACAAATGTGTAAAAAATATAAATACAAAATTCTGGTCTTTTGAGACGGTTTTGATATTCAAGGCACACTTAAAAATCTTTGAAGAGTGTCTTCATAATACTTCAGGTGCTCTGAAGCTCTGCTTTTGGAATAAAATATTATAATATAAATATAGGATATGTTTGTGTTTTTCATAAGTTATAAATCAAGAATTAAAGTGCACCTAACACCTATTTGTTATACCGAGCCAAAACTTTTCGATCATTCTTTTATTTTCCGCTTTACATTACAATACACCGATTTGTTTTTGATGCCATTCCAAGGCAATTTTACAATTTAAATCCCCTATAAAGGTTACATGAGATTTAACATATTGTGGAACATTGATAAGCGAGAGGACACCCAAAATATTGACACATATTTTCACCTACCCTCAATATCTAAGAAAAAATTTACAAACAAACAGGTTCTTACACTGCTCTTGTTAGTAGAGGTAGGTACCTCTACTTAACTTAGCTTAATTACTGTAGGATACTTAATGACTGCTTATAGACATAAATAGGATAGGCTACAAATGGCTAAAGACTAAGTTAATTAACGAGCAGGCGCGCGCCGGAACCGCTAAGATATTGCCTCGATCTTACGCTGTGCGACTCACATACCTGCACATTTGTCACGTTATATACCTAGCGAGTTTACGCCAGCGTGTGCGTGCAAGTGTACCATATTAATACTACGTTAGTCGCTGTTTAGGGTGCAATTGTTGCTTAATGCGTGTGCACAACACTACAGTTCAACCACAAATGCCTGTACTGCAATCTAATATCCTTGATTGCATAACGCACACATCTGTACCAATAGGTAATTGTACCACCAACTAAGTACCACAGGTTTAAATTACTCAAGGACCAGCTGGCAAGTTAAAATATTTGTTCAATCAAATTAACAGAACTTTGAGTCGAAAATTCACAAAGCTACCAGGTTTGAAATGAAATTCCGAAAGTTAGGCAAACTGTATAGTTTCTTTTTATAGAATTAAGGTGTTTGAAAATCCTTCAATTATATTATTCTGTTTAAAGGCACAGCATAAGTATTAATATTCAATTACACAGTGATCCTTTTATAGAAAACGCTAGAAATAAGTACAAAAACAGTTGGTACAACTTCGGTGAGATTGAGATTTGGTTTTATAAAACTACTCCTTGATGGTACGCTTCCACAAACGTTGTCTATTCCCGTTCATGTACAACGTTTCAGCGTTAACTAGTAATATCGACAGACAGACAGACAGATTACATACATTAGTATTATTTGTTTACATAATAATATGGAAGCTAATACAGTGATGCTGTTTTGTTTACTAACCTAGGAATTATTGTTTGTAGAGAAGTGAGCACCTATGTGCGCGGATATAAAGACCAGATTATTATATCGAAAAGAAAGTTAATTATTGTTGTTGCAGTTATTGTATTCAGTCTAAAAGCCCTTATTTTCTTAAATCAATGTTGGGCCCAGTATTTGATCTCTACAATAATTTTAAAATTCAATCAAGCATATATGAATAAGTATATACCTCTATTATCTATGTATATATCATGAACGTTATTTTTTCGTCTTATCTTATGTCTTTTCTGTTTATTTTTCCGTCAGTAACTCAACAAACCCATCAAATGATTCCTCGAGCCATACAGTTTATGTAGTTGCTTCGAATTTATTGAGGGAAGTGAATGCTTAACTTTTTATATAATGTAGAGTTAGGCATGAAGTATGTGAAGTGTCGTAAATTTCTGGTAGCATCGTAACAATTGCGTGCGTATTGTGTAAATATTTTCGCGAGTGTTAGATACTAAGCGTATTAAAAAGCTATGCTTTTCTTTGGTTTTAAATTCACATAGAAAAAAGAAAGAATAAAACATATCATACTTACTTTGCTCATACGAGTTTGTGTTTACGGTTTTATGCACGTGTATATTTTGGCAACGCACGGCGCAGATTCCACAGATCGGATTCAAAGCTCTTTTCATTGAAATCGAGAGATGTATGATGCCCAAAATATTGTTTTTGTTTCTAAAACATTGCATAATTTTTTATGTAGCTTCTTTTGTCTCCCACTGTTGGGCAATCCTTAAATCAGTACAGGATTTTCTTTATACTATCTATTTTATTTATATATATTTAATTAAACAAATCATTTAAGTAATTATTATACATTATACATTTTCAGAGCGTACAGTAGTGACGATATACTCAGCAATCGGCAAATAATTTAAGCATATTGTTTTTATATCTTACCATTTTTTACTGGGCATAAGTTACAGGAAAGTTAAGAATAGATCAGAAGAAAGAGAATTAATTAATTTAACCTTGAAATGAAGTCACGGTTGAAGAAAAGCTTTCTATGAAAAACGGTTGTAGTACATAATCACCACGAGGCATGAATTGACGCCCGTGACTGAAATTGTATTCTACAAAATACAAAGCAGACGTGTAATATGTATTAGTCACAGTAATTGTTTTGATAAATTGAAAGCTATGAACCACTTCAAACAGCTGAAAGCGTGGAGCTCAGTGAGTGATGCGAGCTTACTACAGAACACCGATCGCACTAATTAATCAGTAATCAGATCACAGGGCAGCGGATTATCCACTAACTGTCGATGTTATTAACGCCAACTAATTGCCTAAGCCTGTAATTATGACATGAAACCACTCGGGACATCAAACAGACTTCAGTAATGCTTACAAAATTATTATGACTAAATATTTGATGACACAGATGCTTATTTAAATCCTAGTTTCAATGCTCGCAGACGAATTGTTATTTTCTTCTGACTAACAACGATAAAAGCAATTAAAAGTAGTTATGTTTTTTTCATCCATTTCCCTTTTTTTAAAGCTTACTAGCAACGTGGGTCGCACATTACCTACTAGCTACCTATTTTTGTTAACCCCTCGTGCTAAGCTTATTGCTTGTATTACGAGTGGGTTCACCTCAGCAGTGGTAACCTTATTTCAACTGGTATTCAACCACATGATCGCAAGTCCGACGCCCTCACCATTAGGCTACCGTCGCTTTAGAAGCATTGGCACCTAAAATCTAGTTAAAATTAAATGTAGGTCTAACCTATACCCATTTTCTCGCTTATCTCATCAAACTTATGATGCAACAGTTCCCGCCCCTTCAGCACCCTGCACCCGCCACCGAGCAGGGCTGCTCCCGCGCGTGATCGCGGACTCGTCCCCGGGATTAGCATACAGCGCCGCGCGGCGGACTCAAACGAAACTAATATTAAGTTTCTCGTCAAGAAATTGCTGCTTCGCCTTTAGAGACAGACGTCATTTGCATTTTGTTAGTAAAATGTGGTCCTTTCTATATGGTGATTGGTCTTCGATATGTAAGAGAACGTGGATCAAATACACCGGCAAAAGACAAGGTGGTAATTACAACAATCCGCATCAATTTCCGAAAGCACATAAAGCCACTGATAAAATATGACCTGATTAAAAATTTAAAAGCATTATTTGTCCACCTTGCGGGTTTTATGCATATTTTAATATCTTATAATTCGAAATACTAAAATAAGTTACTTAACCAGTAAATGTACAAATAACCTATTAAAACGTAGTGTAATTAAGACATTTTAGCTATACGCTTACGAGATGCTTTACAAATGAGACATAACATTGATATCTTCGTAGAACTATTCAAACCTTATTGGATGACTATTATCTCGGCTCATAAGGACCTGTGTGCGGCAAGGAATGAAGATGATTTGGTCCTAGCGTAAATATTTCTTATTTTTAATATATTTAGCACGTTCATAGATATAACTGTTAGGATCTTATCATTATACCCTTAAATTCCGAGTCCTCTTCAGTTGATATTATCAGACCTTAATTGTCTTTTATAACGCCCACGGGTCCTATGATACGGTAGCTTGTTTGAGCTAAACGACCACGCTATTGAATACTTAAAGTAATATACAATATTTATGTACAACTAGTGTGTACTGCAAATACTTTATTACTTAAAATTTGAAACTCGCAGTATTTACAGGCGACTCGTAAACTCGCCAATATATGTGAAATAATTAATTACAACAGACGTTTGTGTAAGTACTAACAGGTACTTAACGCAACAAGTTTTTGAGTATTGACTTTAATAATCTGTGATTTTAATTAAATTATGTTTTCAAAGAAAATTTCTAAATATCTAAATATTTGTGTATAAAGATGTTGCCTGTGCTAATTTTGTAGAGAGATCATAATTTTAATCTAAGATTAAAGCCAGATGAGTTGTAATTAAACTATAATATGTGATGTCAACTATGACTAGTTGGTTCAAATCGAGAGATCACTTGACTGAATACTCAAGATATAAAAAAATACTAGATGGTTCGGAGGATTATCCCAAACAGATTTCCTTAATGGCTAAACTAGAGGGTAATTTTACGCAGTCGAATAAAAAACGAGGGTTAAATACTGAATAGATTTAAGTCAAATCTAAACTAAAACGCTTAATCACGCAAAAAAAACCGAACAAAAGGCGAATCTCAACTATTCATCGTGTTCACAATGCTTCACTCATTATGCCATCTCACCAACTCGTTGTAAATTACACCTTATCACTATAACACTAGAATACATAATTAAAAAGCTGATATGTTTAATAGAGGCCTCGGATTAGTATGACCGGCCGGTCGCGGCACATTATTTTCGGGATATTTGTTTGGGCGGGCGGCGCGCGTGCGTTCGGACCGGAGGGCGGGCGCCGACTGACGAAGGGCGGCGCGGGTGTTCTGAGCAATATAGGTTAACGATCACGTTTCCTTACAGCCACGATAATGCTCAGCTTGATTTGTGATTGTGGACCGATTGAAGGTTAAGATCTTGATGACCACGAATTTTGAGGTCAAAAGTTACGAGGAGTTGGCTTAGTGGAAGTTTGTCAAGACGAGTGAATAAGTTAGTTCAATAAGTAGGAGTGGTTTTTTGAACCTCAAAAAGGTTTTGTACAACACATATTCCTTCAAGTTATCAACTTTATTAAACACGATATAAAATAAATCACACTGTTTAAAGAATGTATTAAAATGGACTGTGATACTCTAACCCTGGTGATAGTTCTCATATGCCTCTAAAAAAAAAAGAAAATAAATAATCAACAAGGAAGAAGTCAAAATTTATCAAGTTGTAATATTAACTACACCGCTGCAATTAACAGGTCAATTGAATTTATTTTAGTGCATTGTGGAAGTGGGTGAGGAAACACGCAATAATAATCCGCTATTGGGATGGGATCGGCCTACGATGGCTGACTATTGCTCGGGGATGCAGCGTAATAGTCCAACTACACACCTCATTCACGAAAGCCGCGAAAACTAAAGTTTTTATTTAATTAACAGTGTAATAAATGCTGTTTATGACGAAAAATTGTTTTTTTCTGTACAAGACAAAATCTAGAAAACTACACGTAGGATATAAAAAAAATGAGATTTATGTTATCAGTATAAGGTCCTAAGTTGAAAAAAAAATTAACTTCTCGGCACCAAAACTAGTGTTGACCAGTGTAATAAATAATTGATATCTTAATCGTCGTCGTTGCCTATCGTTAGTCTGTTCTTGTTGTGGCACACTTTAGGAGACTATTGTTTTCTTATGAATTCCTACTTCACTATTTAAGTGCTATGAATGGTAAACATTGTCTTCAAAATACCGAAATTAATTCGATCACAAAATAATGATTAGCACGTCTTTCTTATTATCACAGGTCGCAGAATTCGCAGTTTCTATACATACGTTATCAAACACGCCGACTATTTTGAGGTTCGCCCGCAGACGAAGGCGTCCCGTTTGCTAACTTACTCCAAGTATTTACTCCACATGTGGCTTGCGGCTGCGTTTGGTGCTCGGGTACGGGATTTAAATGAAGTGTAAAATCTCAATTTAAGTTGAAGCTAGTCGATATCAAATCATTTATTTATCTTAACGGAAAAGAGCGGTTGCGTAGACCCAACAAGACTTGACTGTGACTATAATTGGTTAATCAGTATTTTGCAGTTTAAGTGTATAACAGAACGCTATTTTATCCCCTTAGTGTACTTAAGTAAAATAGTTATCAGATCTGATGAGGATATTGAAGCCTTCATAAGACCTAGTGAAACATGATCGGCTTTGCGCTGAAACTTTGAAGACTGTCATGAGACAGAGGATCAATACTTATATGTAGGCAGCACGCCACTACCGGTTTTATAAAGATGAAGATAAATGATACTCTTAAATTCAGGGTCCAATGCGTTCTTTAGTTTTTCCATTAGGAATACTTCAGCAGCAGCTCGGCTGTCTATTATAACTGGGATCAAATCTTTACGTTATTTACGAATAAGCTCTACTGCAGTAAAAAACTACGAAGTTTTGCGCGATACTAATACTCTCTAGTCGAAATTATTATTCTATGATCTTTTGGAAAACTAAATTTCTGTTTATTCTAATGAATGTCTTAATTAAATTATTTATACTTCGCTTTGAAGCATTAGATGACAAACTAGTTATCTGTTGAATATTTCAAGAGAAGATTTCGTGTTGATACGAAGCTTTATCAAACAGAATAATATATTTACTGGTATTTAACTTTCTATAAGTAATCTATATTAATGTAAGAGTCGAATTATTTGATATTTCTGAAGAAGAAAGATCATACATAATTATCATTTAATAGAGCCTGTAATAAGTCAGTCTATAATGTGCCTTTTGAAGGACTCATTTAGATGGTAATAAGTTTAATTTCCACGTGATAGTAAAAACAATAATAATGCGGTATTTTATGTCAGTTTAAATAAAAATTAAGTATTACTTTCAGCTTTGATCATCCCACTGCAGGTCAGTGAACTCCCTTTCATGCTCCATTTCTTGATACTAAAGCGAGTAGTCGTAAATTAGATATAGTCTTTTCCGATAAGAGTTGGCAGAAGGTACACGCTCCGTCTACCTGACATGTAGGTCATGTCGTCATTAATTTAGAATAAGGCACCTCGTACCAGACAGACACTATTCACGCTCTACCTAGCAATTACACGAGTAGAGACGTTCTCTACACGTCCCGGTAAAGGTTTGTGGAGTGTGTAGTATGTAAAGCCTTATCTATATTAAATAATAATAGCAAACACGTTCTGGTGTATCACTTTTTCGAATTATTAGAGATCATAGCGCTATTTGCAGTGTTAAACACAGTGGTTAGTTTAGTAGTTTAGTCACGTTTTATTTTAACGTACGTTACGAAATGTTAAATGATTATGATTATCATATTGATGACCCGTATAAATTACCTAACTCTTACGCTATATCGATTAGTGTTTTATTCTCTACCGCTAACTATGAAAGATCTCCCCATAACAAAATTTAAAAATAAATTTAGACAATGGCTGTTAGAGAAATCTTTTTATTCTGTCAATGACTTATTTTAATTCAGTGACATATTGAAATAAAACTATTTTTTACATGTGACATGTTATTTAATTGTGACATTTTAATTTAATGTAAGCCACACAGCTCGTTGGCCGGATCACCAAGAATCTAAGAGACACGTTTCATTTCATGTGGCTATAAGGGCGCGATTGTATTGAGTCAAACTTGCCAGACGTCGTTATGGGCGGGCTCTGAAATAAATCACGACACGCCAGAACTTTCTCCGCGAGAGCCTTAATGTGTCTGAAGATACAGACCACTAAATATTCACAGAGTGAATATGTTTGAATCCAAGTTATTGGAAACTTAAACTATTACTTAAATACATCCACGTTATAAAAAAAGGTTGTATTATCTATTAGTAAAAGGATATAGTAGAGGAATTTAAGAGTCAAGTCTAAAGGAAAACTACATAAACGATCGCAAAACAGGTCTTCATATATCTATTCCTAATAACACATAAACAAACAGTCGCAAAAAGTAAAAAGGTAGAACCCCAACACAGTTAATGGGATGTTAGTGGTGACCGCTGCCGCCACGCCGCCGCGCCGCAACTACTCGCCTCTGTTATTATTTACCGACGCGCCTCAAAGGACCAGTGCTGTGCGACCAACACTAATGTGCGCTGGACGCCTCAATAACTATTCATTTACAGTGTTTCCAATGAAATACACATGTTTTTGTGCACGTTTCATCAATAAATCGCATTTATCACAGAAAATATACTCATGATACTGATAGCGCAAATTATAATTTAGTGGCAATGAATGCCAAATCTAATGAGAGAGAGAGATTATGGCAAAGTACAACACATTCTTTTATATACATAACATAGGATATGCAAGGAAAATATAAAAAAGATTCAGTATATTAAACGAATATTAATGTAAAATTAATCGAGCCATACACAACACTACAAGACAGAACTCGTAGACAACGTCTACGACCCTCGCCGTTTAGCTCTACGACCCTTCGTAGCACGTAGCTCGTAGCCCGTAGCCCGTAGCCCCACCCTCTACGCAGTGCTACGAACGCTCTACGATAAGTAAAGATTGTAATTTGTAGCGGGGGAACATTCTAAAGGCCATAAATTTGCGGAAAATTTGGTTTGTGACGTCACAATTATGAATACAGATATTTGTAAAACTTTCCAACAATACTGAAAATATTCATTTTGGCCACAAATTGGTTTAAGAAGTTGAGGGAAACCCAACAGACGCTTTTTATGGCTTATGATTGGCACGGCCGTGTTGTGTTATTTTGAAGGCTTCGCTCCGGGGCATGTCGGCAAGTTAAACATTGAAATACACAGAGATTTTAGCTGCTCAGTTATTAAGTCTTGATGGCTTTGTGGCGAAACTGTGAATATTGGTGTTGTTTTAAAATGAAATATGGTTGACTTGTAAAATTATTTTGGTACCAAGAAACACTAAATAAGATGCTTATAAAGCTTATTTCTAGAACAGTCAAAATTTCTAATATTCCCGCACTTCCCGCAAATTTCTAATATTACTACTCGGTGATTTTAACCTAAAAAGAAAGAATTTCATCTCAAATATTCGACGTAACTTTTTCAGAAAGTGTTTCTCGTGGGTACACGTATACGTATGAAATTCTAGAATCTTACACAAAATATAGCGAATACGTGTGTATCATATAACAGATATACAGTACACGGTTCTTAGTATGTAATATACGGACGTAGGTAAATCGCGATGGCGTGCAGGTTCACGGAAAAGCTTTTAAGCTCTTGGTTCCGGGTTCAGAACCGGCTTTTATGGAGATGACATTTCGTAAAGAAAAATAGTTACCCATACATACTTTTTTATATAAAAAAGCGATACAGTTTGAAGCATATTATTTGAAAATTGTCTGGCTTCCATGCAAGTCATAATACTAGAAATATTTAGTTACTATAGCTCATTAACAACAACTTGTGCTATCAGAGTCCCGGTCACGCCTCGTGCCTCGTGCCTCGTGCCCCGTGCCTCGCTCTGGCTCGCGCCCGTGTTCCGCATAAATTGAGCACCAGTGTTGCCAACATTATAAACGACGCACCGGCTCGCGCCATCAAGAATGCACGTCTCACCGCAACACAATCAATTATTAATCTTAACACACAACATTTAAAATTCAATTTCTATTGCACCGTCCTCAAGGTGCTATCATAACAATTTAGAAATATAAATTCAACCTTAATACTCGGTGATAAGGTTTATTATTGGATGTATATGGATGGATATAATCAACGGCTGAGAGGAAGGGAGTGAATCAATTTATCCGGGGAAGAGGGAATTATGAATGCTTGGGGGATTTCGTTAGTAAGATTCATTTGGTAAGAGTTGCTTGAAGATTGCCACAGCTCAGGTAACTAATGTTCTTACGTAGACTTATTAAATGAGCTCTACAACCACACACAGACACAGTAAACACATGTTTTATAGTAGATCTAAATGGTACCACGTAAAACAACGAAGCCTACAAAATTTTGCATTTTTCAAATTGCATTTTTGTGGGGTTTGATTCCTATATACGCACAATGGAAAAAGGCATGAGTATTTTTTTTAGCACAGATAGGCTTGCGCTTGAACACAACTTGCCTGATGTTAAGCAAAGATAAGTTAAGTTAAGCAAATGTTATAGTTATAGTGTGTTTTTGTTCAATAAAGAATTTTATTTATTTATTTATTATTAAAGAAGTGGTCTACGATGGAGCGCGCTTGCCTAGAAGAAACCTATTCACTCTCGTCTTGACAAATTGTAAGTCTCGGGGAACAAAGATTATAACAAGTATAACTATATACATACCTACTAATGTATGTATTCAAAGTTAAGCAGATGATAATAAATTCCAAAAGCCATATCTCATTTAGATATCCGCATCCAAGTGGTCCACCGTCCACCGAGGGCGACCGCGAGAGTGCGAGGTGAGGGTAAAGAGGAGGGTTGTTCTGCGCGACAATTAATCATTTAAAAATATTTTGCAAAACAATTAAGCCTAAACTATGGTGAAATAAAATGTTTAAATATTTTATCTAAGTTTATCTTAGAATAAAATCGTAACAGGCCAATAGAACAGGCTATTAGACCAACAGAAGCCAAAACAACCATTTTTTGTCAGTCTGCATGTTTGTACACGCATCACGCGAAAACTACTGCATGATAATAGAATGAGGTTTTCAGTTATATTGCTGGAGATCTAACTTAAAATCTGGTGCATGTTTCAAGCTGTAATTTAAGTGTTAACGTGTTAATAAAAGCAAGTTATTCAAATATAACTAATAATATTTGGTCAGTATATTATTACCAACAATAAGCATAAGCTTATCTAATCCCTGCATCGATGCGAAGCTTTAAGCCCTAACATCAAGTCAGCTCGTAAATCTACATAAGGTGCTCTTCAAAAATTTGTCTCTTTAATTGGTTCAATTATGCCGAAGTCCCTTTTGAGTTGCTCACGGTCTAGTACATACGAATCCCTAAACTTGATTATACTTGAAGAGGCACTCTTCCTCACATAAAGTGTGTCCCTCAGGCTTGAGAGGGCCGCGGGAGGGTACAAGAGGGTGCCCTACCAGATTAAGAGTAAGTTTACTTAACGCGATCATACGAGCCAACTTTTGACTTTTTTGTAATTTTATATGGAGCTTATTAGGCCGACCTATTAACCTGTATTGTTGGGTTTAACATACCATCACGCCTGTATTCCCCGAAGGGTTAGGCAGAGGTGTACTTAATGTTCACCCACAGTTCGCCGGTATGTTTGGGTCCCATGTAATAGGGGGCGAGCCTATTGCCATTCACCGGGCACAAATCCAGACTCCGAGCCACTTATTGTTGGGTTTAAATAGGCACAAATAAATATAAATACCCTCCTAACCCTGACTTTCACGCTTTCAGATATGAATTAGGTAAGACATTCTCTAATAAGCTTGCCTACATTAAGTATTATAATGAGACTCAGAGCAAAATTACAAGATTACAAATTCAGAGAAGCGCGAACGTTGATATTATATCTATTTGTCAGTATATTCTTTTGTTTATTTTTTTTTTTGTTGCGCAGTTGTTAAGAATGGTTTTTTGTAGGAACTTACACGTGAATAACTGTGCCAGCAAGGTCGGCAAAATAGTTGGGATACAGAGTCTCCCAGTGCAATACTAAGGGACGAAGTCGTCCTTGTCTCGTAAAGAGTTGGTCTTCTGTGTCCTGGCGCCCAGCGTGTAGTTGTCGAGTAATTACCGCCGGAGGTTGTTCGTTTAACTCCGCTAAGATTGTGTCGAAGTTACGCGAAATTATGTAACAGACTTATTTATGTTACGCTCTTTAAATATGTTTGTGCCTCGAAGAATTCTCATTCATATTAGAAGGATTTACATTATGTTTGCAAAGCTACCTGTAAGTTGTATCTAATTGTAATTCTACATACCTACATTATATTTACCCAACCATGTAGTGATTGAAAATACATAATTTAAGTATGTATAAAAAAAATATGTTCAAAGATTGTAACTACTTATGTAGTATATTCCTAACTCTTGAGTTTTATTAATGAGCCAACCGTTAAATTACGGCTTATCTTAATTCATCTTCTTCAAACATTCCTATTTGTTCCTATCTAGTTCAGTTCGTTGACCCCGTCAAGGCACCAATAGTTTCATATTCCAACAAATGTTATCTTTAAGTTTTGATGACGCAACTTAGAGTTTATAAGCCAAAATAGTCGGCGGCCGAAATAATAAGTATTTGCATGTATGTATTATTGTATAAATTAGAAATCCTATGATCAATAACACAGCCACTTACATAAATCTCATCAAATCATAAACAAACTTGATGTCACCAGTAAGATCAATTAACTGCATCATTAGAAAACAATTATAGTTGAGTTCCTAGCGGTGTACAAACATACACCGTCCATAAATCTGGACCGCAGCTCATAAACTACATGTGAACAGCTTGTAAACATCGTATCAATGACATAAAACGCGTCCACTTGCCACTATTTATGACGACACAAGGGTCATCTCTGAAACGAACTGTAACTTCCACTTGTAATTATACCATAACTATAAAAATACTATATTTGTAATTGCCGATTTGGAAAAAATAATACGTTCTTCATTTGCTCTTGTGAACAATACACAAAAGAAATCGAACTTATATTTATGAATGCCAAACTTTATTTTTGTTACCTTGACACAACGTTTCTTCCCCAATAGCTCGTATATTATAACAATCACAATTATGTGACAACAATGGCTGTAATACTATGTATGTACCGCAAATAAACTATTTTTGTACTCGTAGCTTCATTCGCATCATTTGTTGAAAGACCTGAAAAGACTATAAGTAGACCTACCTTTGCCGTGCAGCTGCTGTCGGTTCTCGGTGCCCTTGAGGCTCTCCGCGGTGTGCAGCAACTCGTCCAGCTGCGGCTTCTTCTGCTCCAGCTCCCGAAGAACACCCTGGACAAAGAAAGAACCCATCAGGAAACTTGGACTTGGTAAAAGAAAATTTGAAGACACGTTCGGTTTAGTGATTAAGGTGGTCACCTCGCCGCTTCCATTGGGCCGAGTATCGAGTTCGATTCCCACACGAGGCAGATTTGTATGACTGTGTATATAACGTGTTTTGAGTCTGGGTGCACTTTGTGTCCGTTAATTGTGTTTGTGAAGTCCCCTGTCACAAAGGGCGTTTTCACTATCGCGACTTGTTTAAAAAAAAAATGAAGGTAATAAAAAAATTACCCAATAACGATATCCTCAGGTAGCCAGACTTTCAGCCTCCAGACAACATAAAAATGCTCTCTCCGTTATCCAAAGTAATTAAAACTCAATACAAGTTCAAGACAACAATGAAAAAGAAAATAGTAGTTGAACAATATTATGAAAGTTATTAAGCGGCCATGTTTTACTTTCTCGTCTCAGCTGGAGAATTTTCACAAGTCGTGAACATATACGTAACAAGGCAAGTTTCCCAGCCCACCTATTTGTACGGCTTACCCTTTTTCTCTACACAGTTTATAACTTATAAAAACATATTAAAAGTTGACATACTAAGAGGCTAACTTTTATATAATAACAAAGAAAAATATAGAGATTAAAAAGTTATAATGAGACTTTTTTTACTGGAAATTCAAATCAATATCAAGTCTAATCTTGAAAAAAGAAGGTGGTATGACTTATTTTATATACATACAAACACAAAGATATGAATTATAGTAAATTTTAGTCTAAAATATTTTGGCCTCAGGCAGGGTTTGAACCTGCGTCCCTCTGGTTGAGTCCCTCTGGTGAACTTAACCAGAGGGACGTAGGTTCAAATCCTGCCTAAGGCCGAATTTGTTTTTCACTAGAAAATTAATATCTTTATGAGTGTGTGAGCATTTAGCATTATTTAATTTTAAAATATATTAAAAAATAAGCAGTACATACAAACACATGTTCACCCACAGAGGTTTCCATATGCTATACTAAAAAATATCTATCATGTAGTTATAGTAATATATCAACACGATGTGTTTCAGTTACCTGTATCGTACGATATTATTTCACGAGTGCATTAACATCATCATAATAAATTTTTATTAGCTACAAATTAATTAAAACCTTCAAACTGTGGCGTTGTGTGAGCGGGCATGATTCCGACCGCACCCATTACTGACATACCGCACAACACCGCCGAGCGAACTATGTATGTAGCATGTATAATTAACTGACGACTTATTCAGTACTAAATGATACTAAAAATAGAGATCTTTTTGAGCAATTCATTACTTTAGTTACTTTGAAAGTACTACAGACTATTACTGTATAAGTGTATACTGTATGATAAAAGAACAGGTATACGGATAAAAAATTAAATAAATACAGACTGATGAGTAACATCATCACGCCTGTATTCCCACATGTTGAAGTATACGTATATTGTGGCTGTACTTCCACAGTTTCTCGGTATATTTAGGTCCCATGTAAGGTGCGAGTCTATTTCCATTATCCAGGCACCAATTAAAACTGCGAGACTGAGAACTCCACAGAAAGAAAATAACACTTGCAGTGAAACCTATGACCACTACTCAGTAGTAATGAGGAAGTAACGAACCAAGAAACCTCACCAACATTCCTATTCACGTGCTTAGATATCTCTAATAATAATATAATTAATAATATATTGTCATGATCACCGCTCTTGGCAGGGTGACGACAGACTGTGAACCCTCTAGTCTCGTCTTCTCTGTCACCTGCGGCTGGATTTATTAAATGATGCATAAATCACTGAAAATTCATAGACGTGTGAATACCATCACATGTTGTGCCTTCCGGAAAAATCCAGTATGGCGGCTGTATTTTTTGAAATATTGCTTTTATTTACGGTACAAAAGAGTCTGCAACAATACTTTCTATTAAAATCCTGATAGATGGGCAACTTTCTATGGTACAGTATTTATTCAGTTCTGGTAGGTCCCTGACCATTTTTCCTTTAATCTAAATTCACCTGACCTCTACAAGTTTCTACCTTTTCCCCAAAGGTAACACGCGGTTACCAAACCCTGGATCTAATCTAACCTAAACCGATTTATTTTCTAACCGACGAGGCAAAGGAAAAGGTGTTTTCTTGTGTCGAATTATATTTAAGAAAAGAGTTACTTTGGTTTTAAGTTAAGCCCAAGTTTTAAGAGCTAAAAATGCTTGGCTAGCACTGCACTTGCCGGCGTTACAAACGAAATACATTAGACGAAATCTACATTATTTACTTGCTTAAGAAGTTAAGATAAGATAAGACAAACAAATCGAGCTTGAACCTAGAAAATGGCTAGGTTAATAAAGTAACGGGAAAAGTAACAACATGATTTTAGATTTATTGTGAATTACTCACACACTATTATTTACTGAATGAACTACAGACGTAAGTGTCATACACTTCTTTTTCTAAATAACGCTTTGGCCTTTTGGGCTATGTGTTATTATTATATATAGAACAAGTGCTAACTGAAATTACTATCAATGCAATTCATAACCACTTTAATATTTACTATTTCCTCCAACAATGTTATCAAATTCATCTCATTTATTTCTATGTTTACTCTGATTCCACAGATATAAGTTTAAATCATTCCGATAAGCTCGTATGAATAATTTAGCGCAGTAGTTTAGCGGCAAATCTTTTAACAACGCGGCATAAGTCCCGATATCTTCGAACATGTCGGCAAACTTGCTCCATACCTGCATGAATGTATTGAGTTTTGAAAAGAACTTGATTGTGTGAAAATTGCAAGCTATTTATCATCTGCATTTTATTTGTATATTTTCTATTTTCCTGCGATATATTTTTTTTCCGCCACAAAATCTGTTAAAGACAATACTGATAGACTCTAATTGGATACATGAATCCACCTTATTTAGTTCATGATTCATAATAACTTATGAGGAAATTGAATACATGCTCGGTTGTAGGCTGACTGCATTGTTCTGAATATCAACAACCAAATAGGTATTTTACCTTTAAAACTGATTCAATTAAAATTTAAAAACAATAGGACACATCCATCTCGCTCGGCGGCGAGAGCTCGAGTGCCGCTGCCGCCCGGCGTCGCGCCCCCTCCACCCGCCACCCCTTATTGATCCCCTCCCCTGCGCTCCAGTGAGTAACAACTAACCAACTTAGTAAGAACTACTTCGCTCCCCTCGTCGAGTGCTCTAAAAGACGATTTAGGATAATTGCGTTAGATACTAAGAGATCTTATTACACTGGATTTTGTGCTCAGGTAGGTAATATTAACATTTTTATACTGAGGGTGGAGGCGGTCCCTCTAAGGTTTCTGTCTTAATAATTTGCAACAATATTTACATTAAAATAATGTATTTATATAAACTTCGCATTTTGATTCTATTGCCTTGGAAATTATGATGTTACAGTGGAGTGAAATGTAAGAGCAACAGTGGTATGGTTTGTTTGTTGATTCTGCTGGCTGGTTTATTTGCACTGTTTGCGATTCTGAAGCGTTAAGGGTATGCTCTAGTGTTGTCTCGATTAGAACTCTCTAACAAAATGAGTAGCATTCTTTGTTCTATTTTGCGAGAAACTATGTAAAGTTATCTGATTAGTTGCCGCAGATTGGTGATAATGGATTAACCAGCCTGAATATTTCATCTGGGCCAGGGGCCGCATTACCACGTATTAATGCCATTATTTTTACGTTGTGAAAGAGGGACGCCACTATTTAACCTGTAGAGCGGCATCCCTCTCTCTCAAAATGATGGCATTAATACGTGGTAATACAGCCCCAGGTCTGGCATGATATGTAGCTGTATCGCTATCATCGTCAACCTATTTCAGACCATTACTGGACATAAGCCGCCCCAGTGTGTGCCATTCGACCCTGTCCTCATCTTTTATCATCCAGCTTCCGCCAGCAACCTTGCGCAAATCATCACTCCATCTTGCCGGAGAGCATCCTGTTATTAAGCTATACTGATATTCCTTTCTAAAAAATATACTTTCGCAAGTGAATAGTTTACTGTAGTTATGGTATGTCGATGCTCGATGCATTCATATTTTCTAAACCACACCTTTAATGAAAACAGTGTCCTATTCTTTAAACTGAGCATTCTTAGGTGAAATAAAACTCCCATCACTATTAAGTACGCGGCATATTGTACGACACGTCGCGTCGAGACAATGCCCGGCGTACTGCAACACGTGTCACACTACGGATTAAGTCGTATTGACATGTTTGTCGACATGTTACCACGATGTAGGTCGTATATCTACTATCAACTATTATCGAGCAGCTCATACAACTGAAGAAGCATTGTTCATTATTATTACGAAATGTTCGTTTCCCGTAAGGATAGAAAATTTTATATACTGTGAAGTGTAGGTACCAGTTGAATCATATAAATTAATATTACATGGCAAGTAATGTAGGAAGAATGCCTCATTATTAAATATTTGTTATTAATTCAATTTATTTCGATTCTCCTACTAACATAGTCTATAAGTCATATTGTTACTAACACCATGGACTTTGTCTGAAATAAAGAATATATTATATTATAATTAGTCTAGTGGTCCATAATGCGACTGCTACACTAGAGGTCCTGGGTTAGATCCCCAGGTCGAGCAGTGTTATTGGGTTTTCTATGAAAATCCCAGTAGAAGGTCGGAGTCTGGATTTCTGCCCGGTTAATGGCAATAGGCTCGCCCCCTATTAAATAGGATCTTAACATACCGGCAAAATGCGGGTGAATTAACATTTGTACACCTCTGCCTAACCCTTCGGGGGACACAGGCGTGATGGTATGTTATGTTAAGTAATGTAAGCGAAATTCTTCATGTCTTTTTATTTTCTTTGAAAGTGAATCCCTAAATCTTCAAAAGCTATCCTAACGGGTCATTTGCTGGATTACTACGAATTCATACTTATCTACAGGTGCCTAGACTCACAGTAGCTATAAATACAACCACGCCTGGATTGAAATAAAGTGGAGTTCACCCACTTTCCTCCAACAAACGGTATTTAATTCAGTTCATTTCGAAAGAGGGCGTCGCTATTTTACTTACAAGAGTTCACCCCACGCTTAGATTTCTGCTCTAAAGTATGAACACATACGGCACGTGTATGATAACCATCTGTAGGAAATACCGCAGATAACAGTAAAATTCGAGCCCCACAGAGCCGTAATCCAGAATCCAATTCGAGTGTCTTAATTTCCCATTCACATGCCATAAAATCTTTGGTTCTAGGTCTATGTCTAGGTTAGAGCAGTCTAGGTCATTGCATTTGAATTGAACGTGCACCTATGGTAGAATTTAGACAGACTTTTTAAACATTTTGAGCTACAAAAACTACAAGTGCAGTATTGGATTAATATCCATTACTTAACGATCTAAAAAAAATTTTTCTATGTTAATAGTCACTTGGCTTCTTGCCAGCATTCATTTTCTCATGAAACTGGTTGGAGACTGGTATCTCATTAGCAGGCACTATCATGTGATTCTCTATGCAACGGTGTCTGGTTTTATGCAAAACATACTGTCTCTAAACTTTAATCCTAAGTAAGCGTACATAGGGTTTATAGTTGAGTGAAATCTGCGAAAAGTCGTAATAGCGTAATAGTCCTACAGTTAAGATCTTTAATAAATTGCTGTCGAAAGATTCCAAAGATCCTCAAATACCCAACTCCTTTAATGCAAATGTGTCATACCAGCTGAAATGTTATGGTAATTATCTAATGTCATAAAATTGTGGAAACGCCCGCCGTGTACCGTAGTCACGGCCAGACTGTCGGTTGTAGAGTACGGAGGTCGGAGTGGCGGTACCACGTGCGGCTTGCCGGCTGGGCACCGTTGCCTCGCAACGCATCGTACGGTAAGGATGGGGTGAGGGAAAGTGACGTGAAGCGTATCGATAAGTAAAATGTCGATGGTTTTTGTTATCGATGAAATTATTTTACGAATATAGTGAAAAGGGTTTAATATCATATTTATTATGCGTCGAATTGTTAATAGGGGGCAAGCCTATCGCCATTACCCGGGCACAAATCCGGACTATGAGCTGCTACTGAGAATTTTATAGAAAAACTCAATAACATTTTGCTTGACTTAGGAATCGAGCTCAGGACCCCTAAACTAATAAGGCAGTTTCAAAATCATGTAAGTATGAATAGATTAAAGTTTTTAAGTTTTTAACGGTGTAAAACCATAGGGTCAGGAACTACTATTTACGAGTATTTTTGCTCGTGTATTTTATGACGCTCCTATTTAACACAAAATGTGTCACATTCCACATTAATATTATGAAATAGGTGAAGGTCGTTAGTAATGCGGTTGCCACACACATTCCACAACTACATATTTTGATCTTTACTGCTACTTTGCCTGGTAGTGTAGTAGGTTTAGACCTACTTTACTACCGGAAGTGGTAACAATACGCAGTTTTCTTGTCTGGCCGTAAAAACTGTTGAATTTGCTAATAGTTGTAACGAATGTTTTAGAAAATACTTAAAGTTTCCATATAATTAAAAATGTGTTAGAAAAATTTATGACGTGATGGATGTAGTTACCGGCCCGCAGGGATTGAAACAATGGATTTTGCATTGTATCTATAATTAAAAGGATTATATTATTATACTTGAAGAATTAATATGAACTTTAGCATTAATATATTTAAGGCTTTATTAACTATCATAAAAAATGTGTTCATTCCTGAAAAATACCATGCGAGTAAATGTTAATAATTTCATCTATCGACACTTTCCCATCACTAACTCTCGCGCATGCGTACTGTGAATCGGCCATATTCTATATAAGTCGAGCATTGAGGGTTAACGCGGCAGTTATGCTTTAGTGAGCCAGCGTGACATACGGTTAAAAGGAGGTTTCAGGCATGTAGTTATTACTGTTTAAGGAAAATAATTATATTGTAATAAAACGTATTTCTATACCATTAATTCATGTAGATTTAAGATTTACAGTGTGATGACAACGGAAGTATTTTGCTGAAAATATATTTATTATACTAGTTTTTAAAGTACAATGAATGCCATGAATTATTCACATGCCATTTTTTCAATGTATGTTCGTTAGCAGACTAGTCAAAAATAGGTTCTTTAATTATTCTCTCAGGACTTCAATGCACATATTGAAGTTAAAGAACAGCAAAAACTATAGCTGAAATATTGTGTAGTGTGTTACAACAATTATTTTAGTAAATATTAAGGCCTCAGCCGGGGAAGTGACTGACTGCTTGTGTGTTGATTCCCGAGCAAACTCAATATTTGTATCGTCTACAGACATGTTTCAACATTTGCTCATTTTAATTTTTTATTCTGTAAAGTCACCCACGATATATAAAACTCTTACAACTTTACTTTTGCTGAACCATCGATTATCGATTCAATTTTAGTATTCTCAATAGTTCGATACGTTTATAAACAGTATAAAATATAAAGTCTGAAAATTGATCGTTCCGCGTCAACCCTTAACTAAATAAGTAACGTAACGTTTGCGAGGTCACGGCCAAGGGTGGTGACGTCACACGGATACCGAGGTGATTAAAGTAATGGGAAGCTGAGTGCTTTCGTAATGTATCATGAGGTATGCATAGATCATAATAATGTTAAAATGAGTACTTACAACCTTCCGTCTTATTTAAGAGGGTTCACTATTGAATGTCCATATTCTTAAATAAAAACTATGAATTACAAGAGAATTGTTCATTTGTGTATGACTGCCTCATTAGTCTAGTCAAGCGCGACTGCTACGCTTGAGATCCTGGATTTGATCGCCAGATCGAGCAAAGTGTTATTGGTTTTTTTTCTATGAAATTCTCAGAAGCAGCTCGGAGTCTGGGTTTGTGCCTGGTTAATGGCAATAGAGTCGCCCCCTGTTACATGGGACTTAAACATACCGGCGAAGTGTGGGTGTACATTGGAACACCTTTGCGTAAACCCTCGGGGAATACAGGCGTGATAGTATGTTAAGTTATTATATGTTTATATGTAAGTAAATACAATTCCCGTTGATTACAGTCATAATATAGTTTCTCTTCACTACATCCACATCTTATTACCTAAAACCTTTCAATAGTCGACCGAACATAAAACCAAAAATACATTGAAAATAATGCTCGTAAAATGTTTGTCCGGCTCAGGGGGCGCGTAGTGGACGCGCATTGGATACTAATCGCGGGAGAGAGTCGCGCGGCGCATACTAACGCAGGTTGTACCGCTCGTCGGTAGAAACAATGCGGGTAGTTAGGATATTTTGGGGGTGGTCATATCCCAAATTGACGTTATGGAGCCTAGCAGAGTGATACAAATAAAATTGAAAGTGTCTGTTTGTAATGTAGGAGGCCAGCCTATTATATATTCTAGGCTAGGAAAACGCTTTGCTTTACCTGGGACTCGAGACCAAGACTCCTAACTCAAAATTTGAGGCAGGTATAAAAGAAAGACTTTGAAGTCGCGTCACTATAGCTACGAGGGCATTGTTATGTATCCCATGTACATTCAACCCCTACATTTCAACAAGGATTCTATTCACTAGGAAGCACAAAATACGTTGAAAGGTCAACTCATTCATTTGAGTACTACCCTACCTGCTTATTCAGAGCAGAAAAAAGGTTTAATGTTAAATCGTACTTCTAAATGTATAAAAAAGATATAGCTTGACATTCAAAGCGGGAAGGGAAAACGATATAAAAGGACAAAGAATATAACTTTTAGTTAGGTATACATAATCATCATGGTATATCAATAGTAACTAGAAAGACAGAGCTGGATATCATTCCATACTGATGATTACTGATTTTGTGTACACGGGTACTACTAAATCACACAACAATTAAGTATTGGTTGATGGTCGAATCTATAACGATCCACCTCGTTAGGCCGAAGAAGACTGTGGCTATCATATATCTACAAAAATATTGTTTCAAATCCGTAGAAGATACCCTAAGCGACAGTATCTTTAAAAATAAACTAAATAAATATCTACTACAAAAATCCTACTACACACTGAAATAATTCTTTGGAGATAAAACTTAAAATAAAAAAATAATTAAAAACTAGGTAGTTATAAAAACTTTGTGCAATAAAATGTAACAAATTTAAAATTAAGCTAAATTGCATGAAATGGTAATTTTTAATTATTGTTAATCTTGATTTTTAGAATTGCATTATTAATTTCTTGTTTATAATTTTATCTATTTAAGTTAGTAACATCTTGTAATATTAAGTTTCTCTGCTGTGCCCTAACAGGGTATCATGTTGCTACCCACCACATTTAAAGACCTATGTATTGTATTTACACATGAAGCAATAAAGAACTTTGACTTTGACTTTGAAGTAGCTCCAGAGATTAGCATGTTCGAACAAACAAATTCTTCAACTCTATTATATTATTAAAACAACCTCACAATCCTATTAGATGTAGGAAGTTTTCTCAAAGCAACAATATTAAAGTAGATTCAATATCACCGAGCTTGCACAAGCGGAGAGCCGCCGCCGCGCTGGTGAGGCTCGAACCTCCAGCTATTGTTGAGGGAGTCACAAGACGCCGCCACAAAGGCCTGCGCCTGCCATCACACTGAGGAGCGTTCACATTGAACGACTCATTTCAAATTATGAAAAATGAACGATAGAGTTCGTTTTCACAAGCGCTTTTTCAACAATTAAACGTGCAATATTTTTAACATTGAATAAAGCTTAATAACTTCTCCAATGTTTCTTTTTTTTATGAACGATGGAGCGCTAATGGGACAGTTTTAAGTAGGTCCTGTAATGTTTTTCAAAGTCCTAAAGCTTATACCTTTTGGCTCTGGTCCATGGCAACGTAAGTTTTGTTACACCTATACCAAAAATTACTTAATAATGACATTTACGGATTTACCAATACGGTTTTTTAGATGATACTATCTTATATCGTCATCAACCTGTTTGATAAACGTCCCATCTTGATACCCACTTCTGTGTCATACTCCTTGGTCCACAAATTTAAGATGATAACTGACTGCAGTTATGATTTTAATTAAGTAGATTATTATAGCTTGCATACTAAATAAAAATAAGAACCCATGAATAGTAAATTATGAGTTAGGCTCAGTTTTTATTATTATTACAAGATTTGCGGAGGCGCACACACACACAGACGATTTTGCCGACCATAGTTGGCCGGCTGCGCACCGCCACTAACAGTCTTCTGAGCGTGTTCACAGATCGGTGGGATTCCCCTCTGCTGCGCCACTGGGTAAGAATCCACACTAATTTAGGTTAATGAGTAATGTACCCTTATTACGAGTACTAACACTAGCTACTAAGTTAATTTGTTTACTAACACTATGGACTTGAATGTCTGAAATAAAGAATTTGAATTTGAATATCGGTGTTAGTAAAAACCGTCGTGTTTCGCTGTTGCCTTCACAAGTAATACACACCCCGCTGTCATTTCTTATTCCCCAGTGTAAAGTCACCATAAGGAACTGACGCCGACTTCCGAAACAATGACAGCCGGAAATAAGCTCTACCGTCCACATAATAAAGATGAAATTAGTTCTACACAAATTCGGGGCTGTAATAAATTTAATCTTTTGTCTAATGTTCGCGGAATGATCTATGTTATGTTTTAAATTACATGAATATACTCGGTGGAGCTCGTTTGTTATGTTTATTGCATATCTTGAATGTCGAAGATGTATTGAAGAATTTCAATTAACTTATAAACAAAGCTCAATTCTGCTTTGTATTTTTGTGATTAAATCAGGGGTTTACTGCTAGATATTATTAAAAAAAAATTATAGTCAAATTTAACTTAGACGCAAATTAGCTTAGTGTGCAAATTTCGACCTTGCGCGTGGGACTCGCGATGGTTTAGTGGTCATAGCATCTGGTGTACCTAACCAAAAGACGCAGGTTCCTGAAAAGGCAGGAATCGCTGCCCGCAGTCGAATTTTTCTTTCACTAAAAAAACTTTATAATCTTGGCATGAAAAATGCATTCAAAAAAATAGTAATTTCAGTAAGGCAAATTTTTGTTACAAAATTGCAACACACTTCTTTAATTTTTCAAGTTCCGTACAACCACGTAAGATTACTCGTTCACATCGACGAACCGAGTCTTAGCAACATCGAGACGAAAAAGTGTCTTTCGTCGTAACATGTTGTTCTACGAATTACAGTTAATCTAGTGGCTGTGTATTTAGTACTGACCTTCTGCTTGTCGAGCTGCTGCAGGATGTCGTCGACGTCGCCGACGGCGACAGCTTGCGTGCGCAGCATGTCCACCTCCACCGACACCCAGTCACGAATCTGTAGGACAAAACAACCAATAAGATATTTGATAGTCTACAATTAGATCACTCACTTATTCCTTAAAACGAGTTGTTGTTATATGAATTCTAAATGAAGGTCTTTGCAACAATGTAAGCGGCGGAAGCCTAATGGCTAGGGTGTCGAACTTGCGATCATGTGGTTGCCGGTTCGAAACCCACTCATTGCACTATCGACGTGAACCCACTCGTAATACAAGCATTTAGCTTAGTACGTTTACAAGATTTAATTAGGTAGGTACTTGTAATGTGCGAACCACATTGCTAGTATATAAACTTTAAAACAAATGTGTATGTTAGACATCATTTTGTCTCGGGAGCAACATCCGACTTATTTACCAAAAATGAAGAGAACACGCTTGGTTAAGAACCCTTTCTCTATTGTATACACACAAAGGCCATGCCAATATCTACGATTTGTCACAACAATATTATCTGCTATCACACAAACAATGTCATATTGTTTAAATGTCATTGATCTGAATACTCTTATCATTTCCCTTCCCTGACATTGTTAACGAAATGAAGACGATACGCGTTGACTAATTGATATCGATAGGTTCTCTATTTGTTTAGCAGGAAGACGAAAGGAATTTGAACAGAATCTTAAAAATGAAAATGTCAATACTCATCTTATCATAATTTTCCAAAAAAAAAGACAATATACGGAACCCAATGCTATAACCGATAACAACAAGATTTTATTCCAATACTCTTCTCTAAAAAAAGGCCGCGGCCAAGGGGACAAAAAGGATTTTTACTACATCGTCTTCCGATGGGCGCGCGAGGAATTTTATAGGAATCAAGGATGGTATGGCGGATGCGGAGTATTTTTTCCATTTTCCTTCGGAGCAGAGAGTCCGGAGGTCATCTGCGGCCGTAATGCCGAACACACAATTCTGATTTACTGAGACCTTTGCAACCTTTTTGGAAACACACGGCCGAAAAAATCTGGTCGTTTAAACCATCCCACGTTTTAAGAAATTCAAATTTTCATAAAATTAATGATTGGAAAACTATTTTTTGGTTTAATACAAATATGATCTAATAAGATCAAGGACTAAAATACAGATGAAGTCAACGAATCCAGCTTCGCATGAGAACTAACTCATCATTAAAACACTTCACTTCATCTACCGTGTCATCAGCTCTAATTCAATATCACCGTCTGGTTGAAGAAAACTCCTTTTTTATCGTGATCTATATACTGTTACCTAACAAACTCATTATATAAACATAATCAACGAAATTCGTTGCTAAGTACTGAGTTTAAGTTTCTGCTATAAGGCGTTTATGTCGATACCGTCGTTAAGCTGCCTGTCTCTTGATAGTGCAGACAGTAAAGTGTACAATATAGGTGCAATAAAATGCACTCCCGTGTTCATGTTACATCGTTCATTTGTTCATTGTGGCGACTCGGGGAGGCCGTAAAAGTTCTCCTTGCTCGTCTCGGCAGTAATATTGCATGTAGCTATTACCTGTTACTATTCAATAACTCTGCCAAGTTTTGGAGTGAGATTCCCGAGAGGTAATGTGACTGTATAAACTTTAATCATATTTGGGACTTATCCTAATCTACATATACTAATAGAATAGAGCTGAAGAGTTCTTTTGATTGTTTGAACACGCTGATCTCTGGAACTACCAGTCGGATTTGAAAATATATTTTCCCATTTTGGTAGCCCGATTCTTGAGGAAGGTTAATGATATTTGACATCACGATACGACATTAAGGAGCGGGCCAAAGCGTGTCAAACTACGAGGAATAAGAAGTTCTTTATGCAAAACCAAAGAATGGAGTCATACTGAGTCCTTCAAAAGGACAACAATGAAGGAATCGCAGTGAACATAAACTCTAGTCAGCTGATGACAGTGATTCAAAGCAAATGAATATAATAATGAAAAGATTCATACTTAGCAGTTCACTCGGGCTGAAAATGATAGTCACATTTTGAAGATAAAGAATTAAGAACTAACAATAGATGAGTGCACTATAAAAAGGATTTCTACCAACGCAATGGGTCTGCTCAAAATATGCTCCCCTATGTGTCATAGAATTGGTCTAAGAAATAACAGGGTAAGCGATGCTTGGCGGAATGGTGCGCGTATACCCGAGCCGCGGTCGCCGGCTGCCACTAGCACCGCCTCCCGACGTCGCCTGACAAATCAAACGCTGCCATTCGAACTATGGAATGTCAAGTATGAATTCGGGTTATTTATCTTAACCTTTTGTTGTGATTTTATTGGTGTTTTGTGGCTATAGTGTCACTGCGACTGTAGTCGGTCTATAGTGATCCACACACCGGTGCCACACCGGTTAGAAACAGATGACAGACAGAGTAACATTCACATATAATATTAGTATGGAACTATGGATAGCAAGTTACCAATGTGTGGCCAGCAGTGAGACTCAATGTAGGCTATTCAAAAAACTTCCATTTAAAGTTTAATCTGCTAAAGACTGGTCGTTTTATAAATCTTTTGTCGGCACTAGTCAGTTCAGAAAGCAAAGTCAACAACAGAAAGCTACCTTCAGCCTTACGTACAACTTGGAGTCCTCAAACAAAAGATTAACCTCAGTATACTCAGCTGCAAGTTTCAAATCTTTTAAACTTTTCACTAACTTTCAAAGTGAACAACTCTAATATTAGGGTTCGCACACATTTATTAATATTCGCGGAATGCAAATATTTTTGTAAGAGAAAGCGCAGAGTTGCACAGATTTTTGTTAGCGTTTTATAATTTTGTCTTTTATTTGCGTGAATTTTGAAGCATGTTATGCTTTTTTATTAAAAGTGTCAGTTTGGCCTGGTACTCACACGGTAACAAAGTTTTATAACACGAGCACATAAATTATTATTATGACAAGTACAACTATGATAAATTATATTTGTTTCGTAATCTTTAGGCACTTCTACAAGTTTTTGTTTTTTATATATTTTAACTAGATGGAGCCAGCTATTCCTAACTGAGAACAAACATCGAAATAAACTGACGGAATCAAGTTCTCTTTTAAAATGCAGAGATAGTAGTAGCAATATGCGAGTGTTAACAATGCAAGGCATTAATTCAGATAGCCTTTTGAAGAAATATCCAAAGCGATTTTATATCGATGGTAGTAAGTTAAAGTAACAGCTGTATTATCTCTATGTGCAATATCGTATGTTTAGAAAGCCTTAAAATTATTTTATTCAGCGTGCTAAGATGTGTACATACCCTTACACCTGCACAAAGCCACCTCGCGACGTTCTGACTTAATTTCACTTACAGCTCTATTGAGTGCTCGATCGAATGCTATTACCAACAATTTTCACCTTTTCTGTCCCTCGCTTTCGTTAAGGATTTCAATCGCCGCATTTAGGTCGATAAGAAACTCTTTCTATGTAAGTAAATCAGAACATTTTCCGGCTGCTTTTATATAAAAAAAAAGTTTAGTCCGTTTAAGATTACATCGTGGCCAGCTATTAAGAATAGTAAATTGAGCTCAATAAACGACTACGCTAGAACGAATAGCTAAAATAAAGAAGGCAGGTAATATGTTATTATTATTCATGGTTTTCTTCATAAGTAAATTGAAATCATTGTTTGATTTGAGTTCACTCCCGGTCAAGAGCTTCTTCCCCTAAAAATATGTATGCGTAAAAAATATTTTTCAACGTTGAAACATATACTACCTAGTGTTGTGTACTTTTTGGTTTAATTTATTTGGAACGAGACCGACCTTATTTGTAACAGACCTGAATATTGTGGACCCTCTTTTTAAAAAAAACTGTTTCAAACCCTCCTTACGTATATCCATCTCTATGCACACTAGCTATGTATCTAAACTGATTTTCTCCCTCGTCTCGTGGCAACAAACGTAAAATTTTACAACAGTGAGTATACTTTTTCCACGGTTCATGAATGAGTTGCCGACACGGATATTACTGGTAATAAAACGTAATGTTTTCAAAGAACTCCCCCACCCCCCGCCAGCCCAGGTTACCCCTGTACCCCGCCAAATTGCGCGGAAGAGATAAACTCACTACCATCATCAAATAAATGCAGAATTTTAAGTCAACCAAAACTCGTGATCGCAGTTCAACTACCAAATATCTACCTCATGAAAGGCCTAATGTTGAATTTACAACATTCCATTTGTTAAATTAGATCGAATTAGAAACAGTTAGTATAAAAGGGCAGTCTATTTCAGTTTGTTTTCTCGCGCACATTATGCACCTTTTGTGTGTGCCTGGTTTAAGACCCAACCGTGAACTTTCGATGCCATTCGCCACAAAGAACTCAATGCAATCACGACGCTTCATTGAACAAAAATGTTACCGATTACATTGCTGACTTCATTGCGAAATTGATTCGGTATTAGATGGCAAAGAGGTAATGTAATTCATTCTCTACTGTTAGCCCTATTGTTATTTCGGAAAGGTGAGGGAGAAAATATTCGGCTTTTTCTTGACTTTATACAATATTCACAATATATGTACAAATACCGACACATGACAAAGAGTTATTTCTTGTGGAACTGAAAAGGCAAATATGTAAGTAACATTTTATGTGATGTATTGAATACGAAAAAGAAATAACCTTTACTTAATTCATATTTTCTTATAACATTTTGAGATGGATTACGTTTAACTTATAACTGTGTAGAGACCAGTCGGAAAGTCAGCACATTTCAACTCTTCAATAGAGCACTGGATTGCTTCCACTATAACTTATAATCGCATCGTCCACTAAACTATTTATTTCTGCGTTGGACAACAATCTGGTTAGCAACAGAAGTATCAATCTACACAACATTTGATTATATGACAAAGTAACTCAACCTTATGAGTGTCACATACTTACACTAAGCTCAGGCTAACAAAACAAATCAGGGAGAGGTTTTTACAGTATAAACATGCACACCCCTCCACTAAGCCTCATTATTTTGATGTGTGAAAGGAAAACTATTAATAATGAATGGTGTTACTGCACAATGGCTTTGATGTCCTGCTAAAACTTGATAAAATGTAACCGAAATAATCGCAGTGGATCTTTGCGAAAATCATTTTCAATGTCGGTTTTGATGTGCATTTTTAAACTAGAAGATCTCTTATGATGTGCGATTTAAATATTAGCTTTATTTACAAAGATTATTTCCGGCTGTTGATTGCTATTAGGTATTATACCACTAGGTCTAATACCTAATAGCAACTAGCTCCACTGTAGTCTATTAGTCTATGTAGTGCTATTTCCGACCACAGTGTCTTTTTTTAAGGCACACCAACGACACACATAACAATAGCTAATGTGGAAATTATCTTTAGTTTCGTCTTACTTTCCATAAAACTTACAATGCAAAGTATATAGAAAAGTATGGAATGCGTTGCCAGTTCCGATCAGGCGTGCTCAATCTCTTCCTGTGTTTAAAAGACTCGTGAAGGAACACTATTTATCCTTGTAACTCTGTCACTGTTGTAATTTTTTATGCCATTCGTTGCTTATATATCTTAATATTTGTATAGTTTATATTGTATTTATATTTATCTATCTATATAATTATGTATTTATATTTATGTATCTATATGTGTATAAATATTATATAGTATAAAAATTGTGTGCACCATGCTCAACCCCACTTTATAGTTCAGTTCAGTAATGTCCATCCTAAGGTTGCCTGGAAGAGATTGCAGATAGCGATAAGGCCACCAATTGTATATTCTTTTATTTTCAAATGTGTTTTATATATATATTTTTTTTCTGGTGTACAATAAAGTATAAAATAATAAATAAAAAATAATAATATATATTTAAGTGTCATAAGTTGACTGAGTATGCTAAGAATATGCGAGCTGCTATCGCTATGCGAGAAATAAGAACCTTAGAGCATTCGTAACAGAGTTCGCCTTCTGTATATCTCTGTTCTACGTTCAGAGGACATCGAGGACATGCCCCGAGGGTGGAGGCGGCGTGCGACTTCAGATTATATTCACCGGCTGACTTGTGCTCGTCAGCAGGTCACAAGTGCCGGGGAGATTACCCGCACGAATTCTGATCTCATTTTAACATTATTGTAGTTATAATATCGAAATTCAAGTGAAACTACAATACAATTCGGTCATAAGTTTTGCATCGTGAAGCTTTGGAACCAACATTTGAAGTCATATACAAAATTAATATAAGTTTAAAAAAATATCATGACAAATCAATCCAGGCAATTGGTGTTGGGCTATCTTGTTCTAATTCAACAGCAATTTACATAGAAGTGATGGTCATATCACTAGCCTGTGATATGACCATTGGACTTCCAAGTCGTAAGTCTCGATTTCGATTCCTAGGCATGCACCTTTGACTTTCGTAATCATAGCTTATAACGGTGAAGGAAAACATCCTGAGGGAATCTGCATGGCTGAAAGATTTTTTCGGCAATGTGTTTGAAATCTGTCAACCCGCAGTAGGTTAACGTGGTGGACTCTGGGTTGGAAATGCTTTATGCACTACCCACCGCCCTGGGGAGAGCGATGGGGTGTGTTGGACTCCGCTCTGAAAAGAGCGATCTATCGACTAAAACCAACCTCGGCGTTTCGCATCACCACTTTAGTGCCGGGAATACGGGAGCGCTGTGACATTCGTCCGTAAACATGATGGACTATAGCCTAACCTATGCCCAGCAGTGGGACAGTATGTAGGTTGATGATGATCATATAAAAAAATGGTGGTTGTACACGCACCTGCAGCACGGTGGTGTCGAAGTGCGCCAGCAGCGCGGCCGGCGACTGCTGCGACGAGCGGCGCCGCGCCGACAGCCGCGCGCTCCAGTCTGTAACAATATACATACCAAATTCATTAGATTAATTATTACATAAAATAAAACATATCATCAAATCAGTAAGTGGATTCGAAAAATTTTCTGCTACCTGTAACAGTTCTAGGGGTTGATTAATAACAAATGATTTATTTGTATTTAATACTACCGTCAATGTATACAACAAGTCTGTACGTACTTACGCCCGCGCTACAAACACAAATATTCTACCAAACTACGATCAACGTTTAAAATTCGGAACTGCAGTAGAAAGTACACAAACAAATAAACAAAACGAGAGCGTCCGCCGCCGGACAGGGGCGCCGGACGCTGCACGGGGGTGCCGGCGACAGGAAACGAACCCGCGATCGAACACACACGCCCCGGCGACTGAGCTGTAGCGGGTCTTTGATAAAACGTACTATAAGCATATTTTCCGTTTAGATCAACTCACATCTGGGATGGCATTCAACACTTTTTTTTATTTTTTATTATTTAACACTATCAAATTGGTCACTTCGATCAGACTTAACTAACTGCCTAACGCAATATATTAGCAGTTTATACCCAACTTGCGAGAAAGGTCCTCTACTGGTCCTCTAGGTCTCCCAGTAATTAAACCTGGACAAAGATTACCTAAACAACAATTATAATTAAGAACCATCACTTTTTGGACATCGTTTTGCTATATTTATTTTGAAAAAGTGTAAGGGGTTGCCCTTCGTAACTTTATTTTCCAATGATTAAACAATCCATTTGGTTCCAATTACTGTAACTAAAAACAAGCAGTGTACACTCGGCAGTTTTTGTAGCAGTCGCTGTAACCAATAACTCACAGTTGTTGTGACTGCGACTTTTTGTAGCGACCGACAACAGCGATCGATCGAACGATCGCAACAGATGACGATTAATTTGCAAAGTAATGGCATTAATCATTTACATAATAACCTGTTTTGGCTGATACAGATTTGTTTGAGTAATTAGTTGTGGCAATTAAGCCGATTGGTTGTTGGAATTGAAGGATAATTATTATTTTCTCAACGGAGGTGGTTTACGTGATTTGTGTAAGCTTTTAAAACACGCATTTAGCTTAGCACGAGGGGTTAACGAGAACATTAGTAATGTGTGAACCACATTACTAGTAAGCTTTACAAAAAAGAAAGCTGCAGGAAAACCTGAAGAAACCCTTTCACAGTCTCGCACTTTTTTTACCTCATCTTTATACACTATTGTTTAGTTGTGTACCTATTTCAGTATAAATGAGGCTCATTATTCGTCGGAAGAGCCTATAAATCAGAACATTGTTGTAAGGTTATAACAAGTATTTCAACACTTGACATCTCGCCGTTTGATAAAAACTTTTCCATCTACTTGAAAACGGAACTTTTTCCAAACTGCCAAATCGTCGTTAAACATCCAACAAGCAGCGGTACAGAATTAATATTAATTAGCTGAAGTTGGCGATGCTCCCGACAACAGCGTCCCTTTGGACATGTTTCGTGAAACTTGGTCAGCAGTCGTCATCGGGCTTTCGTTTTATTTGTTAGCTCGGGAGGGCTAGGGCGAGCCTGTCGCCCTTCTAACTTCCTCTTTTGAAAAATATAAAAGTTTGAAGTTCAAATCCAAAAAAGTTTTAGAAGTTCTACTCAATACACCTGTAATCGACTAACATATGGACCGAACCGACCGACCGAAAATATTTTATCTAATATTTTAGGTTATATGAATGACTAATCAGATGAATGGTATCGGAAGGCATACACGAACAAGCAAACGTTCAATTTTATATTTACTTACTATAGATTTTATTGAAAGATTGACCTATCTAGATCTTTTTGCAGATACGACCATTTCACACAAAGACTTACTTTAATTAAATAAATACGTATCTACAAAGGTTGTCGAGTGTTTCTTCTGAAGATGTTTGTGTAGTGTTTTTGTAAAGTTCACGTCTTGAGATATGTACGCAAAAACTTTGAATTGATTGGAGTTTAATGAGATTTACAAAGTTTGAGGTAAGTAGCTACATAGCTTGATATATAACGCTTTGCTTCGCTTCGCTTATTTAGCGCTTCGTTCGAACATATTCTATCGTTTTTACTGGAACATAAAATAAATCGAGATAATTCCTCAAGGTAAAATATTACTAAAAATTGGAGAACACAATCATTCTGTATATGTAATCAAACAACACAATACGCGGCATCGCACAAAATGTTGACAAATCCAATCTTGTTATAGCGGCGCCCCTGCTGCGAGGGGACGCTTCGGGGGTGATCGGTGTCCCGGTAACTACACTACAGACAAGATATTGGACATATAATACACAACACATGTGTGAGGCGAGAGTGGGGGTCCAGCCATTCAGTAATCACCTACTATTAAAAAACCACCCACCTAATAAAATGATGGATAAGTACTGATATAAAAGTTATAGTTAAGCTCGATATAACCTAACTAAATATCTTTTGTAAAAATGAAGTGGGCTACACCACAAAAATAAAAATGAAATAAAAATAAATATGTGTTAGAACTGCATTTTATATGTGAATGTATAAAATTTCGTAATTATCAAAACCATTATCTTAACGTCAGTTTAACATGTTGTGACGAGGTCCATAAATGTAAATAATATGTACGTATGTTATTTGCTTTATTGTGACGACGGAACTTATTGCTTGGTCCTTTAAATAAACACTCTTGTACTTTACTACAGAGCCAGTGTATCGCGATAGCTCTCGGGCTGCGAAGCCAATGTTCGGTCTAGCTTATTACCGTCCACTCACACGGCACGTAAACGGATCAACAGATTAACTAGAGCGCACTTGACAATAGAACATCATTTATTTACTAACTATTGCCCACGTCTTCACTCGCATCCCCAAAGACTTCAGGAGACAAAATGTAGCCTGAATACTGATCCAACGTCTATCTATCTCTTTACCAAAATTCATCAAAATCGTTTTAGCAGTTTAAGCGTGACAAGGTTACACAAGGTTCGATTGATAGCTACTCTTATAGGCTATATGTCCGATGCTCCCCGCTCCCACATAAATCACTAGCACCATCGATCTTCAGCTATAATGACCATGTTTGGAGGATTACCGCCAATTAGTGGTCGCAGAGATGTGGTGTGGTGGATAACAACAGGGAGCATGAACAACTTGCAATCTAACGCTATGTTTAGAATATGTACGGTGGTCAGAACATCAGGTTACCACAAAATGTAAAATTTTCTCAGTTGATTTTGAACTTAATCATCAACATTTTAAGATTTAAAATCATTTGAAGAAATTTGACAGTTTTGTTTATCCTGATATGCTGGCGACTGTACAAACAAAATATATGGGAATAATAATATACAACGTGTTACGGAAAGACCATATTCATCCAAAAGGGGTGATGATTACATCAGGTATAGATTCTCTATGCAAAGTTTCCACGCAAAATAAATTACTCAAGGAATTCATACCAAACTTTTGGTTTCGTAAGTTTATTGAAATCAAACCATAACAAACGTGTCCTGCACTACGAGGGTCATTAACTTTTCACGTCATTTCTTAATATTGAAGTTAAATCTCTTTCGCGATCTGTGCGCCTAGTACACGCTGTAGGTAGTGTGCCGCCGCGCCGCCCTGTGTCGGCGCGGGCTGAAAGGATCACACGAGCCGACAAAGCGAGCGCGTGTGCGCAATTGTAAATACTTTAGGCATTTAGGTACTCCTTGGTTTAAAACTAATAATGCAATACGTAATTTACTTATTTACGGTTTACATACACGTTAATATGGACCCAGAATAACCTACGAATTTAACTAAAAAAACTGACGTAAAAAAGTTTTTTTTTTTTATTAAGGAATGGGCTTGCGTTTGACCGCCACCTGACCTGATGTTAAGTGATGGTGCGGTCTACGATGGTACACTCTTGCCCAGCAAAGGATGGCAGTGAAATAAGGCTCCACGCTGCCGACTGCTGGTCGACTTGCAGTGGAGCAACAACTATTCCGACCCATCCCCTAAGTTAATAAAATAGTACATAAAAATTCACACCAAGGTTAAGGTAGGTAGCTACTAAGCTTGTTTTAATCCCTTATTACGTAAACAATAAAATCTAAGAGCCATACTTAATTTAGCAAATTAACTTACATTTTTAAAGATGGGGTTCGATGTGGTGCCCTTGGTATTGTATGCACAAGGCCGCGCGCTTGTTCATGGACAACTGAACATTTCGCAGCATGTCAGGTGTTACTGTCCTAAAGGCGGCCTCGATCCGCACTTGCATTTCTTGCACTGTATCACACTGCACTGCATACACTACGTTTTTAATGTATCCCCACAAAAAAAAATCTAACGGAGTTAGGTCTGGGGACCGCGGAGGCCAAGCCACGCTCCTGCTACCGCGCCCGATCCATCGAGGGAAACGCACGTCCAAGTACGCGCGTACATCACGTGCAAAGTGTGCCGGTGCACCGTCGTGTTGGAATACCATATTGTTATCCATCACGAGATCCACGTAACTTGATACGGGTAGCACAGTGAGTACATCGTCTAATTCATGAACCAGAAAGTTTAAATAATTTTGGCCATTTAAACTTTGCGGAAAGAAAACTGGTCCTACGACAACATCTCCGATGATACCAGCCCACACGTTTAGTCGCCATTGGTGTTGGAAGGACGACTCTGTCGAAGCATGTGGATTCGTGTGAGACCAAACATGTTCATTATGGATATTACTTATCCCTGCTCTCGTGAATGATGCTTCATCGGTCCATAGCACTTTTGAACCGAAACTTGGTGAAGCTTCTATCTGGCTTCGATACCACTCGCAGAAGGTCACGCGAGGCAAAAAATCTGCCGGTGTCAGTTCTTGGGTGCGACGAAAGTGGTATGGATGCTGGCCGTCATTGTTCAGCACTCGCCATACTTTAATATGGTTGGAGGCACCCAGCGCTAATGCAGCTCGACGTGTGCTAGTGCGTGGATTATTTTGGAAATGCTCCAGTACGGCTTCTTCAAAGTCTGGATCGCTTCTGCTCGGACGACCTTCCGAAGCAGATGCGTGGAAGGACCCGGTTTGGTACAGACGATGTGTCATCCGACTGAAACACGCCAACGAAGGCAGCTGCCGACGCTCAGCATCTGGTCTATCCTGGATGAATCGGTGACGATACAACTCTCGGGCGGCTCGCAGACTACCGTCCACTGCTCCGACACACATCATCATCTCGTAATATTCACTATTACTGAACGACATTTTTTTAACAATCACGAAATCACAACTAGGTACACTGAATCGGATAGAGGGAGCGACCGAAGCACACGAGTATTATTAAACAACTGACGAAACTCCGGAAGAACCGAAAAATAAAACTTCTATTCTTCTACTATCCTAGTAATAGGGTAGCTGGCCCAATTATTATTGTACATTTTGAATTTATTTTCGATTTTTTGTCAAATTTAATTTACTAATCAAGTCAGCCTATCGCAGTCCACTGCTGGACATAGGCCTCTCTCAAGTTGCGCCATAAACAACACACGGTTTCCCGCCTTTTGCATCCAGTAATCGTAGCGCCGCGCAGTATCGCTTTTCCCCCCAGCTACCTAATAATAATTTCAAGAAAACTGTGATAAATTGAATACATTGAAGCACACCGATTAAAGAAGAGTTAGGCCAGGGCATCAGTTAATTAATAAAACCTATGAGCTGAGTTGACAAACGAAACCGATAAGATAATTTGATGTGGACTGTGGGGGTGGTACCTACATAAGTACATAGTCTTAATTTGTAAGTATTGATTAATCAAAATAGCGACAGATAAGTTGAGTATTGATTCGATTTATTTATTTATTGAAGGCTACCAGCTAAGACTATCACTACGACTATGACTATTTACCTGCAACTGGCTCATTTACCCTTAATATCATTGTGTGTGTAACCCCCGATGAAATTAGGGTTCAGTTATTATTGTTCGCAAATGCTGTCCGAACAACTCTCGTTACTCATGAGGTCCTAGTACTTTTAACAATTTATTTCCATAGTTTAATACATTTTTGCGGCCTATTTTCTTATTGTGTTTTATTAAACAATAAAGACTCACCACCAACCCATGTCTCAGTCAAATGGGCCCGCCGACAAAATGTAAACTTCTGATACGTTTTAAATGTTTTCAGTTGTAATTTAGTGTTGTTATCATCATAATTATCAACTCATTAGTGTCCCACAGCTGGGCACGGACCTCTTCTCAGAATGAGAAGGTTAAGGGTTAGTTCATCACGCTGGCCTTCTGCGAGTTGTTTAGCCGTGTGCGTGTTGGAATGGCAAAAACTACCAACATAATTTAATTTTAAAATCCTACCTATTTAAATAAAAGCGGAACCCACTGCACACTGGCATTTTATTTCTACCAGGAGACACATAAGTTGCATAGAGTAAAGTTATTTAGGGTTCATTTTGAATAAATTATGTTACAAAATATTTTTTCTGTAACATTTCTAATTGCATAATCTTTTAGTTAGTTACTTACTACGGTAATAAAAAAATCAACATTAAACGGATCGTTCGTATCGTTATCCTATATCCCGTTTTGTTGTTATTGTGAGGTAAAAAAATGTGGCAGAAAGTTACTATGTGCATAATTATTAGGCACCTACATTTACACGTTCACCGAAAGTCGTGAACTAGGTACCTACTCCGTAATTCTTGTTACTTTTCTTTAAGTATTATTATTATTACCTACAGCCTAAGTTTTAAAATAATTTTCCAAGCTGCAAACAAGCATTTGCATTTGAACTTGTTTACAAACAATCCTAGTTTTTTAATTATTTAATTTAAACTAAACACAGAACCCTTTAGCATTATTTATGTACCAGGACACACATAAGTTGCGGAGGAAAGTTATTTAGGATTCATTTGAAAATAAATTATGTTACGAAATCCTTTTTCTGTTCTAGGTTCCATTAGGTTCTTTCGCAGTATTTACCTAAGCAATTAATTTCTGGTAGAGTACCTATGTATGTCAACCAACATAAAAAAGACATGTTGGATACTCAAATTCTGTGTCTGTGGTTTAATTTCAATAATTACGTAGATTCACACATTACATACTCCGTTATGTTTGTTATTAGATTGTTTTACGTAGATAGGTAACTAAGTATTATTTACTAGTCCCTACTAATCCCTTCATAAAGTACCTACCTAAATTCAATATCCTTTTCAAGCTAACAAATGATTTACTGATGATTGATTGATGATTTGTTAATTTTTAAAGGATTTGTATTTTAGCTTGTTCACAAACATAATCAGTTTTTGTCAGAAAAAGTGAGTAATAAAATAAAATATCCAGAACCCATTATCCAAAAATACCAGGAGTAAGAGCATAAGAGGTTTGTTTTCACAGGTGAATGTATCGTGAGTGACCTACTTACACCGATCAGCTGATTTGGTTGCTAGTGATGTGTAAATTTCAAGTTGAAATGTTTGGGTTTTTGGTTTCATTCCTCATATCTTCCTAACATGCAGATATAGGATTTAAAAACCTTTGCAATATAGTTTATTATGATCCAAAGAAGCCGTGCACTTGATATGTATATACCCTTTCCGTAACAGCTTGTATATGGTACGTAATCGACTTAACCTGGACTTTTTCCAGTAATTTTAGCTCATATATTTTTTTAAGATATTATATTGTAAAACATTATTGGTAACTCTATTGATCGCTTTGTGTTTCGGTCGTTAAGATTTCTAGAAACTTATTCTATCATTATACGTGGAAACCTGTAATTGGCTTAATGCAACTTAAACTAATTGTTCATTTGGATTGTATAGCTATTGGTTTTCCTATAACAAATAAATATACTTTCCTTATACTTTCAACAAAACTGACATTCATAAAATTCATTCAGAAGTAGAACATTCGGAAAAGAAAACAACTTTGTTTCCGAATTATTTGAGACAATCTGTGACACATTTTAGCTGCATTTTAATTTTCGGTTAAATTAAACGCTTTAACGTGTACTTAAACGCGTCATACTTAAAAACTTTACAAGTCAAAATGAAGAATGTCAAAGTAGAGCGTGTGTGTGTATTTTTTTTCACGTGAACGGTATTAAAAATAAATAGATTCTTTCATCCGTACAAAGTGATCCGTTTTATTTTTAGTTTTGTTTCTTTATTTGACTTACCAATAAAATATATTCGGCGATAAAGATAATGCAAATAAATGTGATGTGAACTTAATAAAATTAAGCGGGTCGGACCAGAATAGTGATGAGCTGACCTGCCGGGCCACGCCGGAGCGAGCACGTCAGGCCGGCCTGGCTGCTCACTGTGCTCACCACACCACCGTCTAATCCAGTTAAATTAGTTTTGATTTTCTTGTGGTATCTCTTCGTTTGTAGTCTGCCTTTGTGTTAAACTAACGGCGATAATTTAATTGATCAATTTGAGTTGGTATTGCTAAATGTATTACCTACTGGTTTGAAGTGACGTCAGCAATAAAACATTTATATTATGTTATTCTTTCAGTAATAAGATTCTCCGCAAGGAGTCCGGTTTAAATTTCCTTTTCTGAATTTAGTAATAAAATTGAGTATTATTTTCAATAGTCTGTGTGGATTTATATTTTTAAAATTCATTTATTGTTTGTCACGGGTGAAATACAGTTCTTATAGTAATTATAATTTGCACGAGTATCACAGTAAGTAACATACCTATAATATAAGGTGTACAATATTATTTTAGTTAGGTATATTCAGTAATTTTAATTAACCAGTTATTTTTATTGATATCATAGTTATTTTAATTATATAATTATTCGTTTCATTTTTGCTTGGTCTTAGTCAGCATCACTATAATTTATGAAATCATTCACAGATTTTTTTGTTACAAATAAATATAAAAGAAATTCTGCCTAATAGCCCCAACGATTTCTCATCGCCCGTCTGATACGACAAACAACACACTTACTAACTTGAACATCAGTATTCGGATCAACACAGTTTTAATATTAATCCGGCCGCAGATTAGCCGCTAAGCCGCGGCGCGCACCCGCCAGTGTAAACCTTAGAGATAATAACAGGCTAAGACAAGATATGATCACTACCAATACTAATAATATCAACTGTTATCACTGTTCCTTACCCTTGGAAGGTTGATCCTAGAAGCAAATGCTATTTTAATAACCCCCGTCTATCTGATTTTCTGTTACCTTTTCACGCCTAAATCTTAAAACAGATCTCGATACACATTGAGTTGGAGATGGATTCCTTAGATGCAAGTGAGACCACGGGTAACGGCTTTTTATGAAATAGACAGATCAACTATTTGTTGGCGCTCGGTGTCGCAAATTATTTAGTGTGTGAGAAAGAAAGAAAGAAAGGTTTATTTAGCCAACAGCACAGGAGACAGTATATATCAGTTATAGATAATTGATAATAGTCGTACGAAAAGGCAATGTTTGAATGTCCCACGGCTGGGCCAAAAAGGTGCCCAGATCAGCTTAATGTCAAGAGGATAACCTACCTATTTGGCGCTGGTTTTCATCTGACACCTGTGCAAATGCTCCAGAAACAAGCCGTTAACTGGTTGTGTCCCATAAGCGCTCCCTGCCGAGCTCATTCATTACAGCGCCGGCGCCTCAGAAACCTTTACCTTGAATTATGACTGATGGTCGACGGGGACCATTTGTAACTGTCAGTGTCTGAGCGACTGATTGTTTGGAGACGCGGACCAACGCCCGCTGTTTACACAGCTACGTCATAAACCTGATCGTTATGATATTCTTAATTGTTTATATTATCTGGCCATTTGTAGGCCTCATATTGGGGTTCCACAATAACTGTTTTATTATATAAAGAGTTGAGTTAAGTCTCCGATACTACATCAGTGGATATAGCGTGCCTGGTTTCATCGTGAAGATTAAAATATGATAACATAAGCCCAATGAGTTAAAACTGGCCAGAGTATCTGAATATTCATGGCGCTCTACAGATAATGTCGGTCAACAACTATTATCGCCTATTACCATACACTAGTGTGAGGTCACGCCTCGCCACAGAGCTACGAATGCACCGCAAGAGCCGGCATTATGCAACATACTCTTCTGAGCACTCAATAGAAGAGTTTGTGTCTATTCTACAGTTTGTCTATGGCTGTGACAGTCTTTGAGATTGAAGAGGTCCTTTGGGTTATCTAAGGATTTAGGAAATGTTTGTTGAATGTTGCTTAAGAGTAACACGGTCGATAACGGCAATGTATGGATGACCACGAGGCCAATCAGTGCATTACATATTATTGTATAATCGCGGTAGTTAAATAGTTGATGATGTTGATCATTTCGATTTGATATCAATAAAAGGTATAATTAATCACAACATTTAAGATGGTACATTGCTCTATAACTTCATTAAATCTGGCATAGTCTTCATTAGCACGAACGGCACGAGTGGTGTCCGGTATCCATTGTATAAGGGCGGACGGACGGACACGTCAAGTGAACCGTACCGCTACTGATACGACGTGCGGCCAGTGTCGTGGAAACACGCGGCATCTAATATTCCTCGCGCATAGGCGGTTATAGGTTCTGCCAATATCGGTTCCAAATGCGTAATATAGCCCTCAATTTGGGAAATTGTATTACCTATTCTTATAAAAAGGCGAGCAGAATACGCGTAAAGAACATTCATTGATTAAAGAAGGTACTTATTCAAAAAGTAAGCCATACCATCAGTCCATACTAAATACATTCTTAAGTGAACAATACGAGCGAGGGCAGAGAGCGGTACACAACAGAATGTCGGTCGGACAAGGAGACCTGTCAATACGGACCGCGGGGAGCCCACCTACAATAAGGAGACGCGCTTGTGTGCCCGAGGCACACCGGGGTTTCAACATGCAGGATGCAGTAGCTATCTACATTTTATCATTTGTTACAGTTCCTAACGTTACTTTAAGCAATAATGGAGATGTTCTACTACTTTAAAGCATTAAAAAAATATTCCATAGTAGTAATACTAACATTCTTGACCTTCGTTGAAAACGAAAGGAAAAAGGCAATAGCATTTTACAAGCTAAATAGGTACCTACGCCTGACCTCATAAAATTTTGTAGCATTGCAGCCTATATTCCTCGAAGGCTGGGGCAGAAACGTAAATGTATACACTTAGTTCGCCGCTGGTACGCTTAGGTGCTACGTATGTAGGTACAACAATTTTGGAAAACGCGTCAATTAATTATTTCCGCAACACACACAATATATTTATATTTACATAGTTTTGTTCGACGTTATAAGTGAAATGTAAAACCGAAATTATGGTGTTGTGTGTGGCTATCTTTAGCCCCCACGAAGTAGAGCGCGGCCGCGGCCGAATATCGTACAACAATAGCGCCAACCCTTTGTACCAGATACTCGCAAAAACCGCCATTATTAACTCCGCAAGCCGCGTATTGTTAACAGATTTCCTAAACGTCTGTAAGGATATCTGTATTTTTTTATTTGTACCATTATTCGTTGTTTCTCAAAGAAAATGTTTTGGTATTGAATTCTTGTGGCCTTTCGGTAAGATTATATTTTAATGTAAGACGTTTGTATTTAATATATCTATCCAATTGCTTTTTATTCTCCTATCATATGTATATTATCGTAATTCGTTTGCTTAAATTCACTCTTGAGTCAGCAATCGCCCTCACTGGCATCTTTCTTCAAATTGACGTCGTAACAACCAACAACTCGCCTGGACCTCACTGGGACTTCAAATAAACCCACTATTCATAATAAAACAAAATGAGAAAAGCTTCCAGTGCATTTTAACGAAGGAAGACGCGACACCAACTTGTGCAGCCAAAGTTTCTTTGTCCTTGACATAAAACCTGCAGCGTTTATAAACTGCAAGTCCTTTGTGTACTGCTGTTCACGTCGCTCACGTTGCCAGCATAGCGGAGCAGGCGAGCCAATGTTCACAAGTTGCCATACATAAGTTATGGCGCGTGTGTGCCAATACACAACACACTATATCGTAAGCTGGGGTGTTAACGGAAGTTTCAGTAACAATACCTGACATTACATAGGTAAAGTAAATGTATGAAAATTGACTGTACTTTTGAAGGAAACCACCACAGGGGACGGAAAACTACAAAATGCACTAGGGCCAAGAAAACACAATAACAAGTTCTAACTGGTAACTGAAAACCAAACTTCAACTCAATTTCAAACGTAACTACAACACTATCTCCCCCACCCCTCCCACAGAAGTGCATTACCTGGCAATATTTTCGTGTATCTGTATCGAAGTGAAACTTCCCTGACTACTCGTACTTTAGATGAACTTCAGATATTAATACTTTTTAGTTGTACATCGACAGTTAAAACTTGGTTGAAAGTCAATGTTAGGCGCCGCTAGATTTCGCATAAGTTTTTCTATAATCATTCTTCGTACCCGACTGCACAAAGCGAGGTTAGAGTAACATAACGTGTCTATCAATGTTAAATGTAAATAATTATTTATAAGCCTTCTTTTATACTATTAAGTTTACGAACATGAATTCACAACGCCAGATGATAATTGTAGATCATGAACTCTAACAGCACTTAGGACCTAGTTGAACTCGACTAAGAATCTGGTTTCTGAAACACATGCATTAATAAACGGGAAGAACAAGACTATATTAGGTCGTCAAGAACTTATTAATGGAAAAAAAACTCGCCCCTATGAATTAGACCTAAACATACTTGCGAACTTTGGGTTACAGTAAAATACTATACACCCCTTCAGAGAAAACAAGTGTTATGGTATATTCAGAACTTAGCATGTTATGACATCACCAACCCTTGGACTTTATGAGCAAAATAAAAGCACTAGACAGACATGAAATTCATGTGTGTGTTGCTAGCTCGCAGCTACAAGCCTACCCAATTATGATCCAACACACTTCCAACGCGTCGGTATAGCGACAAGCCGGCTTAGTCTCACAATGGCGGTGACCGCTTGAATATCGCTCATTATGTACTTATTAAGGAGGCTATTACGCCTGCCATGTCGCAACGGCACGGACACTACCCCGGACACCCCGCAACAGACGCCGGACAGCTAGGGTTGGGACAAGGCGGGATATTTAATGACACCTGACCCGGACACCGAATATTCGGTGTTAAGCTTGGTGTAGCAGTGGGATTAATGCGTCTGTTTAAGCGACCATTAGAACGAGTAATATTTATGTGGGAGTCAATGTATAAACTAAACAAATCCTTGCACAAAAATTATCACTTATTTTCATTTGTTAACAATAGAAATATTTGTAAGGGCTACACTGGGACAATTATATTAATTATTTATAACCGTTTGTGTCACATCAAAATTTCTTACATTGTGTACAATTATTTATCTAACGAAGTTCTTAGTAACTTTTTCTGTCTTGGATCATTCAATTCCATGTCGGTGTGACTTACAAAGTAACGCCTCAAAACCAATTATCCCGGGCCCCGCGCCTGGGGGCAGCTCTAGCGCGGGGCCCGGCGAGCGCACCTCTAGCATCAGACGGCGGCAGCGCCCAGACGATTATATTGTTTAATTGAATCTGTTTGTCTGGGACCACTGGCTTTCTGTAACACTAATCATATTGCTTGGGCACCTACACGTACTTATATAGTATTAGTTAGACTGTTTAGAATAGACGTCGATTTAGTTTTGGCTTAAATAAATAAAATAATCATTAACCCTAACCCTATCAGCCGTAAATGAATCAAAATCAGTGATCTAAATGAGTATATTAAGGAATATAAAAGAAACATTTTATGATGGAACCATATTATATATAGGCCAGTAATAAAGTGACTGAGCCAAATGACCTTCTATTGAGTCCTGTTGATTCTATAAGAATAGCTTGTAGCCTTTACGCACATCGTTAAAGGGCAGCCTGTTATTTCTGTGCGTGAAGGTGGGCGGCAACACTAACCACTAAACAAGATCATACAAAAGGACCAATCATAACAATAAACTATTTGCAATAACTACCTACCTAATAAATGATGACGATGAAATGAAATGATATTTATTTCTGTAAATAGATCTTTTAAGACACTTTTACAAGTCGATGTTTTTTTAATTTTTTTTTAACTAGATGGCTTCGACGTTTCCTATCTGACGACCTCTGAGAAGAAACGTCGAAACAAACTCAGAGAATCATGGTCTCTTTCAAAGTCCAGACAATAGTGATATTATTAGATATGCGAGTTTTACAACGTAGGGCAAAATCTGAACAGGCCTTTTGAAGAAAGAGCCATAGCAGCTTTGAGTTGACCTGTCGTGTAGCTCAACCATTTTATAGGGAGCTCAACGACCCGTCGCACAACGATACCAGATCAGCAAGACATTTGTGTAGGTCATGTGAAATACTCAAAACTGTCAGAGAAGTTTATTATACATCTGATACGAGTTAAAGCTAACCTACATAGTACTCACATTTACATTTTAGTATAATAAATATCTGCTACCTTACTATCAAACCTCAACTTTGATAAATGATATTTGATACTTACATAAATGAAATTGTAACACGCTGATGTTTGTTATATGTAGATATTGAAGAAATACTAATATGGGGGTCTTTATTGGAGCAACTGAAGCAAAACAAACAAAAAATTTTTTTACTGACTACCTACGTTTGTCACGCAAAAACTACTGAAGAAATTGGTTGAGGTTTTCACAGTTGTATTGCTGAAGGTCTAACTTAAAATGTGGTGCATGTTAAAACCGACATTTTTTTGTGATTATTATTTTCTGTGTTTCAATTAACATTTAATCATACAAATAATAAGAACGATCGCCATCGAACAAGTAATAGATAAATCTTCGGTTCTGCCACTTTGTCTAAGGCACTCTGAAATCGATCTATGGTCATCTTGTTTTATTAGCTGCGCGTACGCGGCGTAGCGTTGCATTCTCGACATTTATGTGGAGTGCACCTTCTGCAGTATCTGCGCGGTTGTTGTACAGGGTGTGCTCAGGTGCGCGTACGTTCACGCTCTGGTAACTTGTTGCACGTGTCAGTGGCGCGGCTACACCCTCTATGTGTACGTCTGAGCCCTTTGTGTAGCGGCGGACTTTTTGCCACTGTACATTTTCTTCAAGGTTGCCGAACCCACTGTAGCTTTGTATTCATAAAAGAAAAACTAACGTTCTATAACTAATATTTAGAAGAAGGTTAATGATCACAAAGAACTGAATTTTCTAATTAAAGAAAATTTCTAGTGAAAGAAAAATTCGATCTCAGGCAGGGTTTGAACCTGCGTCTCTCTGGTTAAGTACACCAGACGCTTTGCCAACTAAGCTACCGACACCACTGCCTGTGATGACGAATTTCTCTTCCACATTCTACGTCTTGAGGCGACGTCAGCACCATCTATTGGAGACATTACTATGTCTTTTAACCTGCCTGAGATCGATTTTTTCTGTCACTAGAAATTTTCTTTATTTAGAAAATTCAGTTCTTTGTGAAAATTTCGCAATATTTAATGCTAAAAAATAATAAAAAATAAGCATCATACGGTAAGGCAACATCGTTCGACATTGAACTACCTGTAAAGACAGTCGTGTTGGTTGAAAGACATAGTAATGTCTCCAATAGATGGCGCTGACGTCGCCTCAAGACGTAGAATGTGGAAGAGAAATTCGACATCACAGGCAGTGGTGTCGGTAGCTTAGTTGGCAAAGCGTCTGGTGTACTTAACCAGAGAGACGCAGGTTCAAACCCTGCCTGAGATCGAATTTTTCTTTCACTAGAAATTTTCTTTAGTTAGAAAATTCAGTTCTTTGTGAAAATTTCGCAATATTTAATGCTAAAAAATAATAAAAAAATAAGCAAGGTTAATGATCTTTAGTTCTTCCGATAAGAGGGAATTCTCGTACGAAAATATATACTGACATTGAACTCAAAAGTCAACTATTCTTTCATATTTTACCATTTCTTCTTATTAAAAACTTGTGCTGTAAGTCCATTCATCTTAATTTGAACATAATAAACGTTATCACACCAAAAGTTTTTATCGTTCGCACCGCAGTAGTTCCGGAGACATACAATTTGTGAATTAAAGTCATAAATTGCGGATGTTTTTCACAATAATTTATGTTATTCCAGATAGGTACAGGGGAACTTGGAAATTGGACGATTTTTAAAACTTCAGCTCACGTGCGTACTTTGCAAGAAACAGGGGCGAGATAAAATAGAGCTAAAAGAAAATAAAACTTTTTGCTCAGAAAATAAAGTTAGAAATTGAATGAATGCACTTGAGTTCATCCTGCGAGCCCTATGGAGACGTTGAATAAAATACCAAAATCGTAAATCTGGCGTTTTATAACGAAACTGCAACCGGCAACTGATTGCTGTTTTTTACGCACTTATCATTATTGCAATTTTTTTAAATCCCTTTCAATCCACATTTATTATGTAAATTAATGTGTACACATTGACACTACTAATACTTCATGTTACTACTCCATTAAACTTGCATCGTGTTATAAGCAACACCACAGAATACATTTAGATTAGGTAAAAAAGCAGTGATTGACGTTCCCTTACACGGGAAACTGTCATAATTGCTTCACAATCAGTAGCAATCGTAATTTACGCGCACCGGCCCATTAAAAGTATGGCCACCAAAAAAATCAGTAGCGTTGCTCCAAAATGTAATTTTAATATGAATCTCGGGTTGTTTAGTGGCAGTCACCCCAGGTAGCATAACGCCCCCCTGCTAGACCCCGGTACCTTGAGACCCTCCGGAGGCACCCCGCCACTATAATAGTCGCTGAACGTATTTTATTGTTACACGTGTCCCTTCCTCAGAACGGTGGATGTTTAATTTGCGTTATTGCTTCGTTTGCCAGGTCTTTTTTCTGTTAACCCTACCACTACTAGGAACTACAAAAAAAAGTTAATACTTTTTATAGAAAGAAAAAAGTTCATGCTAATTTAGAATGCTTTAAACAGAAGTAAGATTAAGTCCGAGAATTTAGCGAAGGACCGAGGGTTGAATGAGGTTATCTTTTCGAAAACCGGAAACATCGCTTTTACGGTTCTATAAATACCAACGGCCTTATAAATAAGAGACAAAGATAAGGCCCTTAAAACGTAAATCCGTTCCTTAAACCGTAGCGACACCGTAGTATAGGTGTTACCTAAATCATGTCCGCTGTAGGTGCGAGCCGCGCGCGTCACTAGCAGGCGTCCACTATACAGGTGATACAGAAGGCACACTGCGACCCTCCTGGGAACAGTTGTAGCACGAACATCATGATTCATCATGTTCATCTTAATTGTTCGTTCTGTTTTCATAAACCTAAGATTACTTAGGACATTGAACAATTATAAAAAATAAATGTCGAATCAATTAATCTCGAAAGTCAATATCACATTACTTAGTTAGTAGGTACTTTTCATAAATGCTAAACACAAAATTTCGCAATCACGGGTTTCATGTAATCACTGCATCTTCTGCCAAATATATTTCCGTGGCCTCGCAAAGGGGCCCGTGACGTCACCGGCCTAATGGCGCCTGCCCGAGCCATTACACCGAGCCTAAATTGCATTTATAACACCAAAGGTGACACAAACAATTTTAAACCTTATCATGCCAACCAAAAAGTTAAAATTAAATTGAAGGCTACATTGTTTCCTCTCGAAGTATCGCGCCGTTATAGAGATTTTGGAGAAGTAACTACGCGGAAAAGAATATAATTTTGTGAGGAAACATGTAATTTTCTGCTTTTTATGAAGTTCACTTGAAGGTCAAGGATTTACAGCAATTTCGTCCGAACCTGACTGAAATAACGAGGAAAATGATCCTATTTTATTTTAGGATTTAATTCGGAAAGGGGATAAAAGTATACGTGACAGTAAATTACTTTCGTTCAAAAACTTTTTGCAATACCAGTTTTTTATCTTCTCATACACAATGAACCATCAACTTGTCCAGTTTGTAAAAAAAGTTGGAAAACAAATGTCATTCAGTATCATACACGTATCTACTATAGTCCCCTTTTCAGATTATATCATTTCCTATACTGCCACTTTCCGAGACTGCCTCGTTGGTCTAGTGGTCCCAATCGCGACTGCTACGCTAGAGGTCTTGGGTTCGATCCCCAGGTCGAGCAGTGTTACTGAGTTTTTCTATGAAATTCTCAGTAGCAGCTCGGAGTCTGTATTTGTGCCCGGTGAATGGCAATAGGCTCGCCCTCTATTACATGGGACCTCAACATACTGGCGAACTGTGGGTGTACATTGGTACACCTCTGCCTAACCCTTCGGGGAATACAGGCGTGATGGTATGTTATGTTTATCATTTTCTATAGTTGGTAAGTAAAAATCACCGATGAGAGAATCAGTTTCGGCGACCCCCTAATTCGACACGTGTAAGGACAAAACTACGGCCGACCCCAAATAAATTGGAACCAGGGCACCAGGTTGACGATGAACAACCACAAAAACAGCACCTAAAAGGTTCCGTTACACAACACTTAATCATCTAATTACCCTTTTTTGTCCCACTTCCGTCTACCCTGGCAACACTTAAAATGTTTTAGGGTTGTGTCTAAACCAACAACAAAATGTTGTATTCAGTTCTTTTTTACAAATCTGCTGTTGGCTTCTGAATAGTAAAAAAAATATATGAATAAAAATACAAGAGCTGCTCTATTTAAGATTCAATGGACAATTATAAAGGTACATACTCTACTACGTGTAAAAAATAATGAACTGAAATATTAAAAAGTGGTTAAAATAAAATACGATTCGTTACATTTCATATTATTTCGATTTACATACTGGAATGTCCATTAATATAGCTACTATCTTGGGGAAATATCATATTGAAGTGGCTTTCTACAACTTAATAATTATTGAGTTCATTCAATGAATCATAACCTGGTGATCCCCTATCCCAAAGTCGAATCTATTTAAGTTGAAAATAAGTTGCCTTCTGGCTTTTCTAGCGCTGCTTCTATAAAGTCTCCAAATTTTTTTTCGGATGCGAAGAAACCTCTGGCAACGTCTCGTATTATATTATATAAAGAATATAAAGAAGAAAGAAAGAAAGAAAACATTTATTTGCACAGAATACAGGTGGTACCAGATTTAACAATGGTGCATAGTTCAAGCTATATTCTGCCTGTAATAGGCATGCAAAAATTTATAATGATGTATTGATATGTATTATAATTTATATTACTAATATTACATTACTAACAAAATTTATTAAATTATATATTATGTTACTAACAAATGTCAGGCTATATTATTATTTAGTATATTTATTTAATATTTAGCATATTTATTACTGTTATATATCACATTATATTAATTATTATTTTTACAAATAATCAGATACAGTTGTTTTATGTTGCATGAACTCTTCTATGGTATAAAAGCACTTATCCACTAGCCATTTTCTTAACTTTATTTTAAAATATTTAAATGGAAGTTCCCTCAGACTCTTTGGCAGTTTATTAAAAACTGATATGCTCATGTGATACACATTCTTTTTATTTAAACTTGTTCTGCAAAATGGAATGATGATTTTAGTAGGATCTCTTGGTCTGTATTTAGTAACGTGATCCCCTTTGAATTTAAAAAAGTCATTATACTTCCTTACAAACACTGATACTTCAAGAACATACATGCAGGTCAATGTCATCAAGTTTAGTTTTTTAAATAGGGGTTTACAGGAGTCTAGTGGATCTACTCCACAAATAGCTCGTAAACATTTCTTTTGTGCGATGAATGCTTGACTGATATCAGTGGAATTCCCCCATATTATTAACCCATACCTAAGGATTGACTCTACATAGCCTTTATATGCTATACCTGCAGTCTTTTCATCTGACCTGATTCGAAGCTTTCTCAGGGCGTAGACAAATCTGCTTAATTTGAGGCAAACATCATTTATATGTTGTTTCCAGTTGCAAAAGCTATCAAGACTTATACCTAAAAATGTTATACTATCAGCTTCTTCTATAATGTCATTTCCTATTTTTATGTTAATGTTATTTTTATCAGAGTATTTACTTTTATACGTACCAAATTTTATGAATTTCGTTTTTGATAGATTTACATTTAATTTGTTTGCTTTTAACCATCTTAATACTAATTGTACTTCTTTACTTATTTGAATTTCGTGAGTTGTTTCTTTATCCTTGTAAGGCACTATAACAGATATGTCGTCTGCGAATAGTACACTTTGACAATTTATTGAGTCTGGTAAGTCATTAATGTACAATAAGAATAATAAGGGGCCTAAAACGCTACCTTGTGGAACTCCGAATTTGTTGACCTTGTATATAGATTTGTGTACACTGCATTCATTTCTGTCATTTAAACTAGTAATTTCAACACATTGTTAACGATTGGTAAGAAAACTTTGTATCCAATCTAAAGCTACACCCCTAATGCCATATTTTTCACATTTGGTGAGCAAGATCTCATGATCTACAAAATCAAAAGCCTTGCTCATATCAAAGAATATGGCTACAACAGGAATTTTCTCATCTATGTATTCAGTTAGATTTCTTATAAGGGAAAATGCTGCTAAAGAGGTTGATTTATTTTGTTGAAAGCCATTCTGTTCTTTTTTAATAATATTATGTTTATTTAGGAATTCAATTAATCTGTTGTAAAAAACTCTTTCAAAAATTTTAGATATTATAGGTACAAGAGTAATAGGACGATAGTTATTAGGTTGCTTTCTATCACCTTTCTTATACAATGGCTTTACAATAGAATGTTTTAATTTATCTGGAAATATTCCTTGCATCAGGGAGTTTGTAATTATGTGGTCAAGAATTGGGGCAATGACACAAGCACTCGCTTTAATTATTTCTGTAGTAATCGAGTCATACCCTACAGCTCTGGTGTTATTTAATGATTTAATAATATTTATGATTTCAAGCTCTGATGTGGGTCTCAAAAATATAGATTTTTCATTAAAATGTATTGATAATTTTTTATATTGATCGTTAGGCGAGTGTAAATTATTTCCATTACTAACATTAATAAAGAAGTCATTAAATATTGTAGCTATTTGAGTTGGATTGTGAGTAATAGTTCCATCATTTTGTATTGATGTTATGCTGTTAATCGACTTGATATTATTATTTTTATCTTTTATTATATCCCATGTGGCTTTACCTTTATTTTTTGCTAGATTTAGTTGTTTTCTAGTATTATTTTTTTTAGACCATATGATGCATTTTTTTAATATTTTTTCATAAGTGTTATATTTTTTAAGTGTTTCTTTTTGCTTATATTTATAATAGTTAAACCTTAATTGTCTTTTAATACCGCTGGCTTTTCTCAGTCCTTTAGTTATCCATGCAGGAGATTGAATGTTTGAAATTATTTTAGATTTATAGTAGGGAAAACATAATTCATAATATAATGTAAGTTCCTGGTGAAAAATATTAAACGATTTATTTACGTCTGATTCCGCGTAGACTTCCTGCCAAGATAATTGTGATATGTAATATATAAACTTTTCTTTATTTTTATCACTAAAGTCTCGTTTTTTAACGTACCAATATCGTGAAATTCTTTCACACCTTCCTGGAAATTCTAACACTTGCGCGGTGTCATGATCAGATAGATAGAGCCGATGAACCGACCCACGTGCTTCTTCGTGATTACTTGCTATGAGATCTATACAGTTATTTTGCCGGGTTGGCTCGTTTATGTGTAAAGTTAAATTAAAATTTGATAGAATATTTTTTAAAGTATTTGTATTTTTGTTTTTTAATAGTATATTAATATTTAGATCACCTGTTAATATGATTTTTTTATGTATAGTTTTGTATCTTAATTTATGTAACAGTATTTCTAGTTTATTAAAGAATGAATTTATGTCAGAAGTAGGTATTCTGTATAAACATATTATTATTGTGTTCATACTGGGGATTTCTATACCACAACATTCAAATATATTATCACAAGAGCATTCTTTACATACTTCTATTGGCTTGCAGTCAATTCCGCAATATGTCAGAATGCATGTACCACCACGCTTTTGTTTTTTTCTAGAATAGTAGCTGCCCACTGTATATCCCTTAATAGTAATATTAGTCTCGTCGCCTCTTTTTATAAAAGTCTCACTAAAGCATAAAATCTGTATTGGATCGATATTTTTCGTAAGTTCAATTAGGCTTAATTCTATGTTATCAATTTTATTTAGAATGCCCGCAATGTTTTGATGAAGTAATCTTATTTTAGTTTTTTTATCTTTTTTTAATTTCTTATATATAAAGAAGAAATTATAAAAGAATTGCCTATTCTTAATTAATGACTTCATAGCTATTTGTTGTAATAATAGCATAATGATTTAGCCATAATATAGTCAGTTTTCAGGGAAATACAAGGCAATGGCGTTTTCACGTGACTAAGACAAAGCCTTAACGAGCCGCGCCGCGCCGCCACCAAGACGAACTTTAACAAAAACCGCTAATGTGAATACAACTATAATACAAACGCGGTGGCAAACACCAAGTACATTATTGTAGAAGATCCAGTCCATACAACAAACGCACTTAAACAGCTTGTTGAATTTTCTCCCCGTACGTCATCCGTTTTCATCATTGAGTCCTCGGAATAAACAAATAAAAAAACAATTTATAGTTATATGAATGTGGTTCCTTGCGAAGTATGTGCGGTGTTACTCGGAATGATAGATTGAGAAATAGTGTGATATCATCTTTTAAACCGCAACGCAGGGAGCGTTGCGGTGTTGACGATGATATAGTGACACGCATTGAAAGGGGTATGCTGAGATGGTTTGGACATGTCGAGAGAATGGATGAAAGGCGATTAACGAAGGGGATTTATACAGCGAATGTCAGTGGAGTCGCCGGGAGGGGACGCCCTAGAAAGACATACCACGACCTTATTGGTGTGATCCTTCAGAAAGGTCAGGTGCGTAGTACCCGCAACCGGCGCATGTGTATGACAAGATGTATGAATATGGACGAAGCAAAAGAAGTATGCAAGAATCGTAGCAGATGGCGTTCTGTAGTTTCTGCCTACCCCTATGGGAAAAAGGCGTGAGTGTATGTATGTATGAATGTGGTTTTATTTTTTGTGTGGCTTTTGTGCATACGTATACATTGACCGCGAGATACCCGCCATCAGATACGTGACGTCATCGCTAATGGGGAGCACGGCGGCGGCGGCGCCCACGCACGTGACTTCGCTCGCTCGCTGAGCCTTCATTTCGGGTAATTTAATTTTGTCTAATGTCTAATAGAAAGCTGGTAATGTAACATTAAGTAAGTCTCATTGTACTGACTTAAGTTCTTTTCTCAGTCACTTTAGTAATTCCTTTAATAAAATTATTTGTGCGACACATTTAAATCGTTAAGCCTTCATTTAGGAGTAAGATAAAATAAATAAACATTTTATGGCCCGCCGACGCCCAGGGAAATGAAAAATGTACATATTTTGAAGAATATCTGGTAATTTATTTAAATAGAACACTTGCTTCATGAAAATAATCTTGTAAAATAATTAAATAATCTTATAAACGAAGTAAGCTTACAGCTTACGTCGCTTACAGATTTTTTACGAGTACTATAGTAGGTATGAAATCGCCGCGGACCCGCGAACTTCGTAGAATTAGGACAAAGTGTAGAGGTACCGCGTAGTACCGCAAGTACCCCTACATAAAGTGCCGTCAAAGGTCACGCATTGCGGTAAATGCCAAGTTTCTCTTTCCTCCATATTTCTCTTTATTGTTGTTGGTAAACTGCCTTCCTTTGTGTTAAGTACATACCAACTTTGTGTTACAAACAAAAAGTTGTTTATCGCTTTGATATAACTTTAAGAATGTATCATTCTTTTTTCGGTCATAAGTAATTGGAACATTTGAGGAATAAGAACTTTATAAAGCTTCATACGGAATTACGATTTTAATCTATACTAATATTATAAAGCTGAAGAATTTGTTTGTTTGTTTGCTTGAACGCGCTAATCTCAAGATCTACGGGTCCGATTTGAAAAATTATTTCAGTATTAGGTAGCCCATTTATCGAGGAAGGCTATAGACTATATATCATCTCGCTAAGACCAATAGGAGCGGAGCATAAATGAAAAATGTTGCAAAACGGCAAACATTTAAATGCAGAACAGCCGAGAAACCACGCGGGCGAAGCCGTGGGCGGAAAGCTAGTCTTTAATAAAATCCTAACCCTCGGCAATATGTTCCAAAACATTAATTCAAGCCTAAAAGCAAACTCCGAGCTCCAATATCAAATAAAACGTCAGAAAGTCGTCCCGGCTGTCACCGAATGAGTTCCCATAATTAAAATTCATATATTACCACATAATTAAGTGGGACGGAATTAACCCGGCACGCGCTACAAACGACGTGGACCCTCTACCCGCGTCTCATCCCCGCTAATCCTCAAATAAGGGCGATATTAAAATCGTCGGCGCTTATACATACTCTCGCTGGGTATGAAACTCCTGGCATAGCTTATTGAAACGTTTTGCAGTTAAGGGTTAAGATATCACGTCGTAAAAACATATTGGCCTGTCGTCAAATTTCAAATACTTAGGCATAGGGTGGAACGAAAAAACCCATTATTTTCAAATCATCATACATTAGGACTTTCGTCGCTCATAAAAAATTAAATGAAAATTACCAGTTATTTAATATTTCCCATTTTTAAAAAATGGGTGTAAAAAGTATATAAAATAAATATAATACAAAATAAGATGAACAAATATGAAAGAATATTCCACAGCAAAATACATTTTATCGTGTAAATGAAACACTCCAGACTTTATTTAAGAATATTTTGTTTCAAAATGAATGTAGAGATACTCTTTTGCAGTAATTCTGTAAGATTGTTAAGTTATCTCTCGTGGGCTAATATTAAAATTGTTTACCGTAGAATATCATTATTATTCTATCTTTACTTATGCCTAAGTAACTGGAGATAAAAGTAAATATTTCAATAAATTAACTGCCTCGTTAATCTAGTGGTCCCAGCCGCGCCTGCTACGCTTGAGATCCTAGGTTCGATTCCCAAGTCTAGCAATGTGTTATTAGGTATTTCTGTAAAATTCTCAATAGTTCGGAGTTCGGATTTGTACGGTTAGTGGCAATAGGCTCTTTTTTTTTTTTATGGGATAACTCGGCAAACGAGCAGGCGAGCTACCTGATGGTAAGTAGTCATCGCCGCCCATGGACATCTGCAAAACCAAAGGAGTTGCAGATGCGTTGCCGAGCCTATTTAGGGAAAGGGAGGGGAAGGAGAAAAGGAGAAGGAAGGGGATTGGGGGAGGAATTGGGCCTCCGGCCCTCTCGCTCACCGAACGAAGCGCAGTAACGAAACGCTAAGTACTACTCGGACGTCGGTCTTCTGCGAGAGTGTGGTACTTCCCCGGTCGAGCCGGCCCATTCATGCTGCGAACAGCGTGGCCCTACCACAACAAAAGCTGCGGCTCTTCGATCCCTACATAGTACATAAACATACCGGCGAATTATGGGTGTACATTAATACACATCTGCCTACGCCCTTCGGGGAATACAGGCATGGTGGTATGTTAAATAAAGCTTTGAGTGACATAGTCAGACACTGTCTGATAGAGACGAAGGAATCCTATTCATTCCTAAGTCGATAATATCATGTCACCAAAATGTTTCAAGTGCTCAAACCAAATATATTGTATACCTAGTACACAGAATGTATAGTGTACACGTTCATGGATTTAACAATATATCTTCAATTTTTTGGTTTTAGGGTGCTTAAATTTTTAGCGAAAGATCACTTAATATTTTTTGCTTTTTTATATAACATTTCAATTCTAAAGCTATAAACTGCCTTGTACTTTTATAGCGGCACACAAATATAATGTTACTTGCTGCTCGGCTTTAAATGCCGGTACAATCCGTTCTGTCCACATCTCAAGGGTCACATGACGAATGCAGTATTAGGAACGAGCTGTATGAGAGCGGATCGGTGTCAATCGCCCGATCCCAACCACATATTGGGTTCTGTGGGGGAGGTGAAGCTTGCTATGTGTGGTTACGTATAAGACCGGTGTCAGTCACCGCAACAGACGAGCCGAGATCACACATAATATGTATTTCATTCGATAGTATCTGATCGTGTGACGTGCGTTTATGGATCTGAAATGTGCTGACAAAATCCTTAATGAAAAGAATAGAAAATGATTGAATTGTAAACATTTTAAATCCTAAGTGAAACGAACAGATACTACGAGCACATTAAGCGAATGTTATGTATCAATTTATTTTTAATACTTATCTAATGTTGCTATAAGTTAAAAAATATGTAGTAAAAACAGCAATATCCCAAAAGTAAACACGCGAACTGGCTAGTGAAAGCAAATGAGTTCAGCATCGCTCCTTGCACTGACGTGAGCTTACATCTTTTTCAATACATAATTATATATATATATATATACGTTTTTACACAAACGTATATACGTTTGTCGGTATGAACAGGAATACGAGTAACGTACCTAAACAAAAGAACAACACTATACCATGTGATCAAAATTAACATTATTATTATTCATCAATCATGTTTGTTGAATGTTCGATATTTTTGGTGATTCCGCATTTTTGCGTGCGATCCCGTATAATCCCGGCGGCGTGGCTGGCCGGTGGTCCGCGCCGGACGTAATCCGGGATCATCGCGCCCGCAGCCGACATCGCGGGATCCTCCTGACGGACAGCCAGCACAGCCATCCATCATGATCAGACAACGATAGGCACCGACAGGAGGGACAGTCCACCTAACTTACGTGTTTGATATAAATGAGCTCCGTCAAGGTAGATTGGTGTCGTAAGGAGGAAGGATGAGTTCTCGATACCTTGCAGAAATGAATCTATCTAGATTATGAGGGTGAAAGAACATGTAACCAATTTTTAGAGCGTGCGTGGATTTGTGTTAGTGTGAGATAGGCGGGTGGTGGGCCCGATATCTGCGAGATAACGATGTCTCCAGCTATGTACTCAGTCTACCTGACATAAGAACTATTCGTACAATGAGTTACCACCAATTTTTTTTTTTTAAATTAGATATAATAATAATACCTAATATATTTATTCAGAAAAACATATTTTGCTTAAAAATAATTAAACTAGGTAATACAAAATTTAAATAGGGCATAGGATATAATATGTGCCTGAACTAGGTAATCCTGTGTTTCAGGCGTGAATAGCTAGGGAAGTCTTTAAATAATCACAAACAAAATACCTAAATATAAACAAAAACAAATTAATCAAAGTGTAAGTAGGTACTTATAATAACAAAAATAAATGTACATTAGAGTATATATAAAATAAAAATAAAATAAAAACATCTTAACAGAAATCAATGCTATAATTAATTTTACTTTAGCACAATAAGTAACTTCTCTGTATCTTCGTAGGACATACTTTGTAAGGCTTCCTGGAGCTTTATTTTACAGTTATTGAAATTAAGGGGATAGATATTAACTTTTGCATTAAGTCTGTTGTAGAGAAGAGGTCCTAGGAACATATAAAATTTTGTCGTGAAAGCCCGTTTAGTTTCTATATTTTAAAGGCAAACTATATCTTTCCGTCTTTTATTAGTAAGCTCAGTGCTGAAAGGAAGTGCTGCGTGCTGTTTTAATACAATGCTCATAATGAATAACTGTCGAACTGTTAGTACTCCACAAGATTTATAGCGGAGGTTAGTGGGAAATAGGAAAGGGCGGAAAGTAGACACCTTGAGAATCGCTCTCTGAGCTCTCTCAATGGTAAGTAACAATGTTTTTCCTGCTCCACCCCATGAAGTGATACAGTAATTTAATACTGATTGACATAGAGCAAAATAAACTTGTTTTATAATTATGTTATTATTATTTATTTATGTTAAAACAATATATTTTAAAAGAGTGTCTATGGAGTTTCTTGCCGGATTCTTCTCCATGAGATCAACTTTTTGGAACCGTGCAACTAGAGTCAATAACGTTTCATAAACGCTTGTGAAAGCTTATTTGAAATAAAAACATTTGATTTGATTTGATTTGATTTGATATTTTTGGGTACAAAGTATTCTTATGTTCTATTGTTGTGGTTCTATTGTTGTGGTAGGGCCACGCTGTTCGCAGCATGATTGGGCCGGCTCGACCGGGGAAGTACCACACTCTCGCAGAAGACCGACGTCCGAGTAGTAGCGTTTCGTTACTGCGCTTCGTTCGGTGAGCGAGAGGGCCGGAGGCCCAATTCCTCCCCCAATCCCCTTCCTTCTCCTTTTCTCCTTCCCCTCCCTTTCCCTAAATAGGCTCGGCAACGCATCTGCAACTCCTTTGGTTTTGCAGATGTCCATGGGCGGCGATGACTACTTACCATCAGGTAGCTCGCCTGCTCGTTTGCCGAGTTATTCCATAAAAAAAAAAAAAAAAAAAAAAAAAATTCTTACTTTACATACTCAGTACTCATACATTATGTGCTCAAGTGAATTAAAAGTATTAGGTAAATAAGAGCTATGTAATCTAAGGATGATTGCATTACGTAACTGAAATCGCATTCTAACTATTCTGATGAACAATAGTTAAGTCTCATATATCTTTTACCTCCATGAAACTCAGTGCTACGACTAACGACCTACATATACATATACCTACGTATATATATCATGAATAGTTGAACTCCTAATGTAAGTTCAGGACATTAGTACCTACGCGAGGGTACAGATCACATAGTAACGTTATCTTACATAATATAGCAAGAGATATTAATGGACGGGCTCCTAATATACTAACAACAACGATTGTTTTGAGCATTGTACATGCTACCTATTAGCATGAGTAAGTAAGTAAGTATGACTTATAAGCCCTTAATATACAATTGTCTGCGTGTTGGGTCACAACCTAGAAGGAAATATTTAGGTAAACACAACGTACCATCACGTATTTAATCTCCCGAGAGAAAAGGTAGAGGTGCACTGACATTCAATTAAGGAGGTATGATTGATGAAAATAAATATAATTGTAATGTTTAACCTACCCCATTAGTCTAGTTCTCACGCGACTTCTACGCTAGAGGTCCTGGGTTTGATCCCCAGGTCGAGCAAAGTGTTATTGAGTTTTTCTATGAAATTCTCAGTAGCAGTAGCAGCTCGGAGTCTGGATTTGTGCCCGGTTAATGGCAATAGGCTCGCCCCCTATTATATGGGTCCTAAACATACCGGCAAAGCGTGGGTGTATATTATATTAGTACACCTCTGCCTAAGTACCTACCTAGTGCCTAACCGTTCGGAGAATACAGGCGTGATAGTATGTTATGTTATGTTATTGATATTTAATGAAGTAGGTATGATCAATGAGAATATATATATTTATAATGTTTACAAGAATTTAAAAAAAACCCACCTCGTCGCCCAATCAGAAAAATATTTATTTCTGTATCTGTAGAGCAGGTAGGACAGAATTAATCACATTTTACCCAAAAAAGTTTTAATTAAAGCTTGGGTCACACCTGGCGAGGAGCGCGACCGGCGCGACGCCCGGCGGCCGGGCCAGGGTAACGTGTGAGCGCGCCGCGCCCGCCTTACATACCTTACACCCTGGAATTTATATCGATAGCAATACCTACACCATATATTGCCAAATCTTAAATAGCTTTGTTTTAAATTCTTATTAGTTCCTCACGTGAGAATGATTTGTTACAATTAATTATACATATTTTTCCGCATAAATATCAGCTAAGACATTTAAATGACAATGCGGTTACCCTATACGTCTTAAACAGAACTTATTACCTACCATAACCGCAGCATAAATCTGATTTAGACGTGGACTTAGCACGTTGTGAAGTTTATCAGTTGCTTTTAGATTGATAGCAAAATACTTGCGATATGTGACTGAATTTGTATTAAATTATCACCAAGATATTGTAACACACCTAATATAAAAACTATTATTTATTTGGTTTCGTCAAGCTGTTTTATTAGTCACTATTAATATTGATTGACAAAAGATTATTTGTGAAAAATATTACTCAATCAAGTAAAGGATCCCAAATGCTGGAAATGAAATAATAACACTGTACGAGTAACGCGACTAAAAAGTAGTTTCATTTAATTAATATTATATTTTATTAATTTTAATTTGACAGATCTTATCAAATAATATAATATATCCCGCTACAAAACAACGCACATCTCTAAACTTGACGAGTGAAACCTCCCCGCGTCGGCTCCGGCGGTGTTCACCCGAGATCCTCGCGCTAATAAACCAGTAATGAGTCGGTTTACGACTCGCACCGTGTGTACACGCCCTTACCCCGACCTGTTTGTCCTCGACAAATATGTGACGAGCGAGCGTTCACTTATATTACACGATTGTAGCTTCATTATGAGATAGAAATTAACACCCGTTGTTGTACATAGTATCGAGAAAAGGATACTATATCAAATGAAATCATTATATCCATGAGTAAACGTTGCACTTACTAATACACATCTGCAAGAGTTTACTTGAGCGGTTAAATCAAACCTGTCAAATATGTTTTAAGGAACACTTGGATATCGCCTCTAGAGAGCACCTGAAGAACTAGGTTTTACTTACACATTATTTAAGGGTAAGCCATCAGACTAAGGCGCCAAATTCAATTATATTTTTTTTTTGTTTTTCGCAATTGTTCGTCGATAACGCACAACAATCAGCGAAAAATCTTTTTTTTTTTATGTTGGTTTAGCCTTGGATAGGCTTCTTTTTGCAACCATGGCTCAGAACAAATACTGCCTATAACCTTTAAGAAATAAACGAATTAACGAGGCAGTGTCATAGTCTGTTATTATAATTAAGATAAAGATGACCAATTAAATTAACAAAGTGAAGCATAAAATTTAAACTAGACGAATTTATCAAAATACTACATAGAGGCTGATTGATCAATTAACTGAAAAGCGTAAACAATAAGTCAGCGTCTATTTCAACCATTATTGATGAGGCAGAAACCTTAGCCGGCCTGTTTGTTTGTTTGTCTGCCATTCATTTACATTGGCTATCGATTTTTCACTCGCGTTCAATATCTACTGTTGTTATCGTCGTTAACGAAATAACTACATACAAGGTACTTAATACAAAGGGTTTCGTGAACACATCAAAAAGGATTCATGAGATTCTTTGTGCCTTATATATCTCACGAGGTGTAGAAATATGACTAAACATAAGTAGTCTGATTGTATTCCTCCACGGAACTGTTACTTTAGATTTTTTTTTTGTCAATCAAGATGAGGGTTGTATGTGTAACTAACACATACAACCCAAGACTTGGGGTAAGGTTTAATGTTATGTTAAAATCTTAAAAACTTAACCTTTTGACCGCCAGAGCAAAAGCGCTTCGCCGTGCCCTCCACGCCAAGCCGACAAATTCAATGAAATAACCTTGAAAATAGTAGGGAGTCCAAAATGTTATCGATAAACATAATAATTTTCGTCTGAAATTTGTGAATAAACAGCTTATAACACAAAAAGAATATTTATTTAACCTCATCTCCTACTGTAAAAAACTTAAGACCACATTTATAGCAACTATCAATAAAAAAATCAACCTTTTGAGATACAAAAATACATATAAAATTGCAGCAAGTTACAGCACTATTCTCTATCAGTTACGCGGCCATTGGCATGTATACATGCCAATGGCGCGGGCAACCATCCTTTTTTATAATTTCTCGCTTCTGATTAGGGATGTGTAGCTGTATATTATTATAACTTATCGAATTTATTTATTAAGTTTATATGAACTAGGTATCATTGTGGAGTGATTATTTGTGAGTATCAAAATAATATCGAAATTTTGTTACCTACTCTTCCACGCGAAAACTACCGAACGGATTTTAAATTAAACTACAATAATTAATCACTAATATAGCTTAATTAAGAGAATGACAGTAGTACCTAAGTCTATATAATATTATTTGAACGCGTCGTCTTTAGATGAGTAGGTACTTACCTATATACTTACATAATACTTGTATAGATCTATATGTTTACTGTTGATTGTACTTACTATTAAAACATCTGATATTAAAGTAAAATTAACTTACCTCAAAATCATTTTCATTTACTGATTCCGATTCAGAAAACTCATCATCTTCAGTGCCTTCTAGAATACGCAATAGTTCTTCTGTACTAAATAACTCTTCACTTGCCATTTTTGCAATTATAATATTGGCAGATCGAAAAAAATATCGAAAAAATATTTTTTCAACTTCCCAGCACTTAAAAACATGGCACGCGCTTACGACGTCACGAGTCCGACATCTATTCATGTCATTGGCGCAGAAGGGATTGCAATATCGGTACTGTGCTAGGGATGCGCATGATTGGCGAAAAAGACAATATTCAAATCAACAATATCGACAATATAGAAAATATGATATTATACCAAAGAATGTAGTATTTACCTTTTTTGTCAGTGACTAAGCTTATATATTTTTTTAATAGTTATTACAAAAATTAAGCGAATTTGAGTAATTTAGCTGAAATTTTAATGAAGTTACTTGAATATTACACCACATCACTAGTAGGCATGTATACATGCCATTGGCGCAAGAGAACATGTTTTTCAGCCATTAATTAAGTTATTTTTTATCATAAATATTTGAATAACTATTTTGCAATTTTGTTCATTGTGTACAATTATATGTAATAACTGGGGATTCAGATCTTAAGATATATCAATAAAACACGTTAAAGTAATGATTTAATATGTTTATTTTGTATTTTTCTATGATCTGTTTCTTGGCATCTATAGATGTCGGTGGCGCACAGGGCACGCTTGCGCATGGCATCTATACATGCCATTGGCGTTCAAAAGGTTAAGAAACTTACGCAAATATTAAAAAAGGTGTCACCTTAATATTTCGGAAACTAAACGAAACCGTAGTGATGAAATATTTGCCAAACTACATATGAGAAGAACGTCACTGCCTACACACCGGCACTACGTGAGTACCTATCTACATCGTCCGAGTAGCATGTTAAGCTAATGGTAGCTGTTATTACAACGACACCATTATGCTAATGCGAGCTGTTCGCGGCAAGCTACAACAAGCTGTTTTGTTAAACTAACATTTAACACTAAACCTGGCTTCATGATATTGATTTTGTGCGAGCACTTTAAGTTCCATTAAGTAAAACAAAGGCTTTGCTAGCTCTTACTTTATACATACTAGGATGGATAACGCTTGTATTCCCCAAAGGGTAAGTCTGTTACAGGTATCAATTTATTTTGTGTGCAATAAAGAATATTCTAGTTGTGCTCATAGCCTTAAGTTTGTATCTATTTGGTTATAATATTAGGATTAATAATTAAGATTTCTATGATAGCAGCGACGTTCCGTTCAGCAGCGTTCCTTGCGACAAAGCTCGATTCAAAAAGCCATATCGCATAATGGTAAACCAACCAGCTCGCCTTAATCTAATCGATTTTGATCAAATTTACATGTTTTTTACTTGTGCCTGTTCCCCCACGAGTATTTGTAATCATACGCTTCTGCTTAGTATGCTTATTTTACGCGTGCGTCCCCTTAAGGGGTGGTCCCGTCCCCTCAGGTGCGGCTACGACTTTGAGTTCAAAGCCTGGCTGCATTGACGCCGTCACGAGGCAGTCTTAGTAGTTGTATAATATACTTTGTGCCCCAGGAATAAACACAAGAAAACATTAAGGATAGTGTGTTTACGTGACGCTTTTTAATCTGTAAAGTATTAGTAATGAGATTTACACCGTCTAAGATATTTAAAACAAAATCCAATAAAAAAAAAATATTTTCTGGGCGCACATCGGATGCGACGTTAATAATTTCTTCGAGTCCATATTTTAGCATCAGAAAAAAATGTTAAGAATCTTACTTTTCGGCAACCTTTAAAACAGTTTACTGGATAAGTAGAACTCATGAAAATAAATATTCCGCTTATTGCATATTTAATATTCAAGACCGAAGCTCTCTATGAGCTCACTCGCGGTCTCCTTTGCAATGTGTTTGAAATCATTTGTGCATAATATACCTACTCCCCGTTCACTACAATATCCTATTCACAAACGCAAGCAATATGGAAAATAGGTAGTACTTGAAACTTCAAACAAATATCAATGTGAGGCCCTCGATGCGCCGCTGCAGTAGCGTCAGTAGCGTGGAGTGCTACAGCCGGTCCCCTCGGGCTTCGCCCCTCTAGTCCCCACGCAGGCCGAGGGGCGCAGGCCGAGGGTCGCAGGCCGAGGGGCGCTGCGTTGTTTATGTTTATAGTTTAGGGCTCCTTGTGCTGTGATTAAGCGCAGACATCGCAATCACACGCGGCTGTCGGCTTTGTGTGAACACTGCTGTTACGCGCGTTAGGTTAGCTGCATAGGTAAGTGCCTAACTTGTGTTTAGAGACCTAATCAGTGTTTTTATTTGGCAATCTGTTATGGGCGACGTTACAGACCGCCACGATTTCTACACTAAAAACGACATATGCTGTGAATTTTAATTCCCAAGTTGTCCGTCTACAATAACTTTACATTTAACTTTTTTAACAAACAAAAATATAGCTCAAACAAGATTTCACTGACAATGCAAGGAGACATGTGCTTTCTTAAGTGTTGGTGACTGAAACAATAATATTTTGGATAGTACAGTCGCCAGCAGGTCAAGGTATACAAAACTGTCAAATTTCTCCAAATGATTTTGAACCTTAAATTGTTGAAGATAAAGTTCAAAATTAACTGAGAAAATTTGACATTTCGTGGTAACTTGATGTGCTGGCCACTGTACCTTTACTAATCCTACTTGATGGATTAAGCATACAACATTTATTAATACTAATATTATATTTAGGGTAACCACCTAATTAAACCGATTAAATACACATACCTACTACTCAATAAAAATCAGTTAAGTATGCGAGAAGCAATTATTAAGTAATTATCTTGCATTAACCAATTAAAAAACTACAAGTTCAAGCTCCGTGCACAGTGCGCGGTGTTGTTATTTCATACATATTTGATGGCGTGTTGACGCATATTACCGTCCCAACGCTCGTGGAATTATTTGCACCCGCCAATTAGGTACTTTATTGGTGATAAAATTTATTATTTTAAATTGCATTTCATCTGTGGGCTTGTTAAAACCACATCTGAATATTTATTTAATAAACCCTATCCACGCACTACTAGCAGAATGACACTGGGAGTAATTTTTTTTGACAAACTATAGTTTCTTTGGTGATAAAAAGTCTATTGGTTTTATCATACAGACAATCCAGTAGTCTTTACCTCAAATAACAAAACACAACAGCTAAAATATAGACACATTTGTTTTCCAATTTACTTAGAAACGTTCTGTCACTCACGTTCTATTCCATATTGGAAAATAAAACTACCAACAAATACGTATAGAGTGACAGGGACGACAGAAACACTAGATATGTTTTGTAATTCACGAAGTAACACCTGTCTGTCTATCACGTCGACGTGGATACATCGACTGTCAACCTTTCAGTAGGTAGGTAGGTAGGTACACGCCAACTGACGGCTGTTTTACTTGTAACAACAAAGAACAGTATTTGTTTTTTTATGGGATTACTCGGCAAACGAGCAGGCGAGCTACCTGATGGTAAGTAGTCATCGCCGCCCATGGACATCTACAAAACCAAAGGAGTTGCGTTGCCGAGGCTATTTAAGGAGAAGAGAGAGAAAGGAGAAAAGGAATGGAAGGGAGACTGAGGCAGGAATAGGGCCTCGGGAGCTCCACACTCACCGTACGAGACGCAACAGTATGCATATTTCTACTTAACGTCGATATTCTGTGGGAGAGTAGTACTTCCCCGGTCGTGCCGACCCATTCATGCTGGCATGTAGTCATGCAAGCGCGACACTATTACTTCTTTCGTATTTTTCAGTACATTTTTCGCTTTTCTTGAGGAATTTAAAAAAAAAACTTTAATATCCCGCAACACAGCTAGATGAGACTTAGGTATTACAAATTACATCAAACCTGCCACTTCGTTCTTGTCGAAAGTAATCGGTATCCAACGAAAATTCACAATACCCTGATCTGTGAAACCGCCCGAATAATTCTCATGGGTGTTGTAAAGGGGGAAGAAAACTTAGGATACGAATCCAATCTTATATAACAGTGACCAAACCCTCCACTACTCTTTATATCGACTAAACAAAAATTCACGTTTATGAGTAAGTACAGTAGTCTTTCTACTAAGTTCATTGAGTGACACAAATACTACAAGCTAGGCTAATGGGTAGGGCCCAATGGCTGGGTCACTGCGCAAGTCGGTCCGTGGGTTGTGAAACCCCTCAGTGAATCGTAGTATCGACAGCTTACGTGTGTCGGTGACGTTTACGACCTATAAACATAATATATGACAATTCAATGCAGACCGTTATGCCCGTTTGAAAGGCACGGAAATCCTGGACCGTCACCGCGCGGGCGTTGGATCGGACAACCATATTTTTATACGAATATTTTTTGAGTATTACATATCGTGCGTACATTATATTCAGTTTGTGATTATTGTAAGATACGGCGACACAACATAACTCGGTTATAACCGTATGTCGTGAGAAGCTTAAAATTTATGACATAATAGTAAAACGCCGAAGTTCAATTTCATAGACTTCACGAAGTTTAGCGTGACGAAAGGAAAGAGAAAGCAGACTATTCGAGAAATGAAACACTGTGATAATTATTATATCTCATAGAATGCACCGCAGAGTGAGGTACGCAGAAGAGCGAAGAGTGAAGTTTTTTCATTCGTGTGTCTACTTCTAGCATAGTGAATGTGCTGTACGTTTACTTTGAATGCCATTCGGTGAAAGATCGGTTTGCTTAAATATAACTCTATCGAAAATTAAAAGTGGTTCTTCGGTTTAACGTCTACAGAATCGTAGGTGAGTGCGGTAAACCTCGCGGTCTCCGGGGAGCCGCCCGCGCCCGCCGGTGTGCCTGTGTGCCGGAGTGCCGGAGTGCCGGTGTGCCGGTGATACGGCCGACCGCCGGGGCCATCCCGCGATAATCCCCTTTAATTAATATAGCCACGTAAACTTTACTTAGCTCCCACCGGTCGTTCCAACTCAATAATAAAATTATCTAGTTACCTACGCTTTACAACTTTGTATTTAATTTGCTAAATATCACAGTAATACTTTTCACGCACTTGTTAATGTATAGGTACCTAACTCTAAGCAATAGCTTGGTGATAGAATAAATTAGGTATTATTAGATTCGTCACAATTTCAAGATTCTCATTTGATCGAGTCGATAGTGGCTGTCTCTGTCCGTAGACAAAATAAAATAATGAGTATTCAATGAATACTCATTATTTTAGACAAATAGCACTATTTAAATGGCTACACAAATTTCTGCTACCATCAATAATATTTGCGCAATTATTTAAACATACATACATACTGTTACGTCTGCATTCCCCAAACCGAAGGTTTAGGCAGACATATACTAATGTACACATGTGTAGTTTAGATCCTATGTAATAAGGTTTATATGTTTTTCAAACAAAATATCAGAATAATCAATAAGTCTAAGGGAGAATTACAATAGCCATCATCCCTCTAATAATATCAGATAGCTAAGTTATCCCTCGTGGTTCCTGACGACGTGCAAACACTCTGATCTATCACTATCACGAGAGAGATCGAGAAACCTACTCGTCACCGTGAAATTGAACGACACCCCATCTTAAGGTGTTTGCATCACACCATACTGGGTTATGTTATGTTATCTTATCGATAGTTATGAGAAAGTACCTGTGAAGTTAACACATTTCGCTAAGCAAGTCTTAGTCTAGTTTTTTATTGAATTTCATGATTACAAACGCTATGTTATTATGTATTTTTCTTAAGTTTTTATAGCTGTGCAAATTTACTTTTATTGCTAACTTATGCAATTAGACAGAGATTGGAAAGACTAAACTTTGACTTCATTAGAAAAGTAAATATGTATTATTAGCTGCGTATCATTATCGTTCCACAGCAATAGAAATAATAGAATACAGACCATGATCAGGAGTGACGCATTTCCTAACCGCAGTGAGACACGCGCTCTCAGGAGAGCCGGAGAAGGATAATCAGGTTAAAAGCGAACCTTAACTCTTTATTATAGGAAAGGTTTAACTGTGGGTACGCTTTATTTATTTATTTATTTAATACTTTATGCACACAGAGTACAGAGGCGGACTTAATGCCTTAGGCATTCTCTAACAGTCGACCTTAGGGTGATGCAGAGACAGAAATCGGTAGGTGCACTTATAGTGAGATTAAAAACGAAAAATAATGTAACTAAATATACAAGAAGAAAAATCTAATAACTATAAATATATAATTTTCCTACTTTATATATAAAATATATATATATATATATATATAAATATAATACATAAACTATAATAAATAAGACTACAAAGATGAGGTTAACCTTAAGAAGCTGCCAAAGAACTGAGGAGGTATTTCTTAACCTTACATTTAAAGCCGTAGCGACTGGTAGCCATTCTGATATCCCGAGGTAGCGCATTCCACAGAAGAATAGCTTGGACAAAAAAGGAAGAGTGCAAGAAATCATAGCGGTGAGAGGGACATTGCAGAAGACGATTGTATGAGGAACGGAGTTCTTTGTCGTGGTTAGAGCATATATATTGAAAGTAAGAAGAGAGATAAGTAGGAGAAGAAGGAGAATCTAGTATGGCGAACAAAGTTGTCAATGCTCTTTGCGCCCTACGTTGACGGATGGGCAACCAATTTAGAAGCTTTCTATATGCTGTAACATGATCGTACTTGCGCAGATTGAAAACGAATCGAATGCAGTTATTCAGAAGGCGGTCAAGTTTGTTGAGTAGATCTGCATTCAGGTCATAGTAACACACATCACCATAGTCGATCATAGGAAATATTAAGGTCTGTACAAGCATTGCTTTAATGTTGGATGGAAGCAAATTCCTTAATCGATAGAGAGACCGCAATGTTCCAGTTACTTTTTGGCTTACATTGGTGACTTGAGCTCGCCAGTCTAAGGTAGTGTCTATATGCAAGCCAACGTCTTTAACATCAGTACTATAAGGAATAATGGTTCCATTAAAAATGACAGGAGGCAAAGTTGTCCTGTCCAATTTGCTCACAATGCGATTACTCCCAACAACGATTGTTTGGCACTTTGTAGGATTCACTGCAACACCGAATCTATCAGACCAATTCTTGATAGCTGCCAAGTCTCGGTTCAGTTTGTCGACTACACCGGATATACCTTCAACTCTTGCTTGACAGTATAACTGTAAGTCATCGGCATACAGATGATACGCACAATGAAGTTCACGGGTTAAGAAGTTTATAAAAACTGAGAAAAGGAGAGGAGAAAGAATACCGCCTTGTGGAACGCCAGTTCCTAAGTCATACCAGCTTGATGATGCTTCACCAGCTTGAACTGACTGCTGACGTCCCCGAAGATATGAAGAGAACCATTCCAGCGCCTCATCCGAGATCATAAGATAAGAAAGAATTGAAAGAAGGATATCGTGACTGACAGTATTAAAAGCATTTGAGAAATCTACCAACACTAGAACAGTGACTTTACTTCGATGGCTATAGGTATTCACTTTGGACGTATTTGGTTTTTTTGTCCACTTACATTTTGGAATACCTACTATTTTGTATTTTGGCAATAAGTACGTTCGTTTGAATAAAACCATTACATATGTAATTATAACCGATGTTAAACTGTTCCATTTTACGTTAATGTTGTCGGTGACTGAATCCTACAACTTACATGAAAGATCCTAAACACTATCTGGAACTCGTAACATAGGTATATTTGTACTGAATACATATTTATCACGTAGAAATACTCAACTTACGCAGATTACATAAATTTAACCGTAAAAAACACACTCTGTATCCGTCTCATACCGTCTTATATAATAAGACCCTCTAAACTGTTCACACACTGTATAGTCTGGGTCGTTATCATGGCATCAATTATAAACTGTCGACACTGAGTAAAAATTTCCTTGCAAGGATTGAACCCACACACCTATAGCACAGATAACATACCTATTACTCCTCACCCGCGTCCTGCCGCGCCTTTCATTTTATCATAAGTTCGCTCCCCGACGTGTATTGTGAATTTTATTACAGACAGACAGAAGCTTTGCAACTAATATAAAACCTCTTCGCACACATAACTGCAACAAAGTTTCACATAATGTATGTCTGTCTGTCTATCTAAACTCTCAAAATATCATATGGATTTTGTATTCTTCGTATCTTCCATCGATACGAACTTATAGTTTTAATTAAGCCAGAAAAAAAATTGGAACAGTTCTCATTACACATTTAAGTATTATAAGTGATACAAGCTTCATATAAACTATAGTTATGGTTGAACTAAGTAAAGGCTTTTATTCGCGCATATTTTCAAGATTAATCGTACGAAATTCACATCATTTTTAAAGTTGAGATCCACAAATCCATCTATATTGTTAAGAATTTTTGTCTGTTTGCAATAACTCATTTTTCCTTTCCATTTCCTTCACATAGAGCACAAATGGACTCCTCGCAATTTCTGATTTAAATGGAATAGAATCAACAAAAGCGCGGCAGGTGAGCAATTACACAACAGTACGCGGCGCGGCAACGGCACGGCAACGACGCGGCACCACTTAGTAAATGCATTCGCAGCGCGCACGACCCACAGCTGAGCGCAGCACGTCGCCGCACGCGCCGCACGCCTGCAGCGAATGCTTCTAATGGATATTTTTTCACAGAATTCTTATAATGGAACGCGACAATTTTTAAATGTTATTTACATATACGATGTTATTCAGTAGTATTTATGTTTAACTGTAGTTTATTGCTTAACATTCCAACTGCCTGACTCGTTAGTCTAATGGTTAATTGCGACTGCTACGGGTCTTGGGTCCTGGGTTCGATACCCAGGTCGAGCAGTGTTATTGAGTTTTTCTATGAAATTCTTAGTAGCAGCTCGGAGTCTGGATTTGTGTCCGGTGAATGGCAATAGGCTCGCCCCCTATTACATGTTACCTATACATACCGGCGAATTGTGGATGCAAATTGAGTACCTACACCTCTGCCTAACCCTTCGGGGAAATTAAGCGAGATGGTATGTTATGTCCAACAACAATAATAGTATCACAGTCTAATTAAATAAGTGTCATTCTATGCTACTATAACTTTTTTACCCACGTAACTTGTAAGAAAAGTTTTAAGCTGAATTTTAACTAAATGTCGCGACTTTGTACGAATTTTCATTAAAAATAAGTACAAGACAAACTTTTTTATGAAGATTATCAAGTTTTGATTGCATTCGTTAGATGAGGTTTAGGGCTACCAAAAAGAACTTAAATAGTTTAAGAAAGAAAAAAGAAAAAGAAAATATTATAGGTAGGTATTTTGGCTGTGGCACTAGGAGCCACGTATTACCATGATGTGCCAATTACATGAGCATTCCCCTCCGGCGCGCCCCCACGCCAGTTATCCGGCGGGGGTCCACTAATAGTGCTGCGGCTAATTTATGGGGGGCTGTAACGACCCCCTTCATCGCCCGTAGACATGCGACACTAACTGAGTCGAGGTTAAGAGCTATTATATAAGTTACGCTAGTTTTTGTAGAACTAATGGGGGGTCAATGGTAGAAAGGATTTTTTAAAGAACTCAGATAAGTTTACATTTCATCGCACATTAATCACATAATTTACATATTAAAACTTGAGCTCCAAAACATATTGGCGATGTGCTTTTCATATATTTCTAATTTAAGTTTCCGAAAATAAGGAGTGATACAAGGTAGTGTTCTCTATACCTCATATATCTTATTTACATAACTAGTATAAAACAAAGTCGCTCACGTTGTCTGTTCACTTAGATCTTTTAAGCTACGCAACGGATTTTAATGCAGTTTTCAGCAATACATAGAGTGATTCAAAAGGAAGGTTTATATGTAGAAAACATGCATATAGAGAAAAGCTGAACAGCCGTGGACAGAAAGCTAGATATGTATAAAATATACAAGTATTCAAGTGGTGCCATTAGGTATTAGTTGTTACACAAACGAATGTCTGGCGGGAAGCCTGGATACGGGCAGGGACAAGTTATGGGACATCGGTTAGTACGAGCAGCGCGGGACCGTCTAGACGAAATGAATGTGTTCGGCCTCTGTAATGACGACCACGCGCACGCGCACGCGGCGCAGCGGTTGTACGGCTGCACTGTACTGTATGCTGTATGGTACGAGACAAGCATTATAAAACTACCAATACTACAATACTGACTGCCTGGTTAGTCCAGTGGTCTGAAACGCGACTACGCTAGAGGTCCTGGGTTTGATTCCCAGGTCGAGCAAAGTGTTACTAAGTTTTTCTATGAAATCTTCTGTCCCGGTTAATGGCAGCAGGCCCGCCCGGCATACCAGCGAAGCGTGGTTGTACATTAGTACACCTCTGCCTAACCCTTCGGGGAATACAGGCGTGATGGTATGTGATACTAATACTATTAATCTCTCCGTAGAGTAAGCAGGGTTCACTATCAATGCTATTTATGTCTATCGATAAATTTCCATATTTTCAACGGCAAATTCTTTGTAGTTTGTACATCATAAATTAATAGGAACATGATTTAAAAAAAATATGTCTTACATCCCATATTTCACGTAAGTATAAAAAACAGTTTTTACGTTACACCGTATAATAGTATTTAGTTATATTAACCTGCCGCGAGGCACGATTCCGGACACAGGTTGCGACCGAAACCTTCCGGGACAGCTATGTGACACAAGTGGGACGTGCCCATACGCGGCACATAGGAGACACTCCAGGTGTACCACATTTATATCTACATAGGCCGTCAACAATAATGATATTGAAGCTTTCATCTGTACTTTTTGGAAATTGGATTCATGTCTTAATATGCATCCACATCACATGAGACCTATAACATTTATACGTTGTAATAAATATAAAGCCCCTAGATTGCTCACCCTTCGAAAACTAGTACGACAGCTAACATACTTTTCAGCAGTGGTATTGGAACAATATAATCCAGGCAACAATTCAGTACTGACCCATATATCTAATGGTTTTATTTAATAAAAAGTATGGTTATATTTTATTCTACTCGAAACGAGGCAACACATCAATAAGTAATATCACGTACTTAACCCCAAACCATTTGTGAGCGCCGATCAAAGTTGGAACAAAGTTGATGTGACCCAGCGAGCAATACCACATACAATATGTGATCGACAGCCACCAGTCAAGTTGAATATTAGAATGATTTAGATATCGATTAGCAGACACAATAACAATATGTAATTAAGTCTGAACGCCAGTGGATCAGACAGTTGTAATGCATTTCATATTATTTTGAATTATGATAAGCAGTAATTTAACGCAATCTTTCAAAAAAATCCAGATGCAGACATTCCGGGTTCAATGGCCACATTGAGTATTTCCCCGAATAACCAGATGATCGGTAGTTAACTAAACTAAAAAATCTAACGAATTATATTACGATTACGTAGTTATTGCATTTCCATTATTGAACTGTCCCGGCTAGCTGCAGCTGCCAGTAGCCTTATTCTGCGGGCCCCGCCGCTGACGTCACTTTACAACTTTATACGTTCACGTCAAATCTCGCTAAATTGACTCTCAGCAGACGAGGTCCGCGAGATCATGACGCACTTACCCTCTACAGACTTCAAGAGTCAGAAGAATCAGGTAACATTTTACAATATATTCAAACTTTTTCCGTCAATATTAGGCTAATTATTATGTTTTACGATGAATGTGTTACAATCGATTGAATTCGATTAATAGATAGGCCATTTCATCTCAATAATGCATAACTAATAATTGTACGTAGTAAATAAATACCGAGGTATAATTATGCAGTAAAAGCATTACACATAGATAGGTACACTATTTTACGATGACTGTGGACATAAACAGTGTTGGCGACATTAAAGGCTGGTACACACGCGCTAATGAAAACGCCGCGGGAGCGAGTGCGCGCCGGGAAAATACTCGTAAATACCAATAGAAACACGCTGATAATGTGCTACGACTAGTGTGTGTGACACTTGTAAATAGTGTATTGTTCCATTAATTCAATATACTTAATCAATTTATTTCCGAAATCATGCTTTTTCGCAGTACTTATTTCTAAAATCGTAATCATAAAACATAATGCTATATTTTGTTGTGTATTTTTATTGAAAAATATTTAAATTCTATAAAATTTACTCAAAAATCATATTAATTATTAAACCACCAATCATATACAAAGGTAATTCTGTTGTTTAGTGTGCGTTATGGCTAAACACGTTAGATAATGAGGTTGCCCGAAATGAGCGACCTTGACCTTTCCACTCCAGCACAATACACACTGAGCGAGAACTGTCACGCCGGAGCATCGTTTTTGATTTTTATAATGTCAAAAATTAAATAAACAGTGTCAACAATACATCCTGAGTAACACGAACCTTGAGAATTTATTTTACTTATGATCGCGTGAAATTGAATTAATGTTTAATCGGTTATCGTTAAAAAAAATACTAGGTATACCGAAACAAAGTAAGAGTAAATAAAAAAAATAACTCGATCTTGTTACCTATGGGCAGGTCAAAAAGAACAATGAAAGTTATCATGACTGTGTGTAAACATATTATATCACATTAAAAGCCTTAAGACATTTATCGGTCCGATTTATTCACTAACGTACACAGAGCTAACTTACCATGTTGATGCGAGAGGTAGCCACAAGGCTGCCGGCTGGGCAGCGGTGACCTTGACCTATTTACTTGATCATAAAACAATAGACTCGTATCTCAGCTTTAAGGCCCCACTCTTTGCTTGTTTATTCAATATTGTGTCGACGTTGATACAATTAACTATACTAATATTGTTTTTTAAACATCATATTAGTACTTAATTATTAAAACAAAATAACTTTTGACGTCAGTTAGTAGACTTTTATAGGCAATCTACCCGTAACCCTGAATGCCGTAAAGGATCCAAAAGTTCAGAGTTAATATATTAAAAATATAACGCGATAAAATCCGTAAAATATAGTTTTACTAGCTGACCCGACCGACATTGCCCTGTCTTAACTATAAATATTCGATTCAAACTGGAATAAATAATAAAAAAAAAACACGCGAAGTTAAAATAGTCGTTAAGATTTCTAATATTTGCAAAATTCCTTAAAAAGATGACTGAAATCGGTAAAGTCGTTCTCAAGTTACGACGTGACCAAGAGAACTATTGATTAATATTTACATTAAAATAGATTTCTATATACCTACTAAACTAGTTTTCCGCCCACGGATTCGCTCGCGTGGTTTCTCGGCTTTTCTGTACTATAATATGTATTTAAATATGTCTGTTCTAACAGACAGCGACAGCAACTTCATTTTATACTACCTATGTAAAGTTAATGTTTTTTCATAATACTCGAATGTCACGCATCCTTGACTTTTGTTGTGCGCATTACATGAAAAGTTAAGGATGCGTGTCATTGGAACTCGAGTCATTATCATTCTATCATGGCATTCTACCCACATAACCATAATGTATTGCGTTTATAGTCACCTCACACTGATATTGTTAATATAGTTTAGCTGTTCGGAACACAGATATCGACGCGTCGGGACCAATTATACGCGTCTCGCTGCTCCGGTATGGACGACAGCGGAGGGTTAATGAGCGGAGCACTGACAGGGTTCACCCAGGACTTTGGTGTAATATTTAATATCAGTCATGTGGTTATAAGGGACATAACTAGCCACTCACGTTGATCGTACTTTCTTTAAGAAGTTGCGCGAAGCTTAATTAACGCTACTATTCATATTCCAAAACGCTCCTATGCTCGTCTCTAAATATTCGTATTAGTAAGTGTCATGGATTAAGGTCAGTAATTCATAAAGATAAACTGCTGGTCCTCGTTACACCTAGTACGAATATCTGTGACGGTTATAGGTATAGACTAAAAGCTTAACTACAATACCTATTCATTATTCAACTTCGGAATATTGGTTAAGTTGCAAATATTCTGTTATTCGCAACGTAACCAATATCGTCACTAACCAAAGTTCGCTTCGTTTAAAATTCTGATATTGGGCCGCATCGGGGTAGCGAACACTTGAGACTTATGAAAAAGGTTAGGTTAGGTAGATGATCACTATAATATTAAAGTGGCACTTAATTCTGCGGGTCTGTGAGTGCTCGTAAAGATATGTGTTATTGTAGGCGCGGCCGCGGGACCAGCACATACTGCTATAGCGACAGCTCGACAGATCGCCTTTTATATTTATGTTACAGATAGAAACGACCGACAGCGCCCAGTTAATGGATCGGAACCCACTTTACATGCCATATAAAATAATTCTATATGTAAGATTTCTTATAATTAATCGACCATTACACAGAATTTGAGCTGAACTGTTGGCTTTTACTTTACAAGTCAGTTACGGACTCGCCGCATCATTTTATTTGTGATTCAGTTCTAAAATCTAACCACATTTTTTAGGATAGAATGAGGAAATATTTTGGTAATAACATCTGAGTTATTTAACTGAGCCCGTCCTTATACCTAATGTTCTAAGATCAATGCTCCCCAGTCAAGTCGTCGGCAGTAGCGAGCCATACGGAGCGTCGCCTCTCAAATTCTCAAAGCAATCAGACTACCACTTTAAAAATTGCACCGTGTGCACGCCTCTTCGAAGGTTGAAGCTATCAGCTAAAAGCCTGCAACATCACAGCGCTATGTATTTTATTTTGTTTGTGGATTTCCGCCGGATCTGTACTATTTCATTGTGTCCTGTCCATCAATTAGTCGGCGTGTTGACTCCGCGCTAACTCTACATGTAGGTAACTACGATACTGCCGGCTAGTAGAAAACTGCAAAGTAATATGTTTTATTGAAAATTCTAAACTCGTAGCTGCCGAGAGTTTATATTCTTTGATATTTTTTTTATCTTGATTGGACATGCAACGACAGCCCCAGATATTTTTATGGCTACCATAAAGATTTTCATGTTTTGTATTGTCTTTCAAATTATGTTTTCATTTTTTCTCAGCAGTTTAACACATAGTTAAAGTTTTCCCGACTTCGTTGAATCCCAGTATACTTAAGCCTTTTTAAGGTTACAATATTTGCTGAGGGCCGCGCGGCACACGGACACAGAACAAACATTATCAGCAAACAGACATTTGTGAGCGACCCGTTAGATCGTGGTAGACGCACTGAACATACTGTGACACTGGTCGAATAACATTTCTATTGTCTTTCTGTGAACTTGAAAATTTACAAGTATAAAGTTCCTAAACTTTTCCCAACTAGCTTGCTTTTGGTCTAACAAAATAGATGCGACTGAATTAAATTACAAATTTTACACGAAACGACTGCCTCAGACCTCCGAATCCCAAATTGAAAACCTGTCCGGCTTTTGGGCTTATGACTACAACTAACTATACCCATAGGTATTGTTTCTCTGTTTTAAATATGTAAATTATTATAACGATTACAAAAAAGGTTTAATAGGTAGTGGTCTCCCCAACCAACCCTTTTTCCTTGAGTTGTTACAAGCGCGGCGCTAAGCAGCTTACGCATGGTTCCCGCTGTTTGCTTAATTCCCGGATCGCGCTGAAATGTTTTTTGTTATATTCGTTATTGAATAACGCCAATGCCGTGTTTGCGCCTGAATAAAACATGTGTGTAAGCTACCCTACTTATAAGTTAATCCACGCACGCCTCTAGATACTTGTTTCTTTTTATGAAAACTCTTCAAGAATTAAATTACCCGACAGAGTCTCTTGTGTCGGTAATTTATATACACTTGAATTGGATTACGTGGTATTGAATTCGTAATTGAATATTTTACTACAGACAACTAAGTCGTAATACATACGTAGACTGTTGGTACATACCTACCATATAGTAGTGATACCAAATTATTCCCTCACGCGGACCGCGTGTAATATCGATAGAGATCCAATTCTAAGTCTACATACGAATGGGTTTGAATAAACATACAAACCCGTATTACCATAAATTGTCTCGCTGTGCAACGAAAGTATCGAACGATATCTAACCACCACAACCTTCGATTTAACTTTTCAAAACATAAAACTTTATGCACTTTGGAGTCTTCAAAGTTGGCAGTAATATGAAATTATGGTACCATTGTGAGGGTTCACGCAAGATACTGTTAAGTGCAAGGGGTGCCATAATAAATAATAAGATAACGGCGCTCATCCCTCGCGGGGGTCGGCAGAGGCGCCCGACCCGTCAAGATACCGTATTATCAAATTATTGAACGGTTCAACGCCTTTGGTAATATTTACTGATACGCTTCATATTCTTATTGGCACTTCAGGAGACTTTGAATGAGTCATTCTGATATACCTGGTAACTTGGACGCGGGAAGTGACAATGAATGACAACGTTGACGTTAAGGAAATACTTTCCAACTAAGTTGAAATCGCTTTAAGTTATTTACTACAGTTTTGAGATTATAATTTATCTAAGATGAATAATTATTTATGGTGGCAATATTCTGAGCATATTGCGAGCATATTTGTTTGTTTACAGTATAATATTCTTCGCTTTTCCTCCATGTGACATAAATATTTTTTTAAATGGAAACCTTTTTGGTATGACTATCGTATCCAGCGATAAATAAACATAAGATTACCATTAGGATTATTATCAAATAATTATGTAGTTATTAATCAAAGTTAGGAAATATTCCTCCAATGTCTGTGACAGATAATGAAACATTAATTATACGTTTTTGTTCACGAGTTAAATGTGAAGTAAATATTGTGATGACTAGGTAGAATTGTACAAAATCATTAAACAAATGTTTTTTTTTATAATATACGTACAGTATTGTCCACAACAAACAGGTTCGTCGCCGGTTCGTCGTACACACCGAGCGTCACATCCAGAGTACACACAAACAAACACTTGTATGATAACAATAATATCGTAATGATAGTGTTGTGATGTGTTAGGCCGGCGAGGACGAGGGCCGGGGCCGGCGGCCGGCGAGCGCCGTCACCATCACGCACACACGCACACGCGACGGATGCGGCGCGACCACGTGACGTCACCGCCCGCGTGCGACACGCGCGCCCGCCCAAGTCACACTGTCGCTGCCGCCCGCCCAAACGAGAGGGAAATCATCCCTTGTCGCACTTCGTCCCTCTCACACTTGTAGGTAGTAATATATTTGTTTCGCGTGACTTTTCCTGGCGCGTAGTGAATGTCAGTTTGTTCCATTGACGCCGCGGCCGGAGTCATCCGGATGTTTTTTCACGGTTGCGTGAGAGTTTTCGATGACGGCGGAGTAATGTTTCCGGATCCGTAAGTGCATACATAAGTTGACGTCCATTTGCAAGCTGTATTGAGTGAAGCTTAAGTATTTTTTCTTTGCGACGGACGAGTTGAGTTTTGATTATAGAAGTTGCTTACTTAAACTACGACAATAAAATCGCAATAAACTTGTCGCGAACGAGAGCGTGTGGCCGCGTCATTACAGAGGATGTTTGTTAAACTGTCGTTTAAACCGGTCGCCAATCGCATGTTTGTTCAACTTTCGCGCGCTCGCAGTGCAAAGTGGTGCTAACATTTACTAACATTAGTGACGTCACGAGCGCGGCGCGCGGCGGCGACGTCACCTACATTGTGATCAAACGACTTTTATGGGGTCGCGGGTTTGATTTTGATTATCATCGGTCCCTATATTTGTCATCAATAGCCTATTTTTGACATCAATAGCCTATTTGGGATAAACGACCTGGTGGTAAACATTAATGAGAACTTCTATAGATTTAAGGTGGGGGATACTTTATTTCCTAATAACAGGCAGTTGTGCTTGTGACGTACCGCGTACAGCACGGATGTGAATGGAAGCAGCAGCGAATGTAATCACACCCAGGAGGCAGCGAGGTGTCGGGAACACCCCGGCACGGGAGTCGGAAACGTTAATTAATATTCATTAACAAATACGGCAGCTATCCCCCGGGGACTAGATCAAGTGAACAAAGTAACTCGTCATACAACGCGACACGCCACTATAAATCACTGCGTCTGCATTGTGCCACGGTATTCACGGCGGAAAAATGTCCCGTCACCGCACCGCGCCCGCCCCGCACCCGCCCCGCACTCGCCCCGCGCCCGCCACGCACCCGCCCCAACATAAATCTCCTTACCTGGTAGTTGAATGCCTGTAAGCGCTCACCCGTGAACGGAATGCTGAAGGATTGGATCCGAAGAGCTTCCGCTACTTTTTTCTACATTTTGGATAAGAATTGACAATTGATAGCATTAAGTTAATGCGATTGGAAAGATATTAATTTTCCTTTGAGAGTGACTTGTCGTCGCGTCGCGGTGCGCGGCTCAAACACTCATATATACATGACACGAGCCGCGGTATGACACGAGTTATTGCAAGTCACTCACTTTGTTCAAATATGAACCATAAAAGAATTTTATAGTTCATATTTTTTTCTTTTACTTTATTGATGGCTGCCCGGCACTTAATACAATAAATAAGTATTCTTTTTCTTTCATAACAAATGATGTTGAAGGGCGACTAAGCAAAAAAAAAATTACAAATTACTGTACATAATTGGAGCCTTCAAACTTTTAATTAAGAACGCCAGTTAAATTGTTAATTTAATTTAATAGGTATATAACCGACTTGTTTCTAATTTTAATTTACCTAAGTATGAGGCGAGAGATTGTTTCTAGTTGTGCTACGTCAATAAGTGCGTAGCGCGCGTAGCAGCCTACGTGCTACGGCACAGCTACGCGATGTGCTACACCAGGCTAATGAACGAGGCACGCTACGCTACGACCCGTAGACGCGCCAAATGTACGTAGCATTAATGTTTAACCTGCACTGTGTATTGTTGTAGCTATGTTCGTCTTGTAATAAGCACCTTGGGACCATTAACGCATTATGGGTCCGAGTCCCACGAATTACAGAGAGCGAAATTGTAGTTCAGTATTTCCGTCAGAAAAAGACCCAGTTTATATCCCCAAATTGGAATTGTACCTAATAAATTACAACGAGCGCACCCCTTTTGAATCCTACCGTGTCGGAAATCGCCATGACGGCATTATGTAATATAGTGCTTACATTGCAGTACGAAGATTGCGAGTCTATTGTAATTAAGTATAAATGCAGTACTTGACGACTTAAACTGAACACTCAGGTTGCAGAATACAATAAGTAGTAGTGTTTACACTGTGAACAATCATACACTTATATCGTTCATCGAAATTTGGAATTTAGATAAACAGAAACATTTAATATGACTGTGCGCGTAGGATACCGTATGGTAACTCAACTAGTATCTTGTCTAATCTTAGAATCGAACCTAGTACACTCTTGCCAGAAAATAGACTATTGCCGTCACGTAGTATAAACTACTATAAAAATCATAGACAATAAGAAAATATACCGTGAACAAGGCAATCGGCAGGGATCAGTAGTGTGTTGTAGGTGTAGACACCCGCCTGCCTGCCTGGTAAGTACCGGTAGTAAGTACCTACCCAAGTAGTACTCAAGGAGCAGATGTCTGTTTGTTAATTAAACTGCTTCAGTGAGTATGTTTGCGACTACAGACACTATGCACACTTTATTTACAAAATTTCTAATGTCACAATTCGGTCTTAATTAAGGTATTGTCTGCTTGACAATCTTACAGTGACGAAGAGTCAAGAAACACTTGTGTTATATAGTCATGGTAGATATAACTAAACTACAAATAGAACTGAATACGTCTATCCATAATGTTTAAAGTTTTATAAGATCAATTGAAGTTTAAATTTAACCACTGCTAACGAAACTGAGGTTGTAAGATGGTTAAAGTACAATTAATAATTAGTTAATTCATGTTTGTCAGCCTTCAACTCTTAATGGAGTATATGTCAGTTGAGTTAATAAACATAATCAAAACAATACCAACATAACGTCGTCGTTCAAAGTATCGTGGTTGCTTGGCTATTAAGTCCCTCCACATGTAAGCTATTAGAAGCGGCTCACACTGCGACTATATTAAAGTGGTGCGCCTGTACGCGTGAGTGCTCATAGCTCGCCTCACTTGATAATTACGGATACAGATATTAACTGTGCCTTGTTTAACTAAGACACGTTACTTGTGTACATTTATGCGGTACTTGAGTCTTTGCGGTGGGTAGTTAAACTTCATATATGAAGACTATGGGAGAGAGTCGTTGTACTAATAAAAGCGGTATTAACAAATCTCCTATCTGGCGTTTATTGTAGCTAGTCCGAGATTAGTGAAAATCAACGACATTCCAATATATATATATATATAGTAAAGGTGCTAGGTAAATTCCAAAGTCTTTATCATTTATGTCGGACCTTCTGCCATGCCAGTGTCTGCCAGGCCGGGCGCGGCGTGCGGGACAGACGTCGACGGACAGATTTGTCCTCGCAGCTTAATTGAGAATACGTGATTAGAACCTAACTGTTTGTTAAGAGGCTTTACGTTCAGCCAGACATCTCCCTGTCTACGGACATCTGTGAGCGTTCCGAATTGATACGTGTATACGCATACACACACACACACACACATGGTCATGATATACCGAGTAGTAGATACGTGGTCACTCATCACTTATGAGCGTGCTACTTCTAACTATACCTACAGAGTAAGAACAAAGAATAAGTAGATCTAGGCTAAACTATTTCATTCCACAAAACTTAAACAAACTTGTAAATCCATTTGCGAGTATTCGCGAGCGTAATTTGCGACGACGACGCGCGGCTCGGAAAACAGATAAAACTAGATTTATAAAAAAAATCATTGCTCCGAAGCGCCGTAAAAGCTAGGAATTTAAATACTTAATTCTCATTTTTACAACCACCTGCAGTAATGTTTCAGCGCGGAGACAAATATAAAGTAATAGCTTACCGGTACACGTTGAATGGATATCTATGAAGGACTTACCTGAAAGAGAAAAATAAGTTTGAGCAAAAAAAAAACAAATAAAATATAAGCAGAATATAAATACACAAAAATATTAGCATTATAACGAACTGAAAATACAACACACAAGTTCAAAATATTACATTTATAATTTAATTGGGCAAAACACAGTCAATTCACTATAGATTCTAAAATAGTTTAATTTATTTCATATGTTTGCTGCAACTTTGACTCCTAAAATAAAGACGGTCGTTTACTTTGGAGGCCTATTCTTAAAGTAGTCTGTGATTAGTTATAATACTAATTAAACGTATCCTGCACAACGAAGGGTTAAATAAATTAATTAATTACTAATAACATATCATCAAGGAAGTGTTAGGCAGGGGGCACATTACCCGGGCACAAGTCCAAACTCCGAGCTGCTACTGACAATTTCATAGAAAAGTCCAATAACACTACTCGACTTGAGAATTGAACCCAGGACCTCTAGCGTAGCAATCACTCTTAGGACCACTAGACTACGGAGGCAGTCAAATAAATAAATTATATTATTATTTAATATTTTAGTACCTCAAGAAGAAAAGTATCCAATCCACCAAAGCTCCACATTACAAGCATTAAATAAACAAACTATGCATGTCATCTTAATATAGTTGGCAGCGCTAATATGTCCCTGTATATAGATGGTATAGTGTGGTACATTGATACGAGCCATACGAGCAGTTATTAGCATAACATAATGACCGTGAATGAGAGTGCAGGCGATGGTGAGATGGTCCCTGCAGCGGCGAGCGTGCGCCCCCCGCCTCGCCGCCACACCGCGCCGCACAACTACCTGATTAGGTGATTACATTAATCTCGTTGTACAGGACACTACACCATGCTCAATTACAATGCATTAGCAAGCATCGAATTATGGTTGCAAACAGTATCGAACGCCGGGGAGAGTTCTACGTGTTAAAGACTGCGTTGAATACCTAATGCAGCGAAGTCGTCGCCACACAATTGCACGTACTTAAATAAATCACATGTTAGTTCATTATGTTCGACAATACAGAAATGCATTGCTAGTTACGGCCTTCTAAAATCTCAAAACATAAAGTATAACGGGAAGTCAAACAAAAAAACCAATCTATGGTGTGCAATAAACGCATTAAATTAATTGGTTTCCAAACGAGTCCCTTATTTTCCCTATTGTCCCTTTACAATCGTCAGACAGAAAGATCCAACGAACTTATGACAGTATCTCTATAATATAACGGAAACAATTTGCTAAAACGATCCATTACAAAATGTATTCAGGGATTTTTCAAGTCTTTGTGTCAGCTGCACGTTCGAAATAACAACACTAGAAAACATTAAAACTGAACAACAAACGCCTCATGATACTAAACTTTTTAAATTCCGACACCATTCAGAGCGCTCACACATTCCGACAACGCGTTGCACATTTATAGTGCTCAGTGATATTTCATTCAAAGCTTTATTGTTGAAAACATAAAGTCTACAACTAATGCAAGGATAAACTTGTTACAGATTTATATCCGCTCTTACAAAGTGAAATTTTCGCATCTATTCTTAATGCAGTAAGATGTTATCGAACGCACAGTAATCGTTGTCGCTCGTCGGGTGACAAAGTGCGGCGCCCACCGTGGTGCATTGCGTCGCATCCCCGAGCCCGTCGCATGTATTTCCTGTTTCCCTCGTGAATTAATAGTACCTACCACTAACTTTGGTGATGTCAACTTAACACGCTCCAAGTCACAGTTAATATAAGATACCACTTATGCCAACTAGGTATAATTTAACGGTTATTCATAAAGTCGAGCATATGTATGTAGAAAAGTGTCCTTCATTTTGTTTGTTAGGTGTCGCAAAAGATGAATTTGGGGCGGCAAGCTGAACATCATCCTCGTCTTATTTAGCCTTTACCCAACTATATTGGGGTCTGTTTCCAGTCTAACCAGATGTGGCTGAATATTATAAATTTACCCGATATTTTAGAATATCGGTAACCGAAGTAAACCAAAAAGAAAACGTAGTAGTCTCTCCCTGGACAGCAGTCTATCTTTGAGGACAGACTGCTGTCAGGCTTTTCGGTCTTTTGACTACCACTAACGATTGTCATAGGTGGTTGTATGACAACCGGGACCGACTGCTTTACTTGCTGGGGTCTCGATGTGCTTAGAATGGTCACCCATCCCCACAGTGACCGCGGAGAGCACAACTTAACTTTACACGTCGGGTGATCAGTTCAGTTATTACTTCTTCTTCTTCTACTTCTACTACTAAGCTACGAGCCCCTCAGGCTAACATATATGAGTATACAACAATGCCTACTTATTTCCGACAGATAGGTTAACGTCGGATTGCTACGACAAAACGCCCGATGTCCGAATAACTTAGGTACTAGAACACCGTTCAATAGTGAGCAATCGATTGATTCCAGCGTGTGTGTCTTATGTGGTGCGTATTCAGATACGTCAGGAACAAGTCTATCGTTAATAAAACAAAACACGCGTCTTATGGCGTCTTCAATTAATTTGACGTAATCATCCGGGTTGTTATGAGTAACGTTACAGTTGAGCGACATCCAACGTTTGTTGACGTGTCCGGCGACGACCGGACATAGTGAGTGCGGGGTAATCAGGCCTGATGATGTGTATTATTTATACAGGTATTTTATTGTTGTTTTTGTAGCGATAGCAGGAATTGTCACTTTGGCCGGAGTCGACACCAATTAACTCAGCTATTACAAACTGCAGAATTTGTTTAAGTTTTTAAAAGATCTTATCAAAAATATTAAAAGTAATTAATCGTACGTTGCGAGCGGAGCGTGTGGACCTGGATTGTTGACGGTGTGCGTTCCATAAAATCTCGTTTTAGAAGAACAACGATCCATTTTTATTTGACGATCATACATCTGTATACCAGTCAGTCAGTGTTAGAATTTTCTGAAATACTTATCTAGGTTAAATTATGTATGCTTTATTGTTAGGCAATTGTACCTATTCAAGTATCAAATTATAAAATCAGTGAGGCTATATATTTTGTCGTCCGTTTACTTATTGAATGTAATAATTAAACATTTCGTTTAAGAGAAGGCTCAATCGATAGGTAATTTTTAAGCTGCTTAAGATTGGCACTTGGTTCGTATACTTACATGTAAACGATTTTATTTGAATTTAATAACACTAAAAATATTGGTAAGTAATTAAATAATCGCATTACGTCGCCCGAAAATTGTATTACCACGTAACGAACCGATTCATAACTGAACTACAGCCACATGTCCTTCGAGGACGGTATCTCCAACAAGAGGCACGAGTATCACTCCCATCTCTCATTAATCTCGCATTTCGACACAGAATTCAAGGCGTCGGTATTCAGTTTTGATGGCAGCGCTTCGTTTCTTAAGGCAGTGTTGTGAACGTTTCTGGCAGTATCGCAGTTACAAATGAAACAGTGAGTGTCGGCGCGCTGATTACAGCGCGAGCGGCTCTCATCGCGCTCGCCCCAGATACGAGCTCTGTGTCGCCACCAGCCGCGCCGCACACTGGGCCGCTACGGATAACGTTGACCAATGAAGTTATAAGTATTGTACGCTTAGGATCACATATTTAATTTACTATCGACGTTTGCTCAAACATACCTAGATAGCAAATTAAAAATGTCCTTTTGAAACTACACTATTTGTTGAGCTTTTGCGAGCCAAATTGCAAGTTAGTCTCAATTAGCAAGCAAGCAACAACAACAACGATTGTTTTTGAGGTCACCAAGTACCTATTTAGGTACTTACCTCATAATGGCTGTTCCTGTTAGATAACAGCTTCCTTTACTTTTTAACTTCCTGACTCGACCATATCGTCCAGTGTGCGTCTTGTGGCTCGCGCGCCACAATGCGCTCGCCGTCTATTGTTTGTTATTCCAGTTTTTTCGCCTTCGAGCGACGTTCTCTAATAAGTAGGCCGTGTCTCTTTCAGGCGGCCGAGTTTCTAAGCCCCACAAGGAATTGCGAATGTTTGAAACATTTAGTAAAGCCGCTCCAGGCTCGTGACTCCGCGTGGGTAGTGAGGCGCATTCCAGCTAAACTGAACGTTAGTCGCAAACTCGCTAATAATAAGGAAATTTACAAGCTTTGTGAGAATATTTGTTGAGGCGCAAATGACAGGAGGTCGCGGATATAATCATCAGGTCAATAACCCCGCCGAAATTTTGTTCTAAATTTAAAATATAAGAAATAAGAAAAGGTCTAAACGCCACGAAATAATATGATCAAACTATATTATGGATTAAAAAATAAGGGATTACATGACGCATGGTATTGTAGAATAGATTATTACATTCAAAATGCGACATAACATAAAAAAAATTGCCAAATAGCAAGTATCGGTGGGGCGCGCGTCGCTCGTGCGTGGCACTGGCGGCGGCGCGCGGCGTGCGGCGCGTCGTCTGTCTGTTTGTAGTGAAATGAGCTCACGTCTCGGCATGCAGATGCCTTACTATTATTCTGCTCTTTAGAAACGAATAGGTACACCCTATACCCACTATATTTACATTCATAAGTTACCAAACCTAATATTAATAGTTAAATAGCGATAAGATTTGATTCGGTAACATATTTTTGTAGGTAATGCCCGTAATGCCCATGTTCGCAATACCTAAATGAATTTAAATTTAGAAGTTACCACTTCAAGTGTTATAGGTATTACAGATAGGTAGGTACCTACCTACAATAATATTATTCTGGCCACCGGGGGTCGGTACGGGCGTTGCTAAATTAAAACCAGTTATCAGCCTAATAAGAAACCTAATAGATCGTCAACTGACTGATTCAAACGGTGTCATAGTGGGTCGTGAGATTTGTGTGCCGCCCGTCCTCGTATCAGCTGCATTTTATTGTACTGTGCTTAAAATGATTCACTACCCTCACTTACTTTGGTTATAGTTACAATACTACTACAGCGGCTGCGACATGCAAACTACCCAAAGGTAGGTAGGAACTAGATATTTACGAACCTACAAGTTACTTGCGTTTTCGCTGACTGTACTCATTTCGATTATTAATAACTCTCACCAAGATCAGTGATAAAACAAAGCAACTTACCTAACAATACGTTTAACAAAAAGTTGAACATTGGAGTCACTACACATGGTCAGATAGTCACACACTCATCGTATTGAACTTTTTATCAATCCATAAACTCTCCCTTTGCTGGATCTGTACACTAATAAACACATTAATTTTATTGGTTATTTTGTAAAATATTCATATTTTTCGCCGAAGCGTTGCGCGCCATTACTATTTAATTCCAAGTTTAAACCGAAAATATTGCACGCGCTTGACCACAGACATGAAATTTCTCGCGAGTGATGAGCGTGCATATCGATTTAAGTATTTAAATCGATTACATTTTTAATTGAGAATCGAAAGTAATTTTGAAAACCAACTATTGTGTTTTTGTGTAATGACAACCTTAGAGTTCTGGTTGCGCCGCTGCACAAGTACGGAACCCAGAAGTTAAATCAAATGGTTTTGCAATGTTAGCTAGCTTAATAAACGGAACAGAAGGGTTTTGTATTATGTTATAAATATTTTATAGTTATTAGCGTAAGGTTGCGACCATATGTGGTTATACTCACAAGATTAACAAAGTCCTACAATTAAAAAAATGTGAGTATATCCATAAGTACGAGTAAATTATAATGATAATTTCAGACACTTCTCAGTGCAGATGCAGAGGGCGTCGGCGGCGAGGAATAAGACGCGGGCGACACTTGCTCAAAGCGTGGCAAGGGAAACTTTTGACATCTCATCAGCTAAGTGTATGCTAATGAATATAGCATTAGTTATATACCTACGTATACTTTATTCATAAATATTTAGTTTTGAGCGGTTAAGGTATACGAAGGATATTTGCATTTATGCTTTCGCAAATTGATAATAATGTCAATATCTAGTAGGTATATTAATTTATTGTCTTTCCATTCCTAACCTCTAGGTAATCCGGTATCTAAATGCCAGATTTTTCATATTCAAATCATAATGAACTAAGTAATAAAAATAAAAGCTTGTAAAAATACACTATGCCTACACTGTGTCAATTACTATCTATAGGTATACAGATTTATCGATGTCTAAGATGCGATGGTCATAAGTTTCTGCTCCTGGGTGTGTATCCGTGTCGTACAAATTGTAATAAGAATGAAAACGTAAGAGGATGGGGGAGGTCGCCCTCCCGACTGAGTTTAATGAAAAAACTTGTCGCGTCCGCACTGACAGCTCGGTACCGCGGCCAGAGCGACACATGACAGCTATCTGTTTTTTAATTTTGTTTCTAATAGACAATAATTGTATTTTTTTTTTCATAATAAGTAACCAGAAACTGCTAAGATTGCAACATTATTATATTGTTTAATATAATATATTAAAATACGATGATTTTAATTTGTAATAATGTAATTGAGGCGCGGGCGGCAAGTCCCGGACGGAGACCGGGAAGATCTGTGATGTCCTTTCTATGGATTATATAATTTATAAAATTTCCATAATTTATAGGTCTTTATGAGACAAAATGTCTTTTCCTACGTTTAATATAACGTATAATTTTACACACAACAATGGTTCTCTCACGTTTAAAATATAAACTTTGTGTAGATGAATCATGTTAGTCTTATCAGTCTATAATGACTACATTTTGTTAGCTGTTACAGTTAGTTCGAAATAAGTAAGCCGATCGGAAGCTGTCTGCAAGTGGTTTAGAAGTGGTCAATTTTAATAGAAAGATTCGGTGTAGAGATAATTAGAGTCGTTTAAGTTTCACATTTCTAATTATTTTGTTTACTAATTTCGATATTTATGTATTAAAACTTAAAATACTTAATTAAACGATTGTATCACCGCGGTAGTTCGGAACGGCTAACTTCTGATCGGCTTACTTTTTTCGAACAAACTGTAGGTATTACAAATATCATAATTATAATTAATCAATATCGAAACAATCCAGTGTTAGTTGAGTTATGTACTTAACTTTAGCTAGTGTCTACCAAACATCTGTGCGTGCGATATTGTGCCTAAATGACGCTGAGCCACGAATTACATTCCAGCGTTATTTATAGCACATTAGTGTTTACTTTACAACATAAAGTTAACTACAATATTATTAATATTAAATGAAACGAGCTGTTAGTATCCCAAACGTTTATTGCCCAAACCACACAGTAAGTATACCTATAGACAATCACCATCAATAACTTAGCGGTTACAGTATTGAGCAAACGTTACGATGAAGTTGTGTCAAACTTGACAACCTACTACTTCTCATTGATTTACTGTTCATCGACGAAAACTAACATCATTGATCAAAACATTTAGATCGCATCGTTTGCTCATAGTTAGTAGTGCGTACATCACGTGACGTCGACAAGCAAGCGCAAGCGCAGCCCCTCCACCGGCACCCGTGCGCGCCACTCACCGCTGTGCTGGCTGTCCACAGAACTCTTGCGCTCATTGCTGGCGGCGCGCGGCGCGACCTCCTGTGCGTCGGCGGCGGTCGCAGCGGGCGCAGCGGGCGCGTTGGTCGTGGTAGTCGCGGCCGTCGTGTAAGTCGCGGCGGTCGCGTAAGTCGCGGTGGTCGCGGTGGTCGCGGTGGTCGCTATGGTCGCGGCGGTGGGGGAGGTGGGGATGGTGGGGGCGGTGGGGGCGCGGTCGCAGTGCGCGCGCAGCGTGGCCCACAGGTCGCGCAGGCGCTGCGCCGCGTCGCGCACGTCCGCCGCCACCGTCTGCTTGGCGGCGACGCACTCGCGCTCCATGTTGTTGTAATTCTCGAGTATCTCGCGCACTTCCGACTCGCGATCTTTTATGCTTTCCTGTCAACAAATAAACATCATTACCGCACAATAGTGTACTTTCCCTTGAGAGGAAAAACGGCGATGTTGAAGGCAGAAGTAGCGGAGTATACTCACGGCGACTTGTTCGTCAGCGCGGCGCTGCGGGTCGAGCGCGGCGGCGGTGCGCGAGGCCCACTGCAGCGCCGCCTCCAGCCGCCCGCTGTACTTCTGCAGCGCGGACAGCTTGCTGTTTATGTACTCGCCGTGCGCGGACAAACTCGCCTGAGCCTAACAAATAAATACAACGAGTTGAGATACCAATTATTGTACATAAATAAACGCTGGTTTCAAACGGACAACACATTCTTGTAACATTATGTTGCATGACTATACTATAGCCGAGTATTGTTATAGATATCATGTTAGATTTATATCAAAATGAGGCTACTAGCGCCATCTATCGAGCAACGCATGTTGTATCAATTATCTGTGTCATGTGTCATGATGTGATTTGCAATTTTTGAATAAAGTAGTCGTTCGTTCACTGCCAATCTGCGCGTTTCATTATAATAGGTTATGGGCCTCACAAATTCTCAGTTAAAAGTATTGTTAGTTTTATCGTGTTAGTAAAGTGCAAAGTAAAGTTGAAGCAAGAAAAATGAGTTCACACTACATTACGAACGTGCCAAAGCTGACGGGGCGTCATAATTACAAAGATTGGACATTCGCCGTTGAAAGTTTACTAGTTCTGGATGGCGCGGATAAATACCTATTTGAAGAAGGAACCGACGCCACATCAAAAACGGCAGATGCTAAAGCCCGTGCGAAGTTGATCTTAACGATAGATTCATCGTTGTTTGTGCACATAAAGGAGTCAAAGACCACGAAAGAGTTATGGACAAAATTAAGTTCCTTGTTCGACGATTCCGGATTTTCGAGGAAGATTACTTTGCTACGTCATTTAATCTCTATAAGATTGGAGAATTGTGACAATATGACGAGTTATGTGACACAAATTGTGGAGACTTCTCAGCGTTTAAATAGCACAGGTTTCAAGATAAATGACGAATGGGTCGGATCATTAATGCTTGCCGGATTACCAGATCGATTCATGCCTATGATCATGGCTATAGAGCATTCCGGAATCGAAATAACCGCCGATTCAATCAAGACAAAATTGCTTGATATGGAATCGCCAGTTGATACGAATCAGTCGGAAAGTAACTCAGCATTATTAGCGCAAAGTTGGCAAAACAAGAAAAAAATCGGTAAAGGTGGCAGCACAAGCAAACATGGCGTATCCAATGGCGCGAGCACAAGCACAAATAAAAAGTCAAATGTCAAAAACACGAAAACAATACAATGTTATAAATGTAGAGAAGAGGGTCACTATAAAAACCAGTGTCCTTTAAGTGAAAAAATGCAGAAGAAAATGCAGAGTAACGCTTTTAGCGCTGTATTTGTTAATGGCGAGTTTAATAAAGAGGATTTTTACGTCGACTCAGGTGCCAGCCGGCACATTACGCCAAACGAAAGTTGGTTAAAAAACATCGATAACAACGGCAGCAATATACCAGAATTAATCATTGCAAACAAAATGAAGGTTCCCGTGAAATGTTCAGGTGATGTGGAGATAACAACATCGCATAACTACAGCATAACAATAAAGGATATGTTGTGTGTACCAACAGTGACAACTAACCTCTTAAGCGTTAGTGAGTTAATAAAAAACGGAAACAGTGTTATTTTTGAACCGAACAGGTGCTTAATAAAGAATAAAATTGGTGGTTTGGTAGCCGAAGCAAGTTTAATCGATGGTGTTTACAAGTTAAACTTACAAACACAGAGTTGTTTTTTGACTTCTACTAAAGTGAGTGGAGAAGTTTGGCATAAAAGACTTGGCCACATAAACAGCAATGATATGAACAAAATGAAGCGTTGCGGACTAGTGGAGGGGCTAGATTACCCTGACAGCTTTACAACAAGTAAGTCAGAGTGTGAGACATGTTGTGAAGGAAAGCAGTCAAGGTTGCCATTTTCTTCAGGTTCCCGTGCAACAGAGCTACTAGAAATTGTTCACAGTGATCTATGCGGTCCCATGGAAACCCAATCAATAGGTGGTGCACGTTATTTCCTATTGTTTATTGATGATTTTAGCAGAATGACATTTATATACTTCTTAAAGGCAAAGAGTGAAGTGTTTAGCTATTTCAAAGAATTCAAGTCTATGGTAGAGAATTATCAGAGTAAGAAAATCAAAATCTTGAGAACAGACAATGGCTGCGAGTATTGTAGCAATGATTTTGAGAATTTTTTGAAAAGAGAAGGCATTATTCATCAAAAAACAAATTCATACACGCCGGAACAGAACGGACTCAGTGAAAGGTCAAACAGAACCATAGTGGAGAGAGCTAGATGCTTACTTTTCGAAGCAGATCTTGAAAAAAAGTTTTGGGCAGAAGCTGCAAACACAGCTGTCTATTTAAAAAATAGATCAATCGCTTCAGGTATTGAAAAGACTCCTCATGAAGCATGGACCGGACGAAAACCAAACTTGCAACATATACGCATATTCGGGAGTCCTGTGATGGCACATATACCCAAGGAAAAACGAACTAAATGGGACAGAAAAGCTAAGAAACATATACTTGTTGGTTTCAGTGATAACGTCAAGGGTTATAGGATTTATGATCCAGTAAAGAAACAAGTAACAACGAGTAGAGATGTGGTGATTCTAGAAAAGACAGTGAAAGAGAAGACAGCCACAGTTTGTATTAGAAACACAGATTCAGTGGGGGAGTCTCTAGAAGAATCTGTGATAAAACTAAAATGTCTAGATAAGTCAAGTTCCAGTACTTCAGAATATCAGGATAATAAAAATCTGAAATTGAAAGAGGAATACAGGACTATCCAAGAAGAAAACATAAATGTACAAGAAAAAGAGGAAGATAAAAACTCACAAGAAGAAAATGAAAATATAAATATTCAGAAAAAAGAGAGAGAAGAAGACAGTAATGTTCAGGAAGAAGAGCCTAGTAACATACAAGAACAATCACAGACAGTGTATAGAACAGAAAAAAGAGAGAGAAGAAAACCAGAAAGGTATGGTTATGCCAATGTGTGTACTACTACATCCATAGGAGATGATGGAATTACTTTTGCAGAAGCTATTAGTGGTCCTGAGAAACAACAGTGGTTGCAGGCGATGGCAGATGAGCTGCAATCATTTCAAGACAATCAAGTGTGGGAGGTTGTCGATACTCCAGACAATGTAAGTGTAGTTCAGTGCAAGTGGGTCCTAAGAAAGAAATATGATTGTGATGGTAAAGTGAGATATCGTGCACGACTTGTTGCCAAAGGTTTTACCCAAAAAGCCGGTGTGGACTATCAGGAAACCTTTTCCCCGGTAATTAGGCATTCAACCTTACGCTTACTATTTGCTTTGAGTGTACAGTATGGTATGGACATCACTCACCTAGATGTCACAACAGCCTTTCTTAATGGTCATTTAAAAGAAAGTATTTTCATGCATATTCCTGAAGGTTTCACTGTAGATAAAGGTTCCAGTAAAGTGTTAAAATTAAAAAAGGCTGTTTATGGCTTGAAACAGTCATCACTTGCTTGGTATGAAAGAGTAGAGGAAACTTTGTGCAATTTAGGATATTGTAAAAGCAAATTAGAACCTTGTGTGTTTATGAAGAATCATAAAAATAATAAGAAAACTATTGTAGGAATCTATGTTGATGATTTTATATTGTTTTCAAATGAAAAGTTAGAGACTGACTATGTGATAAAAGCTTTAAGTCAAAAATTTAAAATAAAAAATCTGGGTCAAGTCAAACAGTATTTAGGTATGAGAATAAAAATCAACAAAAGTAAAGATGTAATCACAGTAGATCAGGAGCATTATATTGAACAGTTAATTCAAAAGTTTGATATGTCTGATTGCAATACAGCTGATACTCCAATAGAGTGCAAGTTAAATATTGAAAAGTCCAATATTTGTGAAGACAGTTTGCCTTATCAAAAATTAATAGGTAGTCTTATGTATTTAGCTGTAATGACACGACCAGATATAGCTTATTCCATAAGTTATCTGAGCCAATTTAATAATTCTTATTCAAGTATTCACTGGAATTATGCAAAAAGGGTTTTAAAATACTTGTTAAAAACTAAAAATTATTGCTTGAGATATTGTAAAGAAAGAGCAGAACTGGAAGGTTATGTAGATGCAGACTGGGCCAGTGACACCACTGACAGACGGTCATATACAGGTTTTTGTTTCATGAAATCTGGATCTGCTGTTTCTTGGGAGAGCAAAAAGCAAAGAACTGTAGCTTTAAGTAGTTGTGAAGCAGAATACATGGCTATGTCTGAAGCCTGCCGTGAGGCAATTTACTTACAGAATTTGGAAATTGAAATGATAGGTTTCTGTAATAAAATAGTACTTTATAGTGATAGCCAAAGTGCATTGAAGCTGGCAAATAATCATCAATCTCATAAGCGTTCCAAACACATTGATGTGAGATATAATTTCATTCGAGATGTAATTAATAATGATATTATAGAAACTAAGTATTTGCCAACTACAAGCATGCCTGCTGACTTATTAACTAAGGGGTTAACAGGTATTAAACATTATGAGTTTATGAAAACAATGGGTATTGTTAAAATTTAAATTTATTGTTTCAAACTTTGTATGTACAGTGGTTATTAAAGTTTATTTGTAATTTTGATATAGTGGGGGTGTTAGATTTATATCAAAATGAGGCTACTAGCGCCATCTATCGAGCAACGCATGTTGTATCAATTATCTGTGTCATGTGTCATGATGTGATTTGCAATTTTTGAATAAAGTAGTCGTTCGTTCACTGCCAATCTGCGCGTTTCATTATAATATATCATTATCAGGAAGATGTTCCTTTTTTGTGAAAAGCAGTACACACAGTTGCCTTGGCGTGGTCGCTTCGTCTCACGGACAGTGTGTTTAGTTGCGTGCCTGCGACTGCACAACTTTGTTCCTGTTGTACTTTACAGTTTTAAGTTTACTTATGGCTTGTTCACTTTCAATTACTGTCAACTTTGCCGCAAGTTTTTGGTAGTTGGCAGTAAACAAAGTGACCGCAGTTGTAAATATTGTATGAAGTAGAAACCTGTCGCGCAATTGACTGATTTGATTGGACCCTATTCACATGAAGCTAACATTATTCATAGTGATTATTTCCGCGGGGTGACGAGCCACGGATATGAAGCTAAACAAGCTGAACATGACATTCAACGTTGTGAATACATCGTCATTGTCACCTGTCAATAGCGAGGAAGATTAGTAGGCGTACGTCAAAAGTAGCACAGTGTTAATATCCCGCACGTCACCGGTCGCAAAAGGAAGTGTCTTCAATATAGCAACACTACATCTTATTGCTGTGTGGCTTTAACTAATTACGTTATAACTTTATATTAGCATAAATTTTGCCTACATATAAAACCCAGGTATATCATGAATGATAATATTACAAGCCGTGTGTCCCTCTTTTAATTGTGGAATTGTGATCTCACGAATTCCCTGAAAAAATCACTATTGCTAATCGCAAAAGGAGAGAACACCTCGTTTTTGAAAAAGGAGATTTGACTTTACTGTCTCGCTCATAACATGTATGTTACAGTCGGTGTCACTGGGGTACCTTTTTTTTGAAGTATCATGTTATATAGATCGATACGTCACGTCCCCCTACGTATCGCTAGTGGTGTGCCAAGCACTCCTCACACACGTTATGTACGGAACGTGGATGAGGCGAGGCGAGGCCAGACTGTCTGTCGTGTAAATACGACATTATTTTAATAAGATCGAAACGATTACTTTGTTGAACATTTTAATTGTGATTTACTAACTCATTAGTCTAGTGGTCTCAAGAGCGACTGTTACACTCAAGGTCCTAGGTTCGATTCCCGATTTATTATCCTATCCCTAATTTTACTTTTATAATTTGTCAAATGTATAATTGTGCAATTATAAATACATCAATGTCCCCTTGAGGTGTGCTTCATTTGTAGAAGACACTTCCGTCTGTACGTTGTACGTTAACTTAACGAGTTGGCTCCCTCATTGTCCCGTGAAGCGTGGTGTGACGTCACGGCGCGTCACACGCTTGCCCTCAGCCCTCTCCGCTCGAGGGCTGTTCAGTCTAGCCACGCTCTCCTGTCTGCACTACACGCTAGTCATATGAGACGCACTATGTACTATGCTCAAATATGACACTGGCATTACCGAGTATTGTAAACCAAACCAAAAATAATTAATACATATAGCCTTTTTTTTCTTCTTTAAAAAAACTTACTAGCAATGTGGGTCACACATTACTAGTATTCTTGTTAACCCCTAGTAGTTGTAGTGCAATGGGTGGGGTTCGAACCGGCAACTATATGAACGGAAGTCCGACACCCTAGCGATTAGGCTACCGCCGCTTCATGAATTCATTTCGCCTTTGCCAAAATACCCTTTGTAGTGTGCAGCTCGCCTTACCTTATTAATGTAACTGCACACGTATTTATTATTATTTATTACACGGAGCATTGACCCAAACATAGAACATTCATGGTCGCGTCAACAAAAAGCGTCACGTAATGTGGGCGGGCGGGACGCAGCGTCACTGTGGCAATGCCATAACCAAACAGCTATGCAGTCAGATCCACAACCTTCATTTTATTATTGAGAAAACTATAGAAAACATGCGGGAGCGCGCGACACAAGACCTCCGCAGGGAATATCTTTATGTGTCGCAACTCCCACTTACTTAACTGTGCTACGGCTTAAAACACACCGTAGTTTATTCACTGAACCAGTACATTAACCATACTTAACAACTTTTACTGTAGAATTGAGGCTTGCTTATTTTACATACATACCTACATACACACATATTGTCACGCCTGTCTCCCATGGGGGTAGGCAGACTATAGATTTCCACTTGCTACGATCCTGTCACACTACTTTCGCTTCATCTACATTCATTTAGTGAAGTGAAAATGTTGGCAACAAGTTGCGACTGTTAGGGCCTGTTTCACCGCCTTCTGATAAGTTCCCGATAAATTATCTGACACATAAATACGTACAAATTCTGTTCAAATTTTGAATTTATCTGGTAGATAGTGCTTATTCGGAGGTGGTTAAACAGGCCCTAAGTATTATCTTATTTAGATCTGGATTATTGCCTCTTGAGAATATGAATTTGGTTCATGTTCGCATACAGATGTCCTGGTGTGTGTTCGAGACGACAGTGTGATGAGACTGACCTTCTCGAGCTCGGCCTGCAGCAGCGCGGGCTGCTCGCCCTTGGGCAGCTGCTTGGACTTGCGCAGCACCTCCATGTCCTTCAGCTTGTTGGCCAGCTCCTCCTCGCGGGCCTACCAACACATTATACCATTAATATCCTATAATGATGTTTCGGTAAATTAATTAAACAATTGTTTTGTGAGTCTATTCAGACCACTGGTGGTATCTGAAAGCACACTTATGGTCCGTGAAGTCATCCTATAATTATGACATAAATGATAACAAGTTCAAGGCGACACACGGTCAACAGTGTGACTATAACGTAAGCAGTCCGTGCTCCATGACAACACATTTTTTATGGTCCCTTATCACTACTAAAGAGTTAAGAAACACTGTTCTAGACACATTAAAACATATCATGTATGCCCCGACAGCTCATATCGTTCGCAATGATTTTCATCGTAAGTATTATAACACCACTTTTGTCTGAGTGTGAAGATTGTTCCGACTAACAGATAACTATAAATAACTACTGTAAACACCAAGGTACGTGATATATGATGTAGTGGAAATATGTCAGTTATTCTATAGGCGTTGATTTACGTGGCGGCTGCATCTATTTCTGATCTCACCATGCTGTTATGAGAGATGATTGTATCTACGAGTATATTCACCGTTGTGATGAAGAAAGTTTAAAATAAAATAATAAAGTATATCACAAAAACAATTTGAACTAAGTCATTGGTCATTACCTGCCCGGAGAGAGAAAGAACCAAGCTAGTTCAACTGAGTAAGATACAGGTGAAGTGCCTGACGGACGGATGTCTTAATTATACAATAACAATAATAAGAGACCATGACGTCCGTCTGTCTATCAGGGAGGAAAACCTAGAATAATCCTCCGTTAATATTACGGACGTTCTGAAGTAATAACTAATATGTTGTAGATGATAGTAAAAGCATGTAAGTGAGTACCACGACGTCACCCCGGCGCGCGGCGGCGGCGCGGGCTCGAGTGATGGCGGTCGTTAAGGCACATTAGCGATACACGCGACCCACCGCCGATCACAATGTTACAAAACGACACGCACTACACTTACCGATCAATATAAGGCAAGCTTGAGATAACTTAGAAAGTCAACTTCTAGTTACCTACGTAAATGATTTCTTAAATTCAATTATGTATCAAAGAGGACAACTGAAACGCTTACGATCTCTAGAAGGATGTCTTAAGAAGCATTATAAGTGGACTGTTTATGTGTATGTATGTGTACGCTTCAGCAAAATTCGGTTGGTAATCAAAATGAATGTAGGCTTTGTAGGACAATTAACAGCCCAGGGTAATAACACATGGATGTAACTGCTGCCGTGCAGATCGGCAATCATATCCCGAGATTGGCTCGACAGCTCTCGACATCAACCACACAAGAATATCAGAAAATGCTATGAAAATATTCAGATTTAGCTGATACAGAGGAGCGGTCCACTTCGGTACAAGTACCTACGACGCATATTTCAGCATAAAGTAGTGTTGGTACCACCGGCGGCGGCGGCGGCGCGGCCTCAGTGCTCATATCGCAATATGCACATTTTCCCAGTAGCGGGCGCACGTTGTATATTTTCTTTTTTACGACGACTGATTTCGCACGACTATCGTGCAATCTTTCTTTCAGTAAGCTTAATAACAGTCAAACTAGTCAAAAATATTATTGTCATTGTGACACTTGAAAGTAAGCTATGTATCTATGTGTAGCAAAAACATACATATCTTAGTGTATCATAGCCCGCTATCGTTTCTTTCAAGAAAAGATTTTTCGCGAGATTCAGAAAAAATGACTGCGTACCAAAAAGATGGAAATTGTAGTCACTTCTCAAATCCAAAGGAGCATGTATCAGCACAACACACGAAGCACAAGTAGTCACTCCGACAACATTCGACAGTGTTCAATGTAAAGATACGCAGAGATGATGTGGACCGCGTAACACTGCGGACGGTGCTGGCGACGCACGCTCGCGGAAGTGCCCACCGGGGAACTAAGCTCGCATCGCGAGCACTGTATTTCATTTTCATTACGATACACACCGGCAGAATATCCCGACACAAATGTAAACACTGCACCAATTATTACTGGATCTATATCTGAGTAAGCTACAGGCGACGGTTGCGACCTTACGCAAGTGGAGTGCCAACAAGATGGGACACGAATATTTTCATAGATTCAGAAATAGACGCGATGCCGCCGCGCGATCGCCCAGATCTACTCGCTATCAGCCGACTTCCTTATACGGGCGCGGTTTGCACTCGCAATAGCTTCTCGTTACCTAAGTGCTTTAAAATGGAACAGGAAGCTACAGGTACTGTATCTACCACGCGCATGTTCCTTTAGGACAGTTAGTAAAATCGCCTGTCTTAAGTGGGCAGTAGCCCTCGTGTGCAGGTAGCAGTCGTTTGTTTTCCAGTACCGTTGGCACATCGTCATCACATCTATAATATTATATATTTTAATTAATCATACACTAAAATCATTACATCTGCACAAAGGGCGAGATGAACATGGACCGCGGTGGCGGCGGCGCCCGAGGCGCTAACTTATCACAGTATAAACACAGATGTCGCAGAGAAAATACAATACAGATGCATTAGATAACTCGAAATCAGTTAAGATTGTCACCCGATTTGATTTTACTCGAATGCATTAAAAATTAAGCATGGACGCTTAATGGATTTTTGCTAATAGTTCAAAGAACCAAACAAGCAAACGAGGGGCAGAAACAACAAGTTTACGTAATTAAGTGTGTAGCGATATTTATTTAAAAAAATTATCTCCTCTCAAATAATTTAAGCTCAAATATTTAAAAAAAATATTTAGCGCCCATCGCTACAAATTCTTTTTTTTTTTTTTGTTTCTTGCCATTTGTACGTCTCTAAAACATTCTAGGGTCATAGTAGAAAGCTAACTGCAACATTTGCTTGTAGCAGATAGAAGTATAAAATAAAGGATTCTGCCAAAATTGAGAATTTACGCTACTATTTCTGCTATAATAACCATTTAAAACAAACGTTTTAATACGACTCAGTTGCGAATACATTACAGTTGATGTCGCAATGTCTACTGCCATGACCCTAAAATATGTAAAAGATCGTATTGCGAAAAGCCAAAAAATATTAATAATATCGCGCCCAAGGAATCAGAATCTTGAATGCAGTCATCTAAATATCATTCCATAAGTACATGCGTGACGCGCCACATTAATGATTCGAGAATAACTCAGGAGTTGACAGACGAAACTCGCCCGTTCAATTACCCGCGATTAAAGCTTTTTTAAGCTATAAGCGCTCGATTATTATTCAGTTCATTCGCATCTTTACTTTATTTTATTTTTTTCTTTTTGATCTTGAACGCGACGCACCTCAATCAAGATTGTATCGTATGTATATTTAAAACACAAACAAACAGTGTTCTATTTTTAAAAGCGCGTTCTGTAAATATCTCGGTTGCGTATTTTTACACAGACGGCGCGCGTGCGGTTGCTGTAGGGTTATTACGCGGCTGCACACGTCAATTTTATTAACCTTCACTTAACTTTTTTATGCTGTTGCTTCTAGATAAGCGGCTAAGTGATATATGAGGATCTCCTGCCTTTTTGTATTTTTAGGCATTTTCCATGCAAAGATTATAAAGTTATTTTAGTGCAGGAAATATACGACTGCGGGCAGCATTCTAACCTGCGGTTGGGTACACCAAGAGATCCAGATTCAGGAGGTAGAACTATCGATTAATTAATAGTCGATATTGAGGCCGACTATCTAGGCACAACTATTATAGTTAATATTTTTATATCTTCCATTATTGATTATTTATTTATGGATGAAGAACATGTCGGTTGCATTCATTACACAATTCAATAAGGTCGGTGTGTGGCGCTTAGTTCGCCTCAATAGTGTGCCGCGCATCACTAGCCCTAGCGAGAGAATCATCGTGCGCGGCACTTTCAGCCACCGCAGATGAAGATACGTCACGACGCACGCGACCAATCAATGGAATGCGTTTCTGACATTTTTACTGGTGCTCGCTGAATAACAAAGTCTTGATTATTGAAAAATTGTTCGGAATCTATCCCAAATACTTTATTTGCAAACAAATAAAATTTGTTTACGTGATTCGGAGATGTCTCGGTATGCTAAGAATCGACCGCGATTAGCGCAGCTTAACCTTGCAGATCGATTGATTTGATCGTAGTTATTATAATATAAAATAAAAAATAATTATATAGCCACATAGATAAATTATTTAGATAAAACGATCTCTTCTGGACATTAACACAAAAATGACGATGTCAGACATTTTTTTATATACTGGGATTTTGTAAGGGTAAACACGGTAGGGAACTGCATTGCTGAGAGTTGGAAAAAATGAATCATTATGTACACAATTGTGTCGGCATAAAGTTCAGTTTTGCTTGCGTGCCGCGTCTATGTTGGCCCGGAGCCAGCGCTCCACGGGTGCGATGCGCCGCGTATTAGAGTATTGTACTCAGTGGGCCTACAGCCGCGTGATTTATGGCGGAAGCTGCGACGGAACACTATCATTGATGATTCGACGGAATTCGACTTCCGACAACATGCCTACTTGGATACTGTTTGGACACTGAAGAGGAACTCGAGGTGCAACAGTTTTATACGACGCGCGCGGCAAATAAGTGTCAAGCCCGAACGTTTTTACTAGTGCGCTCCGAATGATCAGTTCTGTTTATGAGAAATGTAAGGTCGCACTAAGCAAATAGTTAAATATTATTACAACTAGGGTGTATAATTAAATAAATCATGGTATTTTATCATAATCGGTTTTCATTCTAAATAATAACCTTTAACCAAAAAAGCGTCGACATACGTCTCCAAATATTTTTGTCCTTATGCATTTAATTAATAAATGGATATAAAGCAATTTCAAGATGAAATGATTACACAATGCAGGCTCGTATTAACACACGGTGGCTAATAGAATGAAGACATAAAAGACAGGGACATGTTTATTGAAGAGAATCCTTTATAAATTATCGTCATCATCATCAGCCTATACTCGTCAACTGCTGGACGAAGGCCTCCCCTAGTGAACGCCACAGAGCCCGATCTTCGGCTCTCCTCATCCAGTCACTGCCAGCTGCCTTCCGCAAGTCGTCACTTCACCTGGCCGGCGGGCGCCCTATACTACGTTTGCCTAGACGCGGTCTCCACTCGAGAACTCGCTTGCTCCAGCGTTTATCAGTTCTCCGATGTGACCGGCCCATTGCCACTTCAGCTTGCTAATCCTTTGAGCTATGTCGGTAACTTTAGTTCTCCGACGGATAACTTCATTGCGGAATTTATCCCTCAGAGAGACTCCGAACATAGCTCTCTCCATAGCTCGCTGTGCGACTTTAAGCTTGTGGACCAGTCTCACTGTGAGTGTCCACGTTTCGGCTCCATAGATCATAACAGGTAGGACGCACGCATTGAAGACTGTCGTCTTTAGGCTCTGTGGTAAAAGATGTTGTAGAAACACTAAGGCAGAGAATAAAACAACAAGTGAGGTTGTGTTTGGTTACCTTGACGAGGCTGAGTCTGATGGCCAGGCAGGTGCGGTCCGACACGTTGGCGCTGGTGGTGTCCAGCAGGTCGGCCACCAGTCTTAGTTGAGCTCTGGCGCTGTTCGCCCACTGAGCGCCTCCTTCCTTCACCACGTTACTCGTTTCTATCGAGCTGATCCTGTGTAGATAGTGTCGTGTGGGTAAGAGAACATAGTGATGTGGCACCACCGCGCTCGTTGTACTCACTTGTAGTGATGGTCGGATGATAATTACTCGGAGTATAAATACTCGTTTTTACTCATTCTTATCGGTTATTAACTCAAAATGATGGATATTTATGTTTTTGAGCTTTGGATGGTTATTTTTTTATACGTGGCGACTAGTATTGTTATTTTGGCTTTCTATTAAACTACACTATTACCTTCTGAATAGAAGCAATGTGTTTCTGAAATCCGCTATTTTGGATAAATACTCGAGCTAAAATGGATATATATGAGTATTTATCTGGATAAAATCCCAAGAGTACTGACTTGTCGTTGAGGGTGTGTACGGCGGCGGCGGTGGCCTGCCAGCGGTCCCGCAGCAGGTGCAGCTGGTCCTGCACGCGCCGGGCCAGCCCCGCGCCGCACCCCGCCACCACCCCGCGCCCCGCCGAGCGCGCGCCCTCCACCACGCTCGCGCGCACACTCATCTGCTCACACAAACATCATGTCATACCTCGTTCGATACTATAACGTGTGTCACCTCATTGCACAGAGCCTCCGCTACTCACCTGTTTGTCGAGGTCGCGAACTTTCTGCTTGAGGTCTTTGAAAGGCAGGTTGGGATCGTTGGCGGCGTCGAGCGCGCGCTCGGCCGAGTCCAGCCACTCCCCGCACGACTCCAGCATCGAGTACAGGTTGCTCCACACCGACCGACACTTGCTCCACCTGACACACACACAACAGTATGAAGGCTCGTTTTTATTAGTCGTTAGATCCCGCATTCGAAGTGCAAAAGGTTTTTGTTCACGCATGCAACAGGGAACGTATGCGGACTCCATTTTCATTAATTGATAAGGCCTTAATACAGGGTGCGGTCCAGCAGTGGACGAGTATGGGCTAATGATGATGATGATGAAATACGGGGTGCAGGAGATTTAAATTTAAGCATGCCATACTGGCTTCGTTGAATAAAAATAAAATATATTTTGAATGAGAAGCTTAGGTACTGAAAAAAAGAAAGATGCACGTTGCATCAGTAACATGAATAATCCCAGTAGGTTTCTACTAATTTCAGCATTTGGAAATCTGTAAAATGATCGGCCATTTTACTCCCACGCAGCGTCAAGTCGTGTCTAAGAACATTTGTACTTATACTAAATCCCTGCACTACACTTGCTTTACGCGCGTGGTAAGCCGCGTGCGTGCTGCATATCGACCGAGATATCGATGGCACACTTTCACTAGTCGTTATCCCGTATTCAAGACTTCCCGCATGCAGTATAACGACTGAATTAACGACCAGTGTAAATCAGCCTTTACTATGATGCCCAGAGTGCACGGTAGCAGTGCGCCGCGCGTGGTGTACCTGTCATGCCGCGTGCTGTACCTGTCATGCCGCGTGGTGTACCTGTCATGCCGCGTGGTGTACCTGTCATGCCGCGTGGTGTACCTGTCATGCCGCGTGGTGTACCTGTCATGCCGCGTGGTGTACCTGTCATGCCGCGTGGTGTACCTGTCATGCCGCGTGGTGTACCTGTCATGCCGCGTGGTGTACCTGTCATGCCGCGTGGTGTACCTGTCATGCCGCGTGGTGTACCTGTCATGCCGCGTGGTGTACCTGTCATGCCGCGTGGTGTACCTGTCATGCCGCGTGGTGTACCTGTCATGCCGCGTGGTGTACCTGTCATGCCGCGTGGTGTACCTGTCATGCCGCGTGGTGTACCTGTCATGCCGCGTGGTGTACCTGTCATGCCGCGTGCTGTACCTGTCATGCCGCGCCGCGTGCGCG